>VXBA01005025.1:755239-787848 GCA_013399895.1 Serilophus lunatus
AAGGAAGGAAGGAAGGAAGGAAGGAAGGAAGGAAGGAAGGAAGGAAGGAAGGAAGGAGCAGCCTTTATCATCCAGCCGCCAGCATCACGGCTCACCCCTGCTCAGGAGGGAGGCAGCTCGGGCTCGAAAATTGAACCCTGTGCAAGTGCTGCCAACATCAGCGGCTCGGGAGCTGCGGACCCGGCTGCCCATCGCTCTGGATGATGAACTTCCCCTTCTCGCCTTTGCCTTTGGTCAAGGCACAGTTACCGACAGGCTTCAAGACTGAGGATGGTGCTCGCCGCCAGCTGTAGTGGAGCTCTGAGCTCTGCCTGGAGCTCTGCCTGGCTGGCCCACACTTAAAGAAGAGGCATCTGCAGTATCGGTGGTCCATGTAGCCCTGTCACAAATATAAATCCAGGTCTTTATTCTCCTCAAGTCTTATAACAGAGGGGAAGTCCAAAACATAACTTATCCCTGATGGAACGGCCATTGCCTCTCCACAGATGGACCAACACGGAGCCGTTTCTGTGTAATCAAGATGGCCCAGTTAATCAGAATACAACTAATGACGTGCGTGCAGTCAGGGACACAAACAGCATTAGAATAGTTCCTTTTTTTATCGTCTCAAATATTTCCCAAAATATACATTTTAAATAAAATTTAAGTTCTGAAAAACTAATGGGGAAAAAGCCTTGTCTTACAATGTAGCAAATCTATTGTGAGAATCTGACAGAGCATGAAACTATGCTTTAAAAACAGATTACAAGATAAATTATATCAAAACAAAATATGAGGTTTAATATGCAATCCAAAATCCAAATCCAGGAGTACTCAGTGAAAGAAATTAATTCATAGGATGACAAATTCTAACCGATACAGGACATTTTTCTTTTTTTCCCCCTTCATTTAACAATGTACCCATGAAAACACTTTACATCCCTTTCTAGACACTTCTCACCTTTCTACTTTTTGGGATTGAGACATTTTTCTTTCTCTAGATATATTTTTCTTCATTATTTTTAAGGTGGCAAAGAGTTTCAACAGGAATCAACTTTGGTGAAGCCATGCTGATTTATACAATTAAAGAGTCTGATCTGGACAGTATCACACTTATAATGAAAATACTCTAAAATCTACCCAACTCTTACTTTGATCAAAATTAATGGAAAATTAAATTATCGTCTTTTCCATCAAAACTTTTTGAAAGTTTAAAGCTCATAGTTGTGTGCATTGAATCTAAAAAATACTGTACAAGAATTCCTTGGAAAGAAAAGAGGGGAATAGAAGAGGACAAAGAGAAACACCACTGTAATCCTGTCTCTGCCTTTTGACCAGCTGGTTCAGTTTTGCAAACATAATATTTCGGCACTGTGTTAGCAAGCTAGATCTTAAAAAACCTAGAGCTCCTACAGCTTTTCTTATTCTATGCTGCCTAGTACAGGAACAAATGTTTTCAGATTATTACTGGATGATTTGCAGCAATTTCTACAAACCGTCTGCAAATAATGATAAACCTTTTCCAAAATCCCACACAGGAAATTTCAAAACATTGACCTTTAAAACCTTCAGCTTTCCATTTTGTTTGGTGATAATTTCACAGATTTTCCTAGAGGGAGGAAGAAATTCCTGATCACTCATCTCTGAAAAAAAAGCTAGAACAAAAAATTACTTTGTTTGAAATTTGCTACATATAAAGTTATTTTTTTGTGGTCTCATTCTATTTTCTCTGGATGGATAAGAATGAAAAAGACAAACATTTATAAGTATTGGGGGGTGGGGGAAAGCTCTGTGTCTGCTTTGTTATCTTATAGAATGAGAATATACTCAATTCACTTGTTCCGTACAATTAAGGAAATAACTGAAGTTTTAAAAATAAATCTGATGGAATTTTACTAAATATCCTAAGACTTACTCATTAAGGACCAGAACATTTTTTGAAATTTTTTGAATTATAAGAATGAGAATTCACTTGCTGAGTCGCACAAGAATGGCAGTGACAGATCAGCTCAGAGGCCAAAGGCATGCATGAACATTGCGCTGAGGAAGCATGTACCTGGAAATGTGGCTCCTACCTTTGTTCCGTTAAATATAAGGGCATACAAAAGGTACAGATCCCTCACCTGCTGCACAAGGCTGCAAGGCTCTCTACACCCTTCACAAGGCTTCACAAAGGATCTTGGGTTAGGCAGTCCGGTTGCATCTGGCATGTGGGATAACACAGCAAGAGAGCAGCTGCGGTGTTGTGCCACCAATACAAGAAACCCTGGAGAATGGGGTCGAGGTCCACAGAGGCGGACAGATGAACAAGTCTTGCATGCAGTTCATTACATTTAATAGGACTGCATGTGTTCTGTTTATCCCAAGTGTGTGTCACAAAATTTAAATAGTTTAAATGAACACAGAAATAGGCTGTCTTTGGCAACCCAAGCAGTTTGTGCCCCACCTCCATCCCCTATTCCATTTTGCCGGGTTCTGTTTAGATATTCCTCCCTACTCAGGATGACCGTTCAGCACACCTCACTGCTCGCTACACCTGCAATCCACAACTGCTTTTCAGAGTGCCTCAGGAATTGCTCCCCATGTTTTTTCAGCTTCCACAGTCTCCTCATATGCTTTTCCATTGAACTTCAGAACCTCAACCCCTCTCTGGTCAAAGACCATTATTCTTTAGAAATATATATATCCATTAACTATCCAATTCCTAGTTTACCGCAGCAGACCTGAGGCTAATGCTTACTGCCATCAAACAAGTCAGTCAGATGAGTTTTGATATCCACTGACCCTAGCTACATGCTCCCACAGTTGGTGGCCAATGCTCATAGTTTAAAAAAGACCAAGTAAAGCCCAGGGGAAATATTATAGGCTGTCAGCAAAATAATGAGCACTTCATCAGCTAAAAAGCTTTTGGTAACAACTACAAAACTAGTGATAACAACCTAAGTGCTTACGATACTATAGAAAGCATCCAGCCCCTGATGAAATCCATACATATTCTCATAGCTTGTCAGGGGTGTTGTTCAGACATATTCTCAGTGGATTGCAATTTTCTGAGCAGAACACAACTAAGACCTCCCAGAAAAAGCTTTTACTGTCACAGTCATGAAAAAAAATTGTTGACTATGAAGTAAGTCACTTAAAATTATGCACAAATGCCTCTCAACAAGGTTAACACCACTTCTTGGACTAGAACTTTAAAAGATTCCTAACTTCAGTTCAGTGATTTAATTTTACTTTTACATTACAAGATTTCTCTTTTTCTTTGGTCAGATAGGAAAGTAAACAGTTTCGGTGTTCAATAATTTTAGCACTTCAAATGATCTCATTTAGACTTTGAAGTTTAGCTTTCATTAACTGAATGAAATGGGAAAAGAGGAAGTTTCCACCTCAGCTGCACCTATCGCTCTGTAAGTCCAGCTTGTTTTAGAACATGTTTAGAATGGAAATAAACTGAATCCCAGTTCTGTAGTTTTGAGCTTTAGTCTGAAAGCACATTTAGGGTTACCAAAACATAGAATGTGAAAACATTTATATTAAAAAATGCAACTTTATTTTTTTGTTGTTACACTAAAAGCAGCAGTATCATAGATGTTTTTAGTAGATTTTTGATGTGAAATTCCTTTAGATAGGAAATTTGGACATACTCATTTAAGGAAGTTCTTATATTGACAATAATGTTGCTAAAATTATGCTATAAAACAGAGGAAGCAACTGCATTCCATTAACATCACTATGAAAAATGTTATGCCACTCATCCTGGATCAAATTTTGGTTTGCTTTTTATGGAAAAAACCTCCCAGATTCACTAAACCTACATGGCACAAGTAGCAAATTTATTTTGATACTTTTTGGCTTGTAATTTTAAGCTGTTCAGTTTTAATACCGCTCAGCTTCTTAATCTAATATTTTTGTTTAACATGTATGCTGACTTATGACACTTTTGGTCATTGCATCTGTAAAAAGTACAAAGCCCTTCTAATGACATGAAGTAAGATTAAAATTAAATAAGAGTGACACACCAAACTATTAAAAGCAAACATAATAAAATTATCTGCCATGATAGCTAAGAGTGACAGTGGAAAGTCTACTGTGTTCCACAAACCTCAGTGTGGAAACACTAGACAAGCGCTTGTTAAATCACTAGCCTAGACCTTTCTTCTCTCCACCTTCACTTTTATTACACAAAGGGAGTTCTCTTCTTAAAAGAATTGGTTATGAGGTTGTGTGCTTAAAAATGAATGTCCAATTTTGTAGCAAGCAGACAGTGTTGTAAAGTTTGTTCCCAATTTACAAAAAGACTGAGCTCGCAGAGGCATCTGTGTACAAAGATGGGCTGGCTCTTAGGGCACTTCTATCACAGAATGCATTAAGAAAACCCTTTGTCTAACCACAAAAGGACTTGCATATTAGTCTCAGGAGGAACACATTCCTGCCCATGGACTTTATTTTCAAAAGGATAAAAGTGCACTTTCTTCATAGGCAAAGGTAAGTCAAAGAAATCCAGGTACTCAAGAGGATGAGGCTACAACAAGCTGCCATGGTCAATTTAATTGGAGGTAGAGCCAGAGGCAACAGTAAAACCATTAGCAATACAGATGTTAGAGATCCCCAAGGAACCAAGACGCCACAATAGAAAATATTTTTTGTGTGATACTGTCAAGATTGTGTGGCAGGCAGTGACCTCACAGAAACATACAACTGGCCAAACACATCAGTAGGATGGAAATACTTAACAACCAGTTCAGGATATAGTCACAAACAATTCGGAAATAGAATTTAGCGGCTTTCTGCTAAAAAAGTGCCACATTTACTCAATAACCCCAGTCTATGAGAATACGTGACTTAAATTTTCCCTCCAAACTGGGAAAAGCTGAAGCCAAATACTTTTCTTAGACGACATCTATGTAAAGACAAAACTTCTTTTACTATTTACTGTCTAGTTAAGCATTTTTAAAACTGCCAGATTACACAAATCTTTCATGAGTCCCCCTCTAGGCTTTGTGCCCAACCACCACACACAGATTTAGAAATTACTATTGAATGCATTTTCCCTAATGGGCATCTATTGAATTGGCCATGATTTATATGGTTACGGAGCAGAAAGTTCCATAACCACAGAATGGTCACTGGCTCATAACTTTTCCTGGTTTTAGAGTCCAAGCTATTTTTCCATATTGTATTCTGACTAGAGCAGCAATAGCAAAAAAAAGATTTTTAATTTTTCATTTCCTAAAGCCTTCTGGATAAAACAGCCAGAACGATAAAGGTAGGATAGGCTTTAAAAGCATGATACAGAGAATCATGAAAAGTGTTATTTTTCAATCCATTATAAACAATTATATTTGAAGACAGTGAACTCAATTCTGCAATAAAAAGTTCACTGCCCCGATGGGATTGTTGACTTTTTTATGCTAACCTAAATGTTAAGAATAACTCTTCAATGAATCTCTGTAGATACTTAAACCTTCCCATGAAGTTACAAACGTAATTCTTTATCTTACGCCTTGTCTTACCTTTGGCTCAAGGTGAAGTCTACTTTCTGTTTGAAAGAACTACCATAAGGCTTCTGCTGCCATTTGAAACTTGTAAGATCTAAAAAAGGATATTCTAAGTACCAGCAGATTGATTGTGGGGCTAAGATAGATACAGCAAAAGTAAGCCAAATGCTTCCTAAACCCTGTTCCAGAGAGGTATATTCTTAGATTAGCAGAGAAGTTTCTAACACCACTGCTAACATTTCCCCCAGTCTTTTGAAGCTTCATTGAACGCTCTAAACCACAGAAGCAAAATCCATGGACTGGAATGACGCAGCTGGGGAGATACATGTAGTCCCAAGGCCAAGCAAGCTATGCATAGGAATTTCACATAGCAGCATAGGAAAAGCCAGTGTCATTGTGACTGTGAAGGTTCAGGATTAGGGAGGACTGGTGGAAACAAGAGAGGAAAAAGGCAATAATATCTCATTCATCTGTCACTGAAATAATCCTCTGCTAGGAACTGAACAGCAGCATGGGCTGGTTGTAAACCTCCAGAGATGCCATCTGATCCGGTGGCAAGGATGCCAAGCATACAAAGTGGCTGCAAGCCTCTCCTCATGCTGACATGGCAGTGCTTCCTACCTGAGATGTAATGTTAACAGGTGCAGGGCCAGACAAAGTTTTAGGCCTCCTGCGTTCATTCAGGTGAGGATAGAGCTCAGGCTGAGAAAATATGGGAGGCCAGCGCTGTACCTCAAAAGGTTCCAATCATTCCTAGGAATTGAGTAAGCAAGTAAAGGAGCATGTCCTTCTTGGTGTGGAAAAATCTTACATATGCATTCGCATTCTGGAAGACAGGCGGTAACTTTGCTTATGTGCCTCCTAAATTATCCTGCCTACTATTTTGGGTTCTAGTTGTTTTCGAGGTGGGCGCGAGCCCTCTGGTGGAGGCAGCGTGTGCCGCCCGCCTGCGCCGCTCCTCCGAAGTGTCCTGTCTGGTGAGCGGGAGGGACAGGAAAACCCAAAACCGAAGCTTCACCGCCGCTGGGTTATGCAGGCACACGGACACCAGTTAAAGAAGCAAATATTTTCCACGGTTCTGATCAGTAGTGGCTTTTGTCAGAAAACCTCTGCAGTGTGGATCTGTATTAAAAGGTTTCTAGCACTCAACTCATTCAGCCTAGTCTGGGTGAAATTTTTGAGGTTGACTGGAAAAAGGTTCCTAAGGAAACAATATTGAAACTATGGAGTGAATAGTGTAAGCAGCAGAAGGGAAAAACGTGAGTTGAAGGATACCAAGAGTGCTGAAAATGAGACAGAAATAGGAAGGCAGACAGACTGTAAGTAAATGGGGCATAAACAGGGAGGGAAATGGAGAAGGAAGAAATGTAAGAAGAGAACACTATAGCTATTTATACTGTTTAAAAAAACCCCAAAACAACCAAACAAGTGTGATATTTTTTGGGCCTTTGGCAATAAAACAGGCCAGCAGAATTTCTAAGAGTTAAAAGTGAACAGTCAGCAACCATGATATTGAGTAAGCTAATATTCAAACTTCTGAATGGGCATACAAATCTGGTCTTTGAAGTTTATCATAGTACTAGGATTGAACATACAGTTTCTGAAAATAAATATATTCACCAAGAGTCATGTCTCACAGAAACTCTCTATTCTTAAAATAACTTTTTTTCTGAGTCATTTCTTCTCTACCTCAAATTCAAGAGGCCTAAGCAGCAGCTAGGAAACAAAAATAGATAATCAAGATATCTTCTAATACAAGATAAGTTTTCTCTTACACATCATAGCATCAAATAACGTAAACTGAAACCTTTTTAGTTTGTACGTTCATGTGAACCTGTCTAAGTTAAAGACTTGCCATATCTAGAGGTCAGCTGAGACATGTGAATGTTTTTAGGTCACATATTCTTGTTTTACTCAGTAAACCAGGGAGCAAGAACGTCTCCAGAAGTTTGTAGCAAATGATGTATCAAGGAAAGGACAAGAACAGCAAATAAATCTGCACAAGCCAAGGAAGATGATGCCAGTATCTCGCAGAAAGGGGAACTTCAGCTCTGCAGCAGCAGCTGGAAGGAGTGTCTGGATTCTAGACGGACCCTGAGCAAGCACAGGAGAGAGGAGGCCTATCTTTGGTAAAAATGCTAGACACCAAACTGAGTTGCTATGTCCTGTATAAAGGATAATGGCACAAAGCTGCAGTAGATTCACATCTATTTCACAGTTCAATTTTTTTTTTTTCTTTTTTTGTGCACTAGGAAGAACTCTAGACTAGAATAGAAAATGTAGAAATTAGTTCAGGACCTCTTGTTCGTAAGTACAAATTTATTATATATTCTACAGATAAACCTAAAATCAATTCTCCTGATAAGCACTGTTGCCTTTCTTTCAGCATGAAATATTTTTTATGCAGCAACCTTTATCCAAACTCCATGGATAATGTCAGTCTATAATTACGATCTTAATTTTCAGCGAATCTATTTGTCTGATACTCTTTGTCTAGAAGTGTTGCCAATATAACAGCAACTTACAGCGTTGCAAGGGTACCTGGAAGTACTGCACTGCCTCTTCATATAATTATTTTAAAAGTTGTGTTGGCAACATACCTAATTTTCAGATTGTTTTACAGCTAACATACGCATTGATTATGAGATGAACTGCATCCAAAAGAAAAACTAATCTTCATTTGCAATTTCTTCCATATAATGGCCTCTGTAATAGACTAATATAAAATTTTATTCTGCTCTGAAAAATAGACAGTTATGGACGACCATCATTCCTTGGTTTGCATACCCTGAATATAAGGGCTTCAGACAGTGGACTGGGGGTGGAAGGCTCTTGTGCAGCTGCTATTTCCAGCTGATGGTCAGCTGCTACCTTGCACGTGCTCTCGGCACTGGAGGATGCCCAATTTGAGCCATGCTGGCACCTCCTCTAACTGGTCCCAACATTTCTTTACTCTTTGATCTCATAGTTGCATTTACTTTCTTGAAAGGCACACATGATATAAACACACCATGGTTGCTCTCGTAGTCTGAAACCAGGGGAATAATGTCAATTAAACAATGCTTTCCAAAGTTCAAAAAATGTTACGTTTTACCAAACAAAGAATAGATCACACTAAAAGAATGAAATTATCCAATTTATACGCCTTTATCCAACAGCACAAAATTAATTCCATGGGATTTTCAGTGCCTTTTAAATAAAAGCTAAGTTCACTATTTTTACATAACATTTTCAGTAAAATAGCCAGTAAGTGATAGATAAAGAAAGCAAGCCACTGTATTCCTGGATTGATGGCCCCAAAGCAGGAACAAACACCGCTTATTTAAATAATATAACTATAGTTCTCTAAATAACAATAAAAAATATAGTTATATTTGCAGGAAGATAACATCTCTAAATGTTTGGCTGAGGATAGGACATTTTTTTTAATTAATTTCATAAAGTCTCTAGAAGTGCACAAACATGTTATATTTTTAAAAAAATTATTAATTCACATACACATGCTATTTTTTAAATTAGAACAATATTTAAGCATTAAAATTGTTGGGATAAAATACATAGCAAAAAATTTGATGGAGACTACACTAGAGCAGAAAAGATTATAAATAAGGAGGACGTTTTCTAGCTTACAATTTATTCTCTGAATGTCTAACAACTACATTTGTTGTGTGGGGCTCGTTCATTTAAGAAATAAAACCTACCTGTAAAATAATTGCAGGGACAAGTTGTAACCTCAAGAGGGCGATATATCACCATGTCTGAAAGTTTTCGAAAAAGAAGGAAAAAACCACTTTTTACTAAAATAGAACGGACGCCGTTTGCTTGTGGGTAAGTGCTAAATATGTTGACCTCTGCTGTATCACCGACATGTCTTAAGATATAATGACCACGATTCCCCCTCAAAGACAGAACATTTAATTCAGCATTTCCTATTTTTCTAGGCTAATTGGTTAGAAGAGGTTAAGTCTGTCACCTCACAAGAGATATTATAATTCTTTGACCCATGAACTTGTTTTGCAGTTAAGATTTCTGAATTTACAAACAGGGAAAGGGTGATTGCCACTATTCACTAAATACGGCAGCAGTGAGGAGACATTAAGATTCATCAGCTCTTCCCTTTACTCCATTATTATTCTTCTAGTTTCCTCATTTAGCCTCCTGTTATGCACTTGGTTCCTGTTCACCTGCAGTTTTCAAAGAAATCCTGTCACTTTCAGTTCCTCCATTAATTGCTTTTCTTTTTCTTCCTAATTCATCTACACTCACTATTAAATAGCTTCTTTTTTTAGTGGTCTCTAGGGTGCCTTCCTTTACACCCTCTTTATACCGTAATTCTGACTTTTTTAACCCCAAATATGGATATGTTTACAGAATAAAATAAAAACAATCTCTGGACTTGTTTTCCTTTTCCTTCTTATTCTTTATTTTTGAGTAGCAGAAGCTTTGCTGTTTCTGACACATTCACTACTTTTTTTCATGGCTTTCTTTCCTTCAACAAAGCTGTAAGAGATTTGCACTGCAATGCATAGACGAAGCTGACTTATCTGAGACAATTTTAGGCAGCTAATAGTGCAGCAATTGAATTTTAAATTGTCTTGGGTGTCTTTAGTCTTATATGGCACAGTGAGGAAACATTTGTGCAGTCACATGCTGCCATTAGCAGGGAAAAGGCACTTGGTAATATCTACACTGTCTACTTCCCAAAATCAGTTGGCTTGTTGGTCTTCCCAGTGTTAGCCTGGAGAGGTTCCAAACACTGGCTAAAGGAAACCAGAGGCAAATCTAGCTCTCGCTTGGGAGACTTTACTTGACCTTGATGTGAATCAGTGTTCAAAATAAGTCTTTACTAACAATATAGTAAAATACAATTCAAATACAATTCCAGTTTCATAGGCTAAGGACAGCTTAGCTGTTTGTGAGGATTATCATCTGTGCTCCAAAACCTAAAGTAAGAACAAGGAAACATTTTTTTGCCTTTCTAGTTACTTTCAAAATAAACAAAGAAAACCTGCATAAACATACAGATGGTCTGAAACATGCCTCTGAGAGACAGTTTTCTGATCATATTTACTACAAATTATATTCACTCTGATGCCTAGTGATGACAACTACAGTTTAAGAGTCAGCATGATTTAGTGATTCATTCCTGATCATAACATATTGGAAAGAATGAAGGAATGAAAACTAGTTGCTGTCAAAATATATAAAGATACACAAGAAGAAAAAGATATTAACAGATTTTGAGAAGTTATGCAATAATCTTATATAAGTGGATTTGATCTTTCCTCTCAGGTTAATCCTCTCTAGACCCTTGAACATTTCTCTGGCTCTGACTCATCTCCACTATGTACACATTTTAAGCTAATGATGTGTTAACAGTAGATAGACTGGAATTTGTTTTAGGTAGAAATTAGTAGCAATGTATTATTTAAAAAATTAAATATTTAGAATAGAGCATGGTGATTTTGGTATACGGTATCATTCTAGAATATCCTGTCCTTCCTCACAGAAGATACATAAAACATGAGTATCCCAGAGACTAAGTATATTATATAACAGAACAGCTAGACCTTAAAACATTGTGAGAGGCATATTCCTATGAAAATATGAAGCAATGAGCATCCTCTCTCACCCCTCTATATTTACTACATGGATGACTCTGGTAAAGGCTGTGGTACAGATGATTAAGACATGACTCTGGTTCATAAAGCCAATGGCCACTTAAAGCTCATCTGAGTAACTGCATTAGAACAGAAGCTGAGGGCTCACCGAAACATTTGTGCAAAAGCAGCTATTCCTCGGTTCATCCAAGCTGTTAGTAGCCATCTCTGAGCACAAGATGTGGTATTCAACTATGTACACATAAAGACAGAATTGTGAGGCTTTTTGCAGGGAAAGGTCTCATGTCAGATGTGAGCCAAACACTGGATGTAGGCATAACCCTTAAAACCAGTTCTAAATTCAAGTAAAGACATACCCTCAAATCAATGGTACTAAAATTATTTGAGAGCAGATTTTTTTGTATTTCTTTCACTCCCCCTCTCTACGCCTTCCTTCCCTGCCTCCTCTCCCTTCCTCTCTCCAAATTATTTGGAATGGGTTGCCAAATACTGAATATAAAAAATTCCTAATCTAAAACTGCTCACTGCCAAATCATTCCAAGCTCTTTACACTGGAAATTCAAACCATTCTGAACAAGCGTATGCTTCACAATAGGTATGTGTCATGAAGGAAGCATAATTCCTGCAGTCAGTTTTAGATGTAAAGTTACAAATTCAGACTTTGCACATCTTAGATAGAAGTTGCCCTTTTTTGCGAAGACGGATAGTAACAAACTCAATCAGACTATTTGTGGTAAAGCCAAAGAAAAGTGAATGTACTTAGAAGAGCTGATTAAACTTCAAGCAAACTGTTAGGAACTAAGTGTTTTGGAGGAACAGAGGGCTCACTGTATTTCAATATCATCTTCTAGTAAAGCTGTATTTATCTGTAAAAGTGGGAGTTCCATATGTATTACTGCTTAATAATGGTTTAATCAGCTTGCAAACTGAGAATTGGCTTTTAAAGCAGGGGAGTATCACCAGACTCAAAATAACAAAGCACAAACTTGAGTCTGTACTTTTTGTACTTTGAGTACAAAATGTGAAGTAACATTTTAAATTATGCTGCACAAACCAGCAAGACTGTTTAGAAAACTGCAGAGTTGCCAAGTAGTTTCGGGATCTGATGCCTCTTTCACTTACTGTTTTTTACAAACTGGTCATCAACTAAGAGCAGTATTTCAACCTAAATTGAATGAAGCAACATAAGTAAGATTCAGAGATGAACAGATTTTTACAAGCATGCTATCTGTTAGGAAAACTATGCAATCCATTTATTTTAAGAGGATCAGTATCAGAAGCACTGTTACTAAGTTATTGAAAGAAAGATTGCTGAAAGGAGAACTGAAACGCTTTACCTGGTATTCCAAAATAAGCCAGTCCTATGTCCTGTTGATTATCTTTGCTTTTCCACCTGTTCTGTCATTACTGATTTCAGTTCCATGTTTTATTTTGTTACCAAGCTCCATCAGCATTATCAGTTTTTCACTGCCTTAGCGCCACAGCCTGAACTACATTTGACCTCTATGCGAGCTTTTCCCCGTAATGATGAAAATCACCTCCAAACACAAGTAAACTTTTCTTCCCCTAAAGCTTTTACCTTAATTTTACCGGCGTGTTTTCAGACCATTCTCTGTCCAGAAGCAACTCTACCCCTTTTCAAACTAAACGAATTATTTCCATTTTGTCAAAAATAGTTGGAGAACTGATACAAAGTCGCTTGCCACTACCCAAATGGACTCACAGCCATATCTCCAAGGACTTGTACCAAGTCCTTGCAGAAGCCTACCATTTAGTTTCTTTTTGTGACTACCCTCTAGAAATGCAAATCTTTCCCGCTCCAACACATAAGCTATTTGTCACACTAGCACTAGGTCTGATGTTGCACTCTCCTTTGTAGACTGCACTGATCCCTATTTCCTCCTTGACAGGAAAGTTCCAATCATTCCAATTTAAAAGACGGGCCTTAAATATCTTCTCCAATGAGGCATCCTGGCTTCAGTGGGGATAGATGGTTACATGAGGGTGAAGGCTTTCCTGCCTGGGTCTGTCTCTTTGCTGTAGGCCTTGGTGCGTGCCCTAACCGACAGCTGAAAAACATGTAGAGCAGCATTACTTTATCCCCTTATCACATCAAGAAGGTGGGTAACCAAGACTGACTGAGGTTCCCAGTCCAAATACAGAGGCAATGGAGTTGAGAGCAAATTTATGAAATGTGATGAACTAAAAAGATGGGATCATTAGATATCAAATTCCTTCTTGCAGAGGAAATTCAGCTGCTTCTTACAGAAATAGAGCCTGTGATAAATCTATATAACAGGGAAAAAAAAATCAGAAATTTGCTCCATACAATTAATCCTGAGGTCTGCAAAGCAAACACATTTTCGTTTAAATGGCACGTCTTGCAAATTGTTACATTTCTACCCTTTGTAACAGTGCTTTCAATAATCAAGTAGACGGGATTATCAATGACCACAGATTACAGCACAAGGATGCCAGTATAGTCAATCTAGTATCACTTTCCAGAGGAGATTAAACTGCCTGAATGAGGTTATTTTATTTTTATTATATTGTAGTCACACATTGACATTGCAAATGTTCAGTCCAAGATAATTTTTTGCTTCCAATTTTTTTAGTTTGCATGTAAAAATGGGAAATCTCCACCCCCGTCAATTATTAGTATGATTTTAAGGAAAAGTTAGCTTTCTTTCAGAAAGCAAACCTTAAAGCGTTCTGAAACCGATACTCGAAGTCCCAGTGTTACATATCAGAAATGGTAATTGGCCAACTCCTTATAGCGAAGAACTCTATTGGTGTTATCTGTGAGAATGTTATCTTTTCCCTTTTCAGTTACTACAACAAAAACTACTGGGCTTAATCTGCACGCTAAAAGCTGAACTATAACATTAAGAGGAACATTCAGAATTTGGTATCAATCATTTTTATATTTAACTCCAAAAAGTTAACTTCTGAAACATAGAAGAAACTACCACAGAATTTGTTTTGTACCTCGGAATGAGGGTGCCCAGTACTAAGGGCACAAGAAGCACGTTCCAAAGAGTTACCTGCAGTATGGGACAAAATAAGGCAAGAATATGCAATATTTATTGCAAAGCAAGAAAGTGGTCCTATGTAACAGCAAATGAACCAGTCAAGCTGAATTCTGTTTGTAGAGAGACAGGTAGATTAACAGCATGATAATGTCCATGCAAGGATATCTTAATAATTTGCGAGTATGAAAATCAACGCTTTATATTTCTGCCCATGACTATCCTACCTATAACTGAGAAATTAATAAGGCTTCCAATAAATGCTTAAGCACATATTCAACAAATTTTTTCTATCAAGATATTACCAGATTTATAATAATTCAAAATTATTCCCATCATAATAAACTAACAGCTAACTACCTTTAATTGCTGTAATAAGCTCAATCCACTCTCCAGAGGAGGTGAGGAGATGATGGGTATAGAGAGGAAGTAGATGTTTACAGCTACAGCCAGTTGCTACAGCTGATTCCTACTCCTGCATCCTGACAGGACTGAACTGTAGCTGCAGGGAATCACTCAAGGACAGATGACCTCTCAAAAGAGAATTACCTTTTAGAAAAGTTGGATAAAAATAAACATGAGTATTTGAGAGGATGATAAATATGTTTCTCTTGCCAAAAGGATGATAGTCAACACGTATCGGAGAGAGCTGGTCCCTAGACATTCAAACATTCCATCCTTAAACAGGCTTTTGTAGTGTCATTTGAAAGGCAGCATCTTATGTAGTCACAAGCAGCTTCGATGGGCTTTGTTGCTTTCACAGACTGAAGGGCTCTGAATCTGTCAGCTTTAGCTGAACTAATTTTCAATGCTACACACAAACTTAAGCACAGAAATAGTTTGCACTTATGAAGACTGTTCTTTCTTCAGAGTCTAGAAGATGAACCCTAGCCACAAAGATGGAGGGAACAACTTGGATCATTTGGCACTGCCCTTTAGAGCTGACAGCTGCTGCACCCTCCTTTGTTTAAGAAGACATTTTTCTTTCTGTGTTTTCTACTCTGACTTTACACTCAAACATCTCTAGCTCAACTCTCCTTCTAGCAGTCATAATACCTCTAATGCTTTCAAAAGTTACAGAAATAATGCATCATAAGAAGCACTTACTGCCATTGTAAGACTAGTCCTTCTCTTAACTAACACACAACTTGATAACACAGAAGACAATGCAGATACCAGATTTATCATTTAGATGCTAACATCACCCTTTAATGCATGTGTTAAAGGATTTTGAAATCTAACAGATATGAAGGTTTCTTTTCTGAAAATTTGAAGTCCATTGAGGATGGACATGAAATGTTCTGAGTTAAAGAGTTCTTTACAATGGCCAGGAAGACAAAATACTCAGAATTCTGAAACAAAAATTTACTATGAACATAATCTAAGAATTGTATTAGTGAGATAGCTCTTAAAGACAACTTACTTATGAAGAAATTACGCCAGAAGCTAAGAATGAAATCCTATCTTAAGTTTAATAGAATAGTATATCACAATTATTGCTCTACCACATGCACTATTAAATTGCTATTATTCAAGTTTAAAAAAAAAAAAAGAATTATCCTTAATTCCACCAACACAGGAGGGAAAATACTCACTGCAAGGAAACAGTACTTATTAAAAAGAAATATTTTTATTATACACAATATGACAGGAATTAAGATTCCTATTCTTAGACTAAAACAAATCTTTTAAATTAAGAAAATAGGCAGATGAATTAAGTCTAATTTCATTCAAGTATAATAAATACTCTGATTTTCTAATGTTTATTTTACCTTTCATAAAAAAAATAACTTATGTACCTGACCTTGGCAAAGAGAAAATCTGTTGATAAAATAATGTTTTACCAAGTTTATAAGCATTAGTGTAAGTAAAATAATGTAGGTAAATTCTGTATAGTTACAGGGGAGGCTATTTTCATCCTTGAAAGAAAACAAGAAAGAACCTCATCCTTGCTCACAGCTCTATCTCCATTTACAGGCTTATCAAGAACACAGCAAAAGAACACAGGATTATTGCCTTACCTCAATTTTTTCCCATATGGTTTCATAATTCTCTTGATGTTGTATATCTTGCATCAGTTGATGAATTAAAGCTGATTTGTTTGAAGCAGAAGTTTCATTCCCAGTGTGCTGAGTGTCAGCAATCCTTTCTGACTTTTCTTCAATGTATTTTTTAATGCAAGATACAGGCATACAAAGATCTTCATCAGAGAGAATATCACTGAGAGGCCCAGATTCAATACTGTCACCTAAGGAGGATACTATATCACTTGAAGAGCTTGGTGAAATTCGACCCCTTTTTTTGTGCTTTTTTGTCTGGTATGTTGGATACATTTCTGAATCTGAGTTCATTTCTGACAGCTCCCAGTCATCAATGTTTTGAATTGTTTCTCTTCTGGGCTTTTGGGGCAACAGCTTGGTCAAGTTTTCTAGTTTTAAAGCTAATACTTCAGTCTGTTTGAGATGTGAAGGAAGTGCTAAATATTCGTCAGATCCATACCATACCTCACTGTCTTTATTGTTTTTTTGAGTATAGTGTGATGTAGAGGATAAGCTTTTATTTTTCTTTCTTCTCAGTAAAAGAGGGGATGAGTTGGAAAGCTCAGAACCTGTTGAAGAAGCAGTCTTTTGGCAATGTGTTGGTGAACCCAAGGGCTCAGTTGTACCTTGTGATGGCCCATTTGGATCTCTCTGGTTACAAGAATCTAATGATGCAGAAGAATCTGTTCCTGTCTCCCCCAGGGACTGAGAGTTATGAGAAGTAATTCCATTCTGTAGAGAAGAACATTCTCCTTTTTTGATTTGTGTTGATGGAACTGTTTTACACATACTTTCAGATGTTCTGACAGCTTTCACTTTCTCTGGAGAATCATGACAATTCTTGTGCTTTGATTTTTCTTTACAGGTGTAGAAAGTAGGCTTTCCTAGAATTAAACTGTCTTTAAGGTGGTTATTTATTTTGTAGTCAAGATTTCTATCACTCATTGTATTTAAGCAATCATATGACTGACTAACTGCAGATGGACTGTTAGTATAGGATGACTGTAAAGCTAAGCAAAGCTTGGACCTGTCTGGTGGATCTAATAATGAAGGTGTACTTTTACTCTTTTCATTTTTAACCATTTGAGAGATTTGCCTTTTTAAATCATTGGCTCCCACATATCCTTTAAACACATCATCTTTCAGAAATAGACCTTTTTTTGGCAATGTAGGCTGTGTAGGAGAGTCTTCATTATAGTTAAAGCAGTCTCTTATGGATCTCTTAGGAGTAGAGTTTTCACAGTGAGATTGTTTGATTTTTTCATCAGTGGGTTGTGGAAGACTGCATTCTGGGTTCTTTGATGTGGGAACTGGTTTGCTATCAGTAGGTAACATAATATTTTCTGAGCAAGGTCCTTTAGAAAGAGAGGAATTTCCAGAAGGAGATGCTAGTGAGAGATCATGTGGTGCTTTCTTGTCTTTGCTTTCTTCTCCATCTTCTGCTGAAAGCAGTACTTGGGTTTCTTTCTCCTTTAATGCATCATTACACTGGGAAGCAATGGAATCAGTTGCTACTGCAAGTAAACCCACACTTCTGATAAGTCCTGGAAATTCTTTATCCATCTCACTATAGTTCCAGGATTCAAATGATTTTGCTTTCACTTGGCTGGAGGTCATGTCATCCAGAGCACCAAGTAAATCCTCACTAGGACTGTAGTCAGATAGTTCAAATGCAGTAATACCACAATCCAGTGACAAGTAATTTTGAGAACATTTGATGGTTAACTGTCCAGAATCATCAACTTCAGTTAAAGAGTCAAGACGGTCCTGAAATACATGGAGAAATGGTACTTCTTTAGTAAATTCATTTTCATATACAGTACACACAAAGTAATGAACTATCAGCTTCCTCTTTCACTGCCTAACATTTAGAAAAGCATTCATCACTGACCTGCCTGTTTTTGCAACACCTTGTAGATGAGCCACCCCTTTTGACGTATTTGGGAATTAAAAATGACAGTAATGTTTTTTCCAAGCATCATGTAGGAATAACAGAAATTTCTTTACATATTTATTAGACAAAGGTTGCTGACTATATTTTGCTTTTTTGTAGTATTATCACCTGAAAATTTATTTGCCAGATATTTAAAGCACAAAAAAAGAACAGCTCTAGGAAAGGAAACCTGCAGCCAGGAATGCAAAACTTCCAGCCTGCCATCTCCCCTTGTCAATATTTTTTCAATGGAAGTCCTTCGATCTCAGAAATAAGAACATAGCTAGAAGAAACCATCTCAGGTGGCAAATGAGATGTTAAGATCAAAGTCAAATTAATGCTTAGAAATATTTTGGTCTTATTGGACGGACACTAAAAATATCTGATGAGATTAAAATAAAAAATCTGCATGATACATAACAATTACAGCAAAATTGGTTTTAGTCAACAGTTTGTAAGCATATTTTTAGTAAATGTTCTAACACATAGACAGGCCTTCTGCTTATGGAGACTTATTAAAAAAACAAATCATAAAGTGGAGAAACTCATGTTTTTATATTCTAAATTTGCATGCCTAAATCAGTAATACTGGTCTTTCTTTGCAGGTTTGGTTTTTATAACATTGCTTTTAAGCAAACTCTTGAGTATCTACAATTGGTTCGTGTCCAAATTATTCTCTGTAACAGCTTATCTCACTCTATTGTCTAAGTCCATAGTTAAGGACCTTGAGCATCATGCCTGGAGAAGGTGCAATAACCACATCATCTCTTCAACTCAAACCACTTAGATTTGGTCTGAACAGGAATCTTCTCAATAAAGAAGGCTATTGTTTGCCAGTTTCTATAAACATACAATATTTGAGTCCTGTACTCTATCCACCCCTCCTGCATTACTCAAAGTAAAAACAGGAAAAAACCTCTGCTAAAAATATTATTTAGAGAAAAGATTGGTTAGAAAGTTATTTATGAACCATAATCTTGGGCACTGAAAATATCTTTTATTTATCACGTTCAATCCAGATGTAGAACCTATGCCACAAATTGGACATTGTCAATAGTTTTGAATTAAAAGAGGAATTTTCTACAAATCTGTCAAAATTATATTTTGGAGCTGCATTTACAATGACTAAATGACTAAAATAATGACAAAAAAATGACGAGTATTACAGCCACATTTTCCTTCTAATCTCAGGGAAAAATTAGGAATTGTAAAACCATGTATAAATCAAAACCCTTTCCAAGGACCTAAAGGCCTTTATTTCTTCCAAATGATGAGATCCATTCCTTAGTCTCTTAAAAATATATTTATTACCATTTATAAAATTTACAATCATATCTTATTTGGTCATTTTCCAAGCAGTCTCTGAAATGTGTGCTTCAGAGGAACATTATTTAATATTTTTATATTTAATATAAATACACACACATATATATATAAAATCATTCTTTAAGTAATTATATTAAAATATATTACATATATTTAAGTATTACCAACTTCTTATCGTTCTTATCTCAGGAAAATATTAAATTTAATTATTTGTATTGCTAACATTAGGAATGCCTTCATTCAATTTTTTTCCCTTCTTTCTGTTTCCTGTAAAGGTTTGTAGGCTTTTTCCCTTATCTTCTTGTATTTATATTTAAAGTAGTAAAATTTTGCCTATTTTCACTCCTTAAAATGAACTTGTTTATAAGGTGTAAGACATTTCTTTTGTGATTTTACCAACGGCTGGAGAACATCAGGGTTTGCTGTATTTTAACATAGCCTTATACTGATCTTTCCTCAAGCAGACAGCTTGGCTTACTGTATCCTCAATTTCCTCCAAGACAACAACCTGTGCGCACTTTCCTGCTGGCATCATTTTCATGTGGCACTGCTGAGATAGCCTAAAGCACATTTACTGCCTGCCTGAGTACCTAACCAAGCCTTTTGGCATTTTGGTAGCTATTCCCCCAGTGTTGTACCCGTTTACTATGTTGAGGAGAGCTTGTGCATACTTATGGGTGTTACAGCTACAGTAAATACACCCCAGATGGGACTGTTGCACTGTCCACAGACGTGGACTACTGTGCAGAGTATGAAGAGTGACTATTAACATGATGAGACTGTCTTACTGAACACAAAAGAATCCTTGGCAGTTTGCTTCTTCTAGGGAACTCCTCAGTTAACGTTGGCAGCCAAAGCTGCTCTTCAGCATCACACAGAAGACAGCGGACGTAAAGAGTGAGCCAAACACTTTGTGAAATTATATTTTCATGAATTATAGAAAAGCATAGCAGTCAAAATTTGTTCAGATCGAATTTCCATCTGGCCCAGTATCCTGTCTCTGTATCAGCTGGAAACATTTACTGCTCGCTGAGCTATAAGACATGGGTATACATACATGGCCTTTCTCTACACATTTCTACCTGCACTCCCAGCTTCTACCAACAAGCAGCATAGGGACTTCCACATCTTGAGGTTGTAATTCCTCTTGTCTTTTCTTAGTTTTCACATTTTTTTAATCTTCTTTGCACATCTAAGTGTCCTATGCTGATGAATTCCAAAATCAAAATCTTTGTTGTGTGTGAAAGTTTCCTTCTACTAATTTCAAATTAATATTACTTAATATTAATTTCAAATCAGATGATTTCTTTATCTTAGGAGGAAAAATAAGCTGTCATTTCCTGTTTATAATCCCAAAGAGGTAGTGAAAATTAGTAGAATGATTCTCCAAGAAATCTGTATGGGCAAAGATTTCTAGGTTTGCTCAAACAGACTCACTATCTATGTATAAAAATCCCTAATAGAAAATATTTGTATCATGAGGCACTTACTAGTTCTACAATGCAGTCCTGTCTGAATAAGAGTAGATACAATTGTCTCTACATTTTATATATTTATTTATGTTCATCAACTAGCTGCAATCATTATACCTGATAAAAAGCTTGAATTAAAAAGCTTGAATACTTGAAGTTAGAAACTGCAATTTCCGTGAACGTATTAAAGCAATAGGGCAGTAACTTGATATCAACTTTGTATCCCTGCTATTGAGGTGAGTAAAAAGAATGATGTCAGGATATTTTTTTCTTTTATATTACCACATAAACCTGTCTGGCAATATATATTTTCGCCATTGAAAAGTAATCTTTCCTTCCCCAGTCAGTCCTTCCCTCCATTGGAGGGATATTTTTTATAACAGTTACAATCAGATCCAGATGGAACATTTCCTGTTTTTTACTATCTGAATCTGCACCTTCTTTGTGTCTTGAAATTACCATGCTGATGTCATAAAATAGTGACCTCACACTAATTCACCAATCTGGATAATAAGACAAGTGTAGATTTTCTTCAGACCTGCCAGAGATTTAACAGCAACAACAGAGCAGAAACTGAATCTGAAACACCGGGTATGTATACATTAGGAAGAGGGGGTGTTAAAAGTGGGCTGTGGCATCTCTGAGCATGTTTCTGGACCACAACACAGAGCAGAGAAATATGCACATTCTCTTTAAACTTGATTGATAATGAAATTCAGGCCATGTTTAGGGGACTTCTGACTTCCTCTGCAACAGAGGTTGCAGGATTCACTGCATTGATCTACAGCTCTCTTTCTGTAAATGCCTCTAACCCTGACAATTTTACCTTAATTTTAGGACTTTCATTAAATGAAAAATCTTCTACATGCTATCTCTTAACCATTACTTACGCTATTAAAAATGTGCATTTTCTTTAAGTTTAAAAAATTAGGCCTATAGTGTCCTTCTAACTAAGTTAATTAAAAATTATAAAGGCAAAGACATTTTAGTTAAATGAACCTAGATTTACAAACCATTTACATGTGTGTGTATTTGACATACTGTTAAAATAAACAATGTATGATTCGTACATCATTGTTTCTTAGATAAAATGTGTGACTGTTTAAAGGCATATTGCAGAATTGCCACTCAAATTAAAACCTGTCCTCTTGCTATGAAGCAATGCTGACCTAGTCTGGAAATTTTTGGAACACACTATATAGGCTTCAAGTTTGTGTATGCAAGAAAGGAAAGGTCTAAATTTTCACTAAGGAAATCATTGCACATACAAATTCACTTTTGTATTGGCTATCAACCTTAAATACATGAGTGACTAGACCAACAGCATTGAAACAGATGAACCTTTGTAAGTACTTCAAATCCATTCTGACAAATATTTCAATTAGGAGAAAACATTGCTGAATTGACCTTAATTTGCACTAATTTGGTCCAAAACCAACAGATATCAGCTGAGGGCATTTAAAACAAATTTAGCAAAATATCTAGAAGACAAGTAAGACATCCTTAAAATTGTCATCCTAGCAATTTTAAATGTGCAACAGAGGGGAGATGCTTCAAATACAGATAAAATTCTTAAAATTGGATTTAATTACTATACCTCCTTAGTCTCTTCAGAAAATGCTTGCAGAATATCTGTCTGCCTAGTGTAGTTTCCATTGGCATCTTGCAGTCCCTGGAGAATACGCTCTCTCAGAACCAGAACGGAGACACGTAGCTGGTGCCAGAGTAGTTGCACTGTATGGATATCAACTATCACATTGACAGAGTAAGACAGAAGCTTCAGGGAAAACTCAGTCTCTAGTAGAGCATGAATTTGTTCAACGTGATCAGATATATCTTCACAAATATCCTGTAATGAAAAATAAAGTAGATATTTAGCTACAGGCATGGTCTTTTCATAGATCAGCCCTACTTTTCATGTACTTTTGATCAAATGCTAAACAGATTATTTCATAAAGGAAAGATACTGTAATTAATACATCCAGGGCTCTTTTTGTTTGTTTGTTTTGGGATTTTTTTATTAGTGGCAATGCTAGAGCAACTGAACCAGCAGCTGTCCTGTTGTCAATATGCTCACTAAGTGCAGAGACAGCATACAATAAAGAAAAACGGTACAACAAGATCACGTGAATCAGAAGCAGAAAACTAACACCATAAGGTGACGTTCTAGAGGACAGCAATAGGAAGTCAAGTGATAAGATTGCCATGGGCCGGTTCCCTCTCTGCTGCACACAGACATACATACACACGCACATACATACACGTGCAAGGAATTTGGGCTGTGCCATCATCAATAAAACTCATTTGGACAGAATTTAACTTTTAACCTAACCTCCACAGCCAAGTGGTGCAAAAGTCTGGGTTTTGTCTCAATGTGAATAAACTATTTCTGCGACCCATTGCTGACTGCAGTGGTGAGAGGGTGCTAATTTTTGCATAGTCTCGTTCTGGGCCCAAAACTGAACAGAAGAAGATGGGTGAAAAAGGGGGAAACTGGGAAAACAGAAGCTGTGAACAGTTGTGTTTAGGAAGGAGGAAAGACAGAAGTTGCCAGGTTATAAAATTAAGGATTTGATAGGATAGCATCCTCCATATTTAACAATTAATATTAGAAATTACTAAACTGTGATGCATACAGAATAAAATCTCTTGAATCTACTCTTAATTTTCTTTGTGAAAGGATGAGTCACAATACTAAAGATATTTGGGCATATGCTATTAAGCAAACAACACTGCTTTATAACAACTCTGTTTGAAAACTATGTGTAAAAAATCTGTTACAAACAAGTAAGTGATGAAAACACTGAAAAAAATTAGCACTGGATCCTAGAAGGTTTTTTCCTACATATATTTAAAGCTTACTTAAGAACATCAAAAAAATGAGAAAAATCATACTTTTGTTTCAAATTTGCTACTGAATTCTGTCTAGACGATTACAACAAAACTTTATGTCTCTGACAATACTCTTGCTTTGTACAGCAGTAGCATAACATGAAAATCAGTAAGCAGAATTATTTATAAATTAATAATACAGTACATTAATGTCTATCAGTTCAGATTTGGCATCTTCAGTCTGAAAGTAAAGACAAATTATCACGTATGCGTGTAGCAAATTAAACCAAAATCAAGTCTCTAGATAATATTAAATAATTTTGTGCAACAGATAACACAATATTAGCTACTATCGTTGAGTGCAATTGGTAGTAACTAATTTTAATAAAGCACTGAAATCTACATCAAGTCCCCTGCAGGAGAAGTTCTCAGAAATGCCAGATGGTGTTTCAATGAGCAGAGCACTGGGACTCAGTGAGAGAAAGGCAGTGTCTCTTCCCCTCTATTCTCTTGCCCTTTGCTGTAAGAAGCAGTGCCTATATTTGCAGTACAACACACACGGCCTCACCTGCAAACGCGTAGGGCTGCAAATATCCACAAGGCTTCAAATATCCACACACTTCCATTTGAGCAAATAGATGCTCTAGTTACCAGATTAGTCTGCTCATTTAATTCTACAGACTCACAGAGAAGGCTAAAACTCTCAGCAAAATATTTTCCAAGCTTTGGAAAAAGTTACTATTATCTATTTATTATTTAGTTATTACAACTGATACTTGACTGGAGAGCATACAATAATATGATTTTTCATGTGTTTTAAAGAATATTTCTAGCGAATTAATTTGACTGAATTTGCATTTGGTTCTCCAAGATTGTTAATGTCTTTTTCCTCTTGGCTGTAATACAGTTTAATTTTAATTCCAGAGATTAAATAATAGATTGCTGCCCAGTAACTGTAATTTTGTAAATTAGACCAAATCTATAGAAAAATAGTTAATATACCTTCATTTAGACTATTTATGTGAATGAGTTTAAGGATGTGCCAAACTGCAAAACAAGTTTTTAATATTTTTCTGCTTCACACAAAGAGGTACATGCTGAATTCAACTGCCATAAGAATTCTCAGAGTGGTTGAAAACACAAAGTCATAAGAAGAAAGAATTAACAATAAGCAAGCGTCTCCTGACAGTTGTTAGATAATGTACTGAAAATACTGGCTAATGAATCTAAATAGTACTGCAAATAAGGAATTTAGACTCACACTTCAAAGTTTTCTCTTCTAAAAGAGAAGCTCTTTCTACCAAAGCACCTCAAAGTTCTGAAACTTTCCACAACAAAGCAGAAAGTTTTGTACCAAAATGCAAATCTCAGTGCCACCTGAGGTTTGAAAGAAGCAGATATTCAAGGATATATGCTGTTAATTTTTATATGGCTTCTTTTAAGTTACCAATTTTCCTCAAAAATGAGGATTTGACCAAATTGCTCACTTTCCTACTTACTTACAGATTGCTGTGAACACGTACTCAGCAGATAATTAACAGCTTCTAACAGATTCAGTAGCATAGAGAAAACGTAAGGCCATCTTTGACCACATCCAAGTACATGTCACATACTCTGATATGTAACACTACCATCTCAGTAAAAGACAAAATGCCAACTTTTAAAGGATTTAGGTTCTAAACACTATGGGTGGCCAAAAGAGAGGAATCTATTTTCTGAGTGGTTGAATGAGCCAGGAAGGAAATCAAGTCCCTACATACCTTTTCATAATGTATAAATCCTGAGCTCCATATTCTGACTTTATCACCAGGTCTCTCTCTCCCTTCTGTCCTGAAATTACTATATCTTCAAACTGTCACTATAGTCTAGTCTTCATTTTTATGAGTGAATGGAAAGAATTTTTCCCTTAGCTGATAAGTATGTTGACAGGATGTGACAATTGTCTACATGAACAATTGTCTGCATGTACAAGTTCAGTATGTCCAGTTCAATATTTCATGTATGCTGTGCTGTCCACCTGCATATGCACTCTTAAGTCTGTCAGACAAGAGTTGGCTGGATTCACTGTGTGCTTGGAGAGTGAGTGTCAATGCAGCTCTCTTACTGAACAGGCTCTAGCTGTTTATGTGACATCTAGAAACTAAGCAGCAGTTCCCAGTATCTCAGACTCCATGTGAATGGCACACAATCTGTTGGGTATTTCTTAAAAACAGTTCTGAATAGTCCTAGGCTGATATTCCTGCATCACATAGCAATCTTTTAGTGAATGAATTCCATTTCAGCTGGGCCTATGGCCACTGTCAAAAGAACTGGATTTCATTTCACCACAGGTCAGGCTCCTGGAATAAATGAGTTAAACATTGGTTTGCAGGAGGTCTACCTTACATAAAGTTTGTAAAAAAGAATTTAGACCCCTATTGATATCCCCTTTCTTTGTTTTTTAACTCACATGTAATGATGTGGAGGTGAAGGTTGTACAAAGGACAGAAAAATGGCTGTGCAAAAGCTAACGCTAGCTTTAAAGAGAATAAAATTATGAAAAAATTATTACTTTTGTCACACAAATTAATGCTGATTTTTTTTTTTCTACACTGGCCTGGCACAAATCAGCATATTGAGAGGAAACAATATAATGTCAAAACCAATTGCCATTATCTAGTACAACTTTTTCTTACTACAGTACCTGATGTCTAGATTTACATATCATTCAGCAAAATTAAATAATTATAGCTGGCACAGCTGTGAATTTAATAATTCTCTGCAATAATTAATGTCATTCAAATCTGCATAAAAATGTCATGGTATGTAAGTTCATGATTTTACTGAGGCTCAGTATCAAGACCTGCAACAACATACCTTCATTCTCCTCCTTCTTCTTAACTCCTTAATTAGCATTAGGTAGAGTAAAACCAGCAGAATATTGTCACGTGCCCTTTTTACACTTGTATTTGTAAGAACAGCAGTATCACAAGACAGTACCTAAATGCTGTCATGAGTGCCAATACTCTCAAAAGAAGTGTCAGGTAGATAAAATGAACCATGTACTTTTAAGTAATAAGAAATAGCATTTATCTATTGACATCTATTCGTAAATATGCATGGTTCCAGGTCAACAGCAATAATATAAAGCCTATACATATAAGTGTGGTAAATCTTTCCCATTTTTACAGTATAGCTTTATATCAGAAGATATAATTTTTTATAAAATGCTGTTTCCAAGTTTTTATAATCATTCACCTCTCATATCTGAAAGGCATTTTTATTTTTACACAGTTTCACAGTGGTGTTAAGGTAAAGATTTTGTCATCCTCTCATGGGTTTTACAGTAGCACTGACTGGAATTTCTTAGGCTACAGGGGTTGAACCCATTTGGCTGCCAACTGCCCACTTCACTCAGTCTTTCCAGACAGCTGATCCTGTAATTTGCAGCTGCTGAATCCATCAGACTGGTCATAGCCTTCCATGTCAACTAAAATAGCCTGAACTGCAAACACTGCAGTAGATGAAAAAAAAAAGTACCTAAACAAACTCTTAAAAGTCAATGAAAACAGCTTTGATGTTTGCTTTCAAAAATATTTTCTCTCTGTTCTTCAAGAAATTGTGTTAAAATGTACATGAAACCACTGAAAGATAAAAGGTTGCTATGTTTCTTTAGAGCTAGTATCAATGACAGAGAAGCTATACTGGATATTTCTGTGCTTTGATCTTGAAGTAAAACATCAGCAGGAAAAACTGATTGCCATTGAGTGTTACAATTACTGTACATGCAAACATAATCTATAGTTTAAGAAAGTGTCTATCTATTTCGTCTTCCCTGTTAAGTTCATTTTAATTCCTCAGAAGACAAGTATTCCAATAACAATCTACATGACAAAGAATTTTCAGATTTATTATTTTAGATGTACTTGAAAATTATAAATTAAACTATTTCTCTGCACTGCCCTTTTAGGCTTATGCATTTAAAAAAAGATGAAAAGAAAGAGGTTTTTTATTACTGAACACATAAAGATTTGCATCTTTCAGAAAGCTACTTTTCCTTTAAAATGCACTCATATAATAAGAATAAAATTGTTTTCTTCTGTTTTTAATTATTGGTGAAACTTTAAGAGCAAGCGCTACACACTTTCTGGGGGTTTGGAGGTTTTTTTCTGTTTAATTTGGTTTGAGCTTTTTAGCTATTTTTAAGAAAACAATTAAGTCAAACAAAATAATCATTCATGAACAAATCCAGAATTTGACTAGGCAAATTCAACTGCCATGGAAAGGCCTGGACTGACTGTGAGTTACAAGTTTGTCAGAAAGTGATTGAAGTACTAAAGTACTGGAGCTGGTATGGCATTCAGTGACTAAGGGAAATGACTGTATTTTACTGGGTGAAGAATGCAAAGTGCAGCAGGAAAACAGCTACCAGGAGGGTCCTGAGATCACTGACCCTGTCTTCTGCTAACACTGACAGCTTGGAAACACATTGTTCCTAGAAGGAAGCTCCCCCATTGTTCCTTCATGCTGATGCACATACTACTGATATTAACTTTTCTTGGTACACCATCATTTTCTGCACATTATTCTCTTTCCCAGCTTGGCTTCTATTTTGATTAATTTGCTCACATTAAGTGAGAGACATTTAAATCATTACAAAATTCCAGTAGGTGGACTTTTGATTGTACAAGCATTGCTACTACAAAATTCTCAAAAAAGTTTTGCAAATAAATATAAAATCTGGTGAACTCTAAGTAGGCATGTTTCTACTGTGTTTTATTATCTCAGGAATCAGTTATTTCTTATATCCCCATGCTTAAAAATAATGTGAAATTGAATGTCAAATCATCAGTTCTTTGACAGAGTTGCCGAAATAGTAATGGTTTGAGATTGTAGCAAACACAGAGCAGCTCTGTAATTATTTATTAGTTGTTTATGTGATGTGTTTTATTAGGATGTTAGCTGTGTAAGCATATTGGTTGACTATCAATCTGCAAGGAAAATGAGCAAGAAGAAAGGGAAGAAGAGGCAATATCCCACACTAAGCACTTCAGGCTGAGGAAAAATGCCTGTAATGTTAATGGTGAAACTCCTGTCTCAGGATTCCAGCAACTTGCATTTGTTCTGCCATATGGGCCATTGCTGGGGCCAACGGATCAAACATACTGGGAACGTGCAAAAGGATCCTTTTGTCCAGAAACAGTGCAGTTGCTGCTAGGAGTTATTTCAGCTCGCTGCCATGACCAGCTGCAGTGCCTTGCAAACCCAGGGCAGTTTGTACCTCTTCTGCAAGAGGGAATGGCTGCAGGGAGGGCTGACTGATTTCAAATGTTTATTTCCCTTATTAAGTTTAATCAGTATTTTAATATGAAATGACTTTCTGAATACAGAATTCACCACAGGCCAGCTTCTTAAATAAAAGGAAGCATTTAATTCACCCAGGAAGCTTCAGGTAGTTGAAGCACAAAACCACTATAAGGCCTGGGACGGAACTGGAGAGTATCGTATAAACAAATCTGGGCTAGCCAGTTCTGGGATATTCCCAGTAAAATTGATGCATGAATTACATTTGTGTAAGAAACTGCATATGTAAAGTGAATACGGCAAGTGTTGCTGTGGAAAGTGATGTGACATCTGCAACTAAATGTTGCTTTCATATTCCTGAACTTAAACATATTACACAGTAGAACCAGTGGAAAGATAAACAAAAACCTCTTTGAAACCTTCAGAATAAGAAATATATTCTCATATACCCCAATCTCACAATATTCAGACAATGCCTTTTAAAGTTATCACTGTATAACATTCCTTCCATTCGTAACTGTACACATTTTCATTTATTTTACTTTAAGCATGTTAAAGCAGACTGAGGTGACTGAGGTCTGTCTTTTTACTACACTCTGGAAGAAGATGTTGCACAGGTACTCTAAAACAGTTCTTCATGCAAGAAGATACATGGTACTGAACTTTCAATAAAGTAGTAGGTATTGGTTATGGTTACTTTAGACAAAAAAGGAAATACTAAACCCCAACGTCACACAAAAACCTAGTCAAGCAACTGGTAGTAAAGGTATGTCTTGAAAAAAAATACGCATTTTGCATAATGACAATTACATATATATAAATTTATATTTCTATCTTGCACTCATTATTCAAGATAACAAAGAAATGAGAAAAAATTATGTTAGCTTTATACTAAACATCATGTATAAAATATTCATATCTATTCAAATGGAAGAGAGAAGGCTTGTTAAAATCCTTCAAATACCTTATAGTTCTCTTCACACAACTCTATCCTTTTTCTGCAATAACAGAAGAATGTAGGGCATATTTTGCAACTGTCTAGATAACTACCTTTGCTTATTACTTTTTTTATTCTCTTTACTCAGCATTTTCTTGCTTTCTGTAAGCCATATATACTGGGTGGAATTTAAAGGCATTTCTAACTATTTCAAATTACCTCATGCAAATGAAAATTGAGGATGCACATGGAAGTACATTTTACTCACAGTGAACATATAGACTCTGCTGTAACTAAACCAGCCAGTTCTAGGTAGCCTGGCCAGAACTAGTCAGCTCTTGACTTCAGTGCAGAGAGTAGTTAACTGGCTGTGATGAAATCCTACTATCATTTCATGCAAAACACACAAAAACTCAATGTGATAAACAATTAAGTTAACTACATGAAGAATCAGAAAGAAGACAACTGTTATTGTTTGTCCAGAACTTTCATCATGTAATCTACAATATGAAATAACTAACAGAATTCAATGTTATTGCAACAATGGTTCAGTAATTTTCCAGCAAAAATGTTTTTTCTTTTTGAAAACAGGTCCATGCACACAAACTATTACTCTGACAGCTCAGCTTTGAATATGTCCCAGCCTTGTTCTGTTGTCATTTTTAGTTTGACAATTTAAAATTACTGTCAACATAGAACAAGAAAATTTCAAGAATTCTTTAAGCTTTTTGCAGGACCGGCGGATCTTAATTGTCTCAGCTCCATTTTCTGGTAAGCTAATCTCTTTTTGCTGTTTATACAAGAAAATAGGTGCATCTATTTTAAAAGATTTTTCACTTTACACACTTTATCAGAAATAGTCTTTATTAAATTCAACAGACTTAATTAGGGTCTTTGATATAGAGTAGTTGCTTCTAAAGAGAAGAGGTTAGGAGAAAGAGAAACATTTCTTGGAGAAAAAGTCTCATTTTTGAAGTAATGAAGTTTCAAATAACAAACAAAATGTATCCCTACATAAAGAGCACAAAGTATTTTGGGCAGCAGTGAGCTACTGAAATGTAAGATAAATAAATAAATGGTACTTCGAGTTCTTACAGGACAAAAATTCAGACCTTCTACATAGACATGCAGAACACAACAATCAAAATGTAATCAAAATCTTTTGACTTTCTCAAGCCCAAGAATGCTAACCTCATTCACTCTTTGACTGACGCTCAGTGACTGTAACAGAATCTACAACAGAATTTAATAAAGGATGGTGAGACTCTACCCTCATCTCAAATGAGATATGAAGGGTTGAAAGTGAAGAACTGCCCTCTGTGCCAGGTCTTCTATAACAAAAATTGATAGCATGATAAGCAGTTTTCAAGATAAGTGGCTGTTTATATCAATGCAGCTAAGCCTCCAAGAGCTTCTGTGACATGTTTTTGAAGTTATTTTCCATCAGACATTGCTTAGGACAGCAAAAAGGACACAAACTCTCTTGTTCTTTATTACTAGACTTTGCTTTAGTAGCACTGTTGGTCCCTCTTATACTGTTCAATGAATCATAGAATCATTTAAGTTGGAAAATACTGAAAGCTAATGTTTCATCAATGACACATTATGGGCATCACTGATTTTTTTGCGTGCTTTAGGAACATGAAAAAGAAGACTTATGGTCTACCTTGCATGCTGCTTGCTGTTTGTGACCTTCCTGCCCTCTCTCCTGAATGACAAACGTTCAAGTCAGCCGGAAAGCCCTTGCAGATCCTCCAATGAGTTAATAACAATTACAAAGCACTTAGAGCATGTGGAGGCATTTCCTGTATTCTGAAAGAGCTACCACCTACCTAGCATACCAGGATGCTTGTTCCATTCTGGATATCACTTACTGTACTGTAAGAATCAGGGTTAGACTATATAAAACACTGCTAGGGAAAAAAAAATAATAGAAATGAAGCCCAAGAAACAAACAAAAAAACCCAAACAAAAACCCACCTAAAATTGCTACGTCAAGGAAGAACAATTTGAAAGATTGGCAGAAAGTTATTTTACATAGTTAGAGTCTTAAGATAATGAAGAAGTAAAAGAACATATTTTAAGAAAAAAATTTAGATTGAATCTTAAAGACATCTAAAACGTACAAGACATTTATCCTAATCTCACTTATGAAAGTGCACACAAAATTTCTTGATGTACTTATGAAAAGAGCTCTTTGAGCAAACAAATCATATCTTTTGTTATAGAATCATAGAATGGTTAAGGAAGGCACCATAAAGATCTAGTTCCACCCCGCAGTGGTTTAACCCAGGCTGAGTGCTAGGGGACCACTACAGTCACTCTCTCACTCCCCCTTGCCCAGCTATAGAGGAGAGAGAGAATATAACGAGAGGTTTCGTTATTCATGATAAGGACTACAGCAGATTCTTTCTTAATCACCATCACAGGCAAAACAAGACTCCATGTGAGAATAATAGTCAGGTTTATTACTAACAAGGTCAGAGCTAAGAGTGAGAGACTAAAAGACACCTTTTACCCCCCACCCCCTCCTTCTTACATCCAACCTTTTCTCCCACAGCGGTCAAGGGAAAAGGCGAGGGGGGGGAGGTGTTGCTGTGGTCAGCTGCTGTTCTCAGCCGCTGCTTGGGGAGAAGAGTCCTTCCAGCCACATTCCATGG
>VXBA01005025.1:788199-891908 GCA_013399895.1 Serilophus lunatus
CAGCAGCGGGCCCAGCCTGGGCATGGGGAAACTTCCAGCAGCTTCTCAAAGAAGCCTCTCCCTCAGCCCCCCCCACTGCCACCAAAACCTGGCCACAGAGAAACCAATACACACCCCCTCCGCCATAAGCAGGGACATCTCCCACTAGACTAGGTTACTACGAGCCCCATCCATCCTGGCCTTGAACATTTACAAGGATGGGGTATCCAGAACATCTTTGGGAAACCTCTTGCAGTGCCTCACTTCCCTCACAGTAAAGAATTTCTTCCTAACATCTAACCTAAACCTACCATCTTTCAGTTTGAAGCCATTCTTCCTTGTCCTATTACTAAAGTTACTGATAATAATGATTATTATGATTCGAAAGTATGTTTAAAATTGTTCCTCATTAGTTTCTGATATGTTCAACAGAGAATATTCCTGTGGGTTTTTCACTTCAAATGCAATAAAGACAAAAAAAAAAACAAAAACAACAAATCCCACCCTAATTTACGTCCACAAAGGGAAGATATGGTAAATGATTTTGCAGGCTTTTCTGAGAAGGAATATAATGGACATTAAGTGGGAAACCTAGAATTATGACACTGGTATGATATTTGAAGCTATCTAAAGCATTCAGATGTTTACCTGAGATTTCACATATGAAATTAGTATCTTTTAACTAATAGTTTGTGCTATCTGCTTATTTGGAAATCTGTCATCCTACTGGTGTATAATGTTAATACAGATGTATATTTAGCTGGTAGTGTGTGGTATCTTCTTTTCAAACTAAATCATGTCCACGGTATCCTTGAATTTTTAATTGAGGTGTAAAAAGGATGCTGTATAAATATAAAATAATAAAAAACTCAAATTTTGCACCGTATTTGCAGTACATTGATCAGAAATACTTGTAACACAAACTAGTAAAATTTGCTATAACTAGTAGGCACATAAAGCACTTCTTTAAAATTGAATTTTCTCTAAGGAAACTAAAATTCACTGTCATTAATGATAGATGCTTCTTCTGGCTGCTTATAAAATTGAAGGTGCCACACGTTAGCATTTTAACACTATATTTGTATCTAAATATTTAATTTTAAAATTAGACATAATATTGAATTTACAACTACTCAAATATACTGTATTTGTAATTTATAAACATGTTACAACACTGTAGAACATATTCCAACACATTCATACAGGGCATATTCTACTGTTACAGTTCTGAGAAGACAGCTTGAGATACACTAGGATAATGGTGCCAATTTTTGTCTTTGCAAGAGAACTTTTCAGTGTAAAGCACTGACAGACTTAATGGCTGTTAAGATGTTGATGCTTCTCGAGAAAGTACTTGTGCACTACACAGTAGAACTGAAGTGCCTTGAAAGAAGGAGAAAATGAGCAGTGTTTATCTAAATATTTACTTATTTTTATACACATATGTGTGTATATAAGCAAAAATATTTATTACATGTTGCTAACCAGAATAAGATCCTGGATTTATAAAGCACTTTATAGTCAGTGTTGTTTACATGTTTAAGAAAGCAAGACAGCATGATCTGTGGGTTAAATTGTTTCTTATGCTGACAGTGAACAGCTTTATATCTGAACAGGCTGATATTTCTTCATATGCCATTTTACTTTCTAACTAAACAAACATAACTTATAAATTGTCTTTGTCTAGACTGTAGCTTTCAGTGATGAATGTAGCTCTTACCACCGTGCTGGCTGTGCAGGAGAAAGAGAAATGTTGTTGCCTTGTCTGGGCTTGTAAAGTAACCCTTTGAAATTCAATAGCCAGATTTGTCTGTGCAGAAGTTCATGAGACTCAGTGGCTTCAAGCTTCAAATGCATATATGTGCATTTTAGTCACTTGTAAATATTTGTTTTTCCTGAAAAATTTGTCTTCATCAATTTAGCCTCGAACTGAATCCTGAATTTATACAATTTTTTTACCTTCCTCAGATAATAAGATTCACAAAAAATGGCAATGGATCACTGGATTGTGGAATTCTGAAGTATAGACAGGGAAGAAGGAAAAGTAAGCAGCACATAAATTGCAAGTGTTCATATTTCCATACTCTTCTTGGAACATTTGAACTGGGACTACAAGCTTGGGTCACAAGCTTTCCTCTATGATAAAGCAGCCATACTGCTGCTGGATGGGATGTGAGCCTGGAAATACAGTAACTCCACTCTCAGGGATCACACTTGAGCAAACAGCCCTGCCAAAGCCTGACTCACCCTGCCTAGCAGAGGCAGCTGGACTAGGTCTCCACCTCCTGCACAGGTAATATAAATGCCCATGGACAATGAGGGACTGTGTACAACAATCTTGAAAAGAACAACACTTGCAGGAGCCTTGTCCACAGAACTGTGATTTCTAGCCTGGAACTAGAAACACTCCTCCTCCCATACACCCCAAAAGTCTAAATTCTTAGGGGCTTCTGTATCTTTTGTATTTTTGATACATTTCAAAAGTACAACATATTTCTATGCAGGTCATCTTCCACCAAAACACAAAATTCATTAAGCTGTAGAAAAAACAAAAACTGTTTTCACTTTCTTGACAAGCCACAGTCAGGCATCAGCAAACCTTGGCAAATTTGAGTAAAATGGAAGTATTGTAGTTTTAAAACATTTTTTTTTTTACTTTTCCTTACAACTCTTAAACATTGAGATCTTTTCACAGAGACTTTTTCAGCTCTTTATCAAGAATTTTGTAAGAAACTTTGTCACAGTGAGCCAATGGGAAGTTTAGTCAGCTGATAAATTCTTGAAATACTATTGATAATGGCAAGTCTGTCAAATCTAATATAATTATATATCCCCTCTGCATTCATCCTCTTAAAATTCAACCACTGCCTCTAGTTCAGTATCCTACCCTCCAAAAATATGTTAATCAAGCACTAATGTGTAATATAGAACATTATGACTTCCAGCAAGAAGACATACTAAAACCCATACTGACTGTTTAGCTCTCTTAAAAAGAGGATGGGGAAGGCCACAGTTCATAATAAACAGAGAGTTATGACTCTCTGAGATTGAAGCAAAAACACAAAGGATGACACAATTGCTTGTTGTATGAATGCCTGAGAAATTTTTTTCGCTTATCAGCACAGACAATAGATATGGGAAAGGCAATTACTATACCAGCTATGCATCTTTGATTCATTCAATACAATCACATAAAGATTAAATGCAAAACTTATTTGCACAAGTCAGATGAAAGGCAAATGAAAATATCACTACAGGTATGAAAACAAATGAAACATAAATTGAGACAAAGGGATTAAGAAAGCAAATTTTAAAAAGAAACATGTACATGACAAAGACCATAAGCAATTGCAAGTGATTTGCACACAGGGGTCTGCTCTCCAGCATGAACCCAAGAGTGCTGAATGGGGTTAAAGAGCAGGATCACTTCAAAAATCACACTCCCAAAACAAACTAAAATGTTAATAATAGACAATACAGAAGAGCTAAAACATCTCTCTAATTCTTCTTGTATGGAACAGAATTGATTCAGACCCTTACTTTATTGATACATTTCAATATTTGAAGCCGCACTCAGAAAAGTTTATGAAAAACAGTAATAATAGGCATCTACTGACTTAGTCTAGTACTAGGAACCTATAGCTGTAGCAGAATTTTCCACTCCTTATTTCTGAGTTTTATATGAAGGTTTCACAAACAGAATTTTGGAGAAGAATATGGTAATAACTGCCATTATAGAGATGAAGGTTCTGACTTGTTTAGCCAGCAAAGTCTAAACAAGAGCAATTGGCCACCAATCCATGGGCAGCTGAACCATGAACCTTTTAAAAGTCAACAAAAAGTACCTATCCAAATAGCAAATGTAACTGCTGCCTTAAACTATGGCTGATTTCCCACTCTTCTGGCACCTTGTATAGACTGCACATCAGTCAACAATTCTCTATCCAATCCAGTGCCAACTTTTGCCTTAGGGAAGTCAAAGGCTTTATTCTCTTAATCCAATGCAAACCTCTGAAGAAAACAGTCTCGGCTAACCAAACAACTCTTGAACTTTTCCTGTAGATACAATCTCAAAAGAATGAATAATTTTGCAGAAATAAAAATGCTTTTGAGCACTCTGAGCATATTCCTTGGGCTATGGCGACCCACACAGTTTTGTGAGCTGAAAACAAAATTAAAACAAAGGGCCAAATATCAGAATAGTTTTTTCAACGGCCTGCTTAACTAGTGCAACTGTGATAAGCACCAGATTTTTCATGACATTCAGTCTCTTTATGAAAAGCTACAGAATTTATTAAGTTTCTAATAAAAACAGTAAATTCTACATGTAATGACATATTTCCCTATGTTCTATTACTTATATTAATTTTAGTCTGTTGATTTTCTAAGCCTTTACTAAACGCATCTCTTCACAATATAGGTCAAAATTGTAGCCAAAGTAATGCAACTATTATCTTACAGTGTCTATTTCTAATTATACTGTGACCTATAACAAGTTAGCTGAGTAATGATTCAGAGAATAGAGATGATCAAGCGTTAAGTTTCACCTCAACACACACAAAAAAGCTATAATCTCGATATCAAAACATGAGACCAAAAGCTTTACATATAGCAAACGTCTTTTCTACCTTCAGAAGTGAAAAGTTTCAATTGTTTAAGCCTAAGACTGTGATTGCAGAAACTTTACAGTATGCAGAACAAGGAGTGAAAGAGACTGAAGAACCTTTTCTAAATATTCAGAAATCGATGTCCACAGGGGGAAAAAAATCTGTCATCATTGAAAGATAAGAACTACAGTGCAAAGGAAATGCAACGCTTATTTCAAACCAAACCCATTTAGGTCATGCAATACTTATAAAGAACTTGAAAACTAGCTGAATAGGAAAAAAGATGCTTTCATTGATAAAAAAATTTGCAAACTGATAATTTATTTCTTTATACTTTCTTAGCATTTTGTAAAATATTTGTTTAATGGTGTCTTACCTCATTTGTACTGGAAGGAGAGTTTTCAGATATCAGCTTTGCAAAAAACAGACTGTCCCATTTCCTTTCCTCAGCTAAAGGAATTACATGCAGCCAGCAATTCAAAAACTACATGTCTGTTTAGAAGACCGACAAGTAAGCCATAAATGATCTGTAACCAAATCCATCTTCAGTGCAGAGTCAGCAGCTTTTGTTTTACGTGAAATGTAGCGAATAGTCTGCTGCCTCTACCTGTGTTACTGTGCAGATCAAGTTTAGGCCTGTCTGCTCTTCCCCTGCACGTTCCAAGCTACAGTAGTGATTTCTCAACATTCAGTCTGCTGTATGGCAGCTCACTGAAATTTCAGCCGACACTTGTAGACTTGCAATTAGCAAGGTTATTTTAAGCACTGACCTAAGTTCCTGCAGAATGTTTATGGCATTATGACAGGAAGGAATCCGGTATCATATCAGTCACTTGGTAACCCTGTAAAGCTGATCTTGGAGACAAGACACTCTAATTCACAGTATAAAAGTAAACATCTGACCTCCAATTTACTTTGATTTTTGTTCTTAAGCCTTGAATAGAATGGAAATATCTACTTGGCTAATATTAGGAAGCTTAGAACTTATTTTAGGACCTGGTAGATCATATGCTTGGAACAAATTTATTAATAGGAAGTTCTGACTTCCCTAATGGAGAGATTCATTGCCTAGAAAACAGAGACTGTTACTTTTGTAATGTTCACATTTGTAACAATTAACTATTATATTCTCAACGGGAAGAAAAAATAACTTACATTGTTCTTGAACTTATTATAGCTGTATTCTACAATAATACCTTTTAGTTTCTCCTTGGTTATCTTGAAAAGGGCTCCCTCTTCTGTATAGGCCTTTGGTAACCCTTATTTGCCCTGGATTCCTTCGGAATTCTCTAGCTGTCTAACTATTTCTAAGTCATGTCAAAAGGCTCAGTCATACCTCCACACCCTCATTTGCTGTTCATTCTCATTCCTCCCCACCTTTTTTTTTTTTTCTCTTTTATTCATGGATCAGATTTCTTGTTCCCACCCATTCTCATACTTCTAATAGTGGCAGATCTAACCTCATATATGGAACCACGACAAACAGCTCCTCTGACTGCTTCAGGTTAGAGCTATAATGGTCAACCAGTTCCTCTGTGTGAACACATTGAAGAGAAGCTTTTCAGAAAGCTCCACAATCAGAAATGCTATTAAATGAGAGATATTTGTTAAAGGGAGAGTAAATGAAGGGGGATAAAAAACAAGCCACAAAACCAACTAAAAAACAAAACCCAAGAAAAATTGTTGGCTTTGCAAATTATTTAGCAACTTCTACACATCACAAGTCACAATGAAACTTCTCCCTTTATATCATAGCAAATTTCACCTGAGGCAAAATGTACTTTTGAGAAAATGATGGTGAAAATAACATAAGCTTCTGTTGTCCTCATTTTAAAATACTACACGTTTCCTGAGTGACATACAAACTTCAAGTAGTATTCAAGACAATTAGCAACAAATAGAGTGTTACAGGCATTGCAAAATTTAAAATACAATATAGGCAGCAGTCAAAGTCTTCAATTATATCACAAGATCAAGAGCTGGAGTTTTTGAGTGAATTGACCATTTTGAGATGGTCAACACTCAAAAGGATACTGTATTCACCACAAACAGCACAGTACCTAGGTGTGTACAAACAGCTGAATCCTGAACATAAGGACAGAAACTTTATTACCATGGATATGCAATTTTTTTCAGAATACTTTTATAACAGAAGATTTCTTATGAAATACCATGACCTAAATTTTCACTGTAACAGCATTTCCAGGGTTGGCCACGGTGGCTTGCTCTTTCCTCAAAGATAATATCCTACACTGCATTACTTGGTTTTACTCAAGTCATCTCAAACAGTGGTATATGAAGACCTCTGACTAAATTAAAAAAAGAAAAAAGAAAGTTGCTCAAAGCTATTTCAAAATATTTCAGTTGCAAGTTTTTTCAGTTCCAGTTTCAAATAATTCTGTTTCTAGAAATAGTGTATCTTTCATATGAAAAAATACCAGTTTTCATCGGCTGCTAGGACTTAAACGGGTAGCTATGTAGATTTCTACCCTTTTTGCAGTATGAAATACATCTTATAAGTCTAATTAAAACCTTTTTTTTATTTATATGCAACTGGGAAGATACACTGAGATGCTATGATTCTGCAAGGGTTTCCTCTGTTTTGGGGCTTAACTTGTAAAATACTGAGAAAATAACTGAGGACTTTTGACTCAGTTCTGTCTTTGAAACTTGATTTATACCTGCCTAACAGGAGGAAATCCATTTCCTGGTAAATATCAGGTAACTCCAAGAAACACATCTCAGAATGTTGTTTGCATTACTAGCTAGTGTTTTACTTGCTGGTTGCACTCTGTTCCAGAAGGAAGCAGTAGATGAGTTAGGTTGGGCGAGAAAGGCACACAGTCTACTGACAAGTTAGAAATGGACTATCACCTTAATTAGGAAAACTATAAACATCTTAAATAAAACCACGGTGAAAGAAATATAACCAGAATAATATAAATGAGCTGACTTTAATAATCAAACACTGCATAGTAGGAAAATTCAGCAATCAAACACTGCATAGTAGGAAAATTCAGCAGAGCTGGAAGGTTTCACCATAAGTGTTTTTGAAAGATCTTTATTGCTAGCTCTGCAAAATTGGGCACATTTTCAGCAAATTATGCTAGAGATGTGAAAGAGGGAAGGCCATAAGGAAAACAACTCAAGTTAGAGTTAATGAATATGTTCTCCCTGAAATACAAATACTTTTGGAAGGGTTGGGTAAAATACAAACATTCAATTAAGTGACATCCACGATCAATTTCATCACTGGTGTTGACTTACACATTCTAAACAGAATTAGGGAGGGGGGGTTATTTGCTAATAATGAGAGGGTTGCCAGTTTTTTTAGGAAAAAACCGAGAGAAATAAGATATGAAAGGCTTCTAATTTCAAACTTGTAATATCACTGTAACTTTTTTCAATTACATACTTTTGTTTGAAGTTTAAATACTATGCTTTTCCCCTTCAGCTAATTTTTACCAACCAGACAGCCTACCTAATTTGTATTACAAGCTCAAGATTTTTTATATTAGAGACTAAAAATGTAGCCCTTATTTGCAACCAAATCTGATCTTTATTTTCTGTTATGGAAAACAGATCTGGATAAGATGAATTATGTTAGTTTCAAGTTTTCCAGGTAAAGAAATCTTCATTGGAAAAGACATCTGTTCATTTAAATCAAAATTCTGCAAAAAAAATTTTGACTGGAAAAGCTTCTAAAAATCAGAATAGGCTTTGTCTCCATGATATCCAGTTTGTATAAGTGGCTCAAACATGCATGATTAAAAATAAAGTGTTTTAAGCCTATTATGTTTCTGTGATTCTCAAAGAGGTCAAAATTCAGATCTCTTTCCTGCTTGGTATTTACTAATTCACACAAGTGTAGCTGTGTGTGGAGTACATCAAGGACTTACACATTCAAGGTAGGTACCAAGAAAAGTGTTGGATGCATGATTTTTTTTCCTGCAATTTTCTAAGATAAAATTCAATTTATGGATTTGAAAATATCAGAATAGGAGGGTTTTATTCTCATGCAGGTAATATAACCAAGTCTAAATACAGGAGTGGGAATGTTCAAACTTAATGAAGGTTCAATTCACTGATAGTTTCATCATTTCTCCTAAAATTTTCCCTAAGCACCCCATCAAGTCATTGTAAACAAAAGAAGGAAAACAATTAAGTTAGAAACAACAAATAGATTGAGGTCAAAGAAGATGAATTTTAACACATCAGTCTGTATATCTCTATAATTTAATTAAAAAATAAAATTTAACAACAAATCTGTTCCAAGTGCTGGGTGAACTGCCTGTATTTGAATTTAGTATCTTCAGAAAAATTGCAATAAGAAATGCGAGGCAAAGAGAAGTAGCAGACATTAGGCTCTCCTTTTGGTAAAGGAAACATCAGAAAATACTGTCTTCAGCATTTTCATTACTGAAGCTGAGTTTCACTGAGAATCATCTTTTTCACTATTCTGTACCCCTGTGTCACAACCTAGCTCCAATTTGCACACAGCAGAGACTGAAGGTTTAATCTGTTCATTCCTACATTTTCAAATTCTTTCTTTCATAAAATAAGGAATTAAATGGAGCTGCTTGGAGTGCACACATGTTGGCTCTCTAGTTATTTTAGCAAGTGATTGTACTGAAAACAAGTGAAGCTGCAGATGTCACTGACACTGTTCAAGCTTAGTATCTTGTAAAAAATCCTCAATTCATTATCAATGCAAAGTATGAACTGACATATTTAGAGATATAAATTGTAATTCAAAGACTCTAAGTGGAGTCAGACTTCTCTGTTACAACATTTCATCATCCTTCTGAAAACTCAAAACCTGAGTGTGGTTACTGCAGAGGTAAAGTTTTTCTAAATTGCATTTCTAAAATTTCATAGAAAACGAATAGCTAGACAAATTCAGCTTTTGCTCTGAAGGATTTAATAATGAAGAACTCTAAACATGGTATTTCCTAGAAAACGAAAGGCTGGGTAAAACCAATTTTCCTTCTCCTCTTCCAAGCAACTGACTGTCACATTCTAGATATTTCTAGGCAATGGGATTACGTAATTATTTTTTTTTAAAGAAAACAGCTGTTACATCCAATATTCATGACTTAAAGGTTTTCCATATATAGTAATTCAGCTGTTCTTTCAGTTCATCTGAGTTGCAGTGAAATGAAACTGTGCAAAAGACCAAATAGTTTTATTCCATAGTCAAATGAATGTACATATTGTTCCAAAGCAACAGAAAGAAAACAGAGCTTACAAAAATCTTGGCCTTATCACTGTTTCAATGGACTGCAAGCCTCTTATTCATCCCACACACAAAATCAGTACAGTATTTTGTTCCATAGTTCACATTGCTTCTTACTAGCACTTGATGTTCACAGCTGTATGCGCGATGTGTGAACAGTTCTTATAGAACTTCATAAAAAGAAAGAAAGCACACACAGAGTTTTTAACAGAGCACAGACACTTTTGAAGATACTTGACAGCTCTCATAATCAGCTGTTTTAAATTCAGCCTATCTTACATCTTTTTCACTGGTTTCATTTTGTTTTGGGGTTTTTTTTCCAGTGAAGGAGAGGATGAGAACATTTGGATAAAAGGAGTTTATCATGTTCTATTTAGAAACATATTTAGATAGTCATAAACTTATCAACCTTAAACAAATTCTTTAGTCTACTTAATGCATAAGGGCATTTCTCATGCTAAAATTTTGGCATGCTGGATACATTAAATTTCCAGGATATTGTTACATTGATGTCTGCACCTCTTCCAGAAAACTTGTTTTGTAATAACACTTATTGCAAAATATGAGAGCTCATTTTGATTTAAATAAATTGTGAAGTGAAGCAAAAGAGTGAAAAAACCGTGCTGTTAAAAACAAAGCTTGCCTTAGGAACTGCCTGGGAGGGTGAGGGGGTAATAACAGCAGTCTCATGGATTAGTTGAACTGCAATAATTTGCTCTTGCCACTGATTTTGCTACCAGTTTATTTTGGACATCAGTACAAACCACATTGTGTCTCTGTGGTCTGCATTATGTCAAGTATACAGCGGGTGTGCTCATACTAACTGGCATTGTGTAAACAACTTTAAAAGCGTATGCAAAACCAATTGAAATATTAATTTGTCCAGTGACCCATGCAAATCTGAGGAAGCTTTAATTGCGTATCCAAGCAGAAATGTCTGGGATTGTGAGTATCTACATCTTCAAGGACACCCTTAAGTTAAACACTATCTCCTGTTAGCAGTATTGCCAAAGTGATATTTAGTCATACGGAGCACTGTAGAATTTGAGTGTTTCTAAGGAGCAAGAGTATAAATATTTATAAATATATGTTCATAAATGCACACACATTTCTCTAAGGGCTCTATATCGGCTTTAGCATTACAAGATCAAGCATTTTATTTTGTAAGTCTTATTACGCTAAATTTGACACATTAGGAACAATCATTTTTTTCAGTTGCATATTTAAAAACCCTTGCAAATTACTATTCATGCTCCATAGCTCTGTGTATGTGATAAACTATTTTTTTCCAACCCAGTAGCAAGGACAGCAGCTGTGCAGCTCGTCCAGCTCCTGGAGCACTAGGTGGTGCTGCAACACAGCCGCAACCGAGCCTGCTGGCTCTGAAGTACACTGGATATGAAATGTCTCACTGCTCTTCTTAATTTTGAAGTTACTCAACCTTGTTACTGAAGACTGTTGCCCAAGAGCCTCTGGGTTTTCATGTTGTTATGTTTGGGTCTGTTCCCTTCATTTTAACATGAATTCTAGCTTTCTAGCATACTATGTTTTGTGTGGTTTTCTCACACATGCTGTAAGAATAGTAATGAGGAACAAGAAGAAAATGGATGTACATAACAAATGCAATTAATTACCTCCTTTATCTTCTTATACAGTAAAAGAAGAAGATAAGTGATGAAGATTTTCTTACAATATTACATGATGAAAGCCAGGAGATGGTGGAGTGACCGTCTTCTGGAAGTTGTTAAAAAGAGACTGGATGAAGCTCAGTTCATGAGATGGTGTTAGGTAATAGGTTGGACTTGATTTCAAAGGTCTTTTCTGATCTAGTTAATTCTGTGATTCTATAATTTCTCTATAATGCAATAAATATAACTAAGCAAGGTACAACATTATATATATGTTATTTGCATGTTAAAAAGTAACTCAAATGTGTTTTTAAACTCCACATTTCAGTAGTTCCATACAGTTAAAATGGCTTCCCAGAAGCATAAAGTTGACATTGTGCATGCTTGCAAAACTATATCCTAAATGTATATTATTGCTCTGGTTTTCTTTATACTGCTAAATGCAGAGGTTGATTTTGTGGGGAGGTTTGGGGTTTTTTGGGGGGGAGGGGGCAGGGTGAGTGTTTGGGTTTTTTTGTTTTGTTGGGGGGGGTCGTTTGGGGAGTTTTTGTTTGGTTAGTTGGGGAGAGTTTGTTAGTTGTTGGTTGGTTGTTGGTTTTTTGTTCATTTTGCCCTGGTAAGTAGACTTCCATGCACTGGGTAATTTCCCAATTATAACTGGCTCTGCAACACAGAAATGTCCACTTGCCTGGAACACTTGGATGAAGTGAAGCCTTCAAAGGAGACTCAAAGCATTTAATAATTGCAGTTTAATGGAGAATTCTTGGAAATTCTTGTAGATGTCTAATTTACAGTTAGTTCTCAGTTGCAATATTCCACTACCAAAATTAAATCACCTCCTTTCTATAAATGCTTATAGCTGTATTTCTTATTCAAGGTCAAATTATTCAAGAATCAAGGCAACATAATCATTATCCATTCAGTTATAACAACGGAATCTTCATCTTTAATTAGGGAACAATCGAGACTAAGAATAAAACCTCCAATAACATCAGCAATATCAGATTCTAGTAATGTGGGACTGTGTGCAACACAGAGCTGACTGCTGACTAGATAGCTTACTGCAGGAACATACCACGATCACACTCAAAACTCTGACACAGCAGCAAGTCCTACACCCTAATAACCTATGCATTCATTGATTTGAGCATACTAGAAAAGGGATTAAAGACTTGAAATTGAATCTTCTCTTTACACTTCTGTATTCATAGAAATCATACAAAGGCAGACTTTAAAAAAAATGCACTAGAATGAAGGAAGGTCCATGCGTAGAGAGAACCAGTCTCCTCTACTTCACTCCTTCATTTTTAATTCAGTAAGTATTCTTAAACGTGTTCTGGCAGGCTCCTGCTCTCTCCACAGAACATGGCATGGATCCAGGCTAAGAAAGAAACCATGGCTTTTTGAAGTAGCAATTCAGTATGGCAGCAGATGACTCGGCAATGTGCTTGAGTGAAGGACAAAAAGGAAGAAGAAAATTAAAAAGGACAAGAATCGGATGGAAGTTCTGAAAGACAAAAATTGTGAGAAAGAGAACTCAAAAATAGCTGAAAGGAAAGTAAAGAGGCTGGAAAATAAATCCAGCAACCAAAAAGCTAGAAACTGATTTGCAACCTAGCAAATAAAACTCTCAAGCCAATCTGCACCAACATATGTATCCTTTTGAATAGAGGAAAATGTCTTTTTCAGCAGTTTGTAAGACACCTATATAATATAGGGTTTTCTTTTCAAACAACTTGTATAATAACCTACAGATGTGGCCCTGTCATTCTGATTTCCTGTCTCCTATATAACACAGTAGCAAAAAAAAAAAATCATCTAAAAGTTAAGAACTATTCAAAATTCACTGATCATTCCCAAGTACTGTAACTACAAATCTAAGCATGATAGTTTAAATTGCAGTGGAGATCACCATGAAGTCTTTGCCACTCAAATGCTTAATTTGAGTTATTTATTGCCTCAAAATCTTGGATTTAATGGAAACGTTCCTACCCTTTTTTGCTTCTTAATAATATACCCTAAAATAACTGTGGAAGAGCAAGTAAGAATATTCAGTTTAGTTTTTTAGCCTGATTTTAGAGCATAGCTGGCTAATGATTTTGCAGACTTCCAGTTGATCATCTTGTCTGATAGCTGCTAAAAAGTGCTAGGATACAGAAACAGATGCCTGCCATACCTTTCATACAAGCTAATTGTGTGGTGTATAAACCACTTTGCTCATCCCAAACAGCTTAAAAATTCAGCTCTTTTTCTTTATTCTGTGGGGTCATTTGGATACTTTACTGTATCCAAAAGTACAGAAACTTTGCACCATTTAAAATATAACGTAACATCTTCTTCCCAAAAGGATAGTAACGATACTCTCTCATGCCAGGAATTTTTATTGTGACAGTATACTAAATAATCATACAGACACAGTGCTACTAGCCCCTGAATGAAGCACGAGGTGAACTGCAAATACAGAGATCTTACACTCACACATATTATTCCTGTGCTACAGTGAATTGTAATATAGTTGCTCTAATATTTTTGGGCAGGTAATTCAGAAGAATCTTAGAAAAAAACCAACCAGAAATGCATGGAGAATATGCAAATGCTAAGGCAGTAGTGCCACTATATTTCTTTTACAGTACTACAAACATGATATATACACATACAAATATATTTGTGCACATACATGCCTATGTATGTATGTCAGTTATTAAAAATAACATTTCATAATGTCAGATCACAATCACACTGAAAGTGCACATAGAAAATCATCTATTTCCTACACATTAGAAGTTAAACTATGATTAAATCTACGGAACCTATTCTGCAGAAACATTACTTGCTTTCTTGTCTGTGGAACATCTGTATTTTTGTGATCAGAAGCAAATGTATTCATCTCAACACAAAGAGATGAATGGCCACAGCAAAAGATAAGACTGTACACCGAAGCTTACTTCAAGTCCCTTTTGAAGTATGGAACCACAGCTAAGGGCAGGTACAGCACCAGGGTCAACTGAGGAGAATAAAAGCAATACAGTTCAGACATTTATGAGATGCATTTCCTCAGATAACACAGATTATGAAAAGTATGTACACTGCTCAATGAGTAAGGAAAATTGCAATATACCACTACATTCAGTATTTTTTATATTTTATGAAAACTTATAAATGGTCTGTCAGAACTTTGGAGTGCTACAATTGCTGTAGTAGTAGTAGTAGTGCTGTAAAGTATTTCTGCTTTATGCCTTTTAAATTACATATGTTCTCCAAAAAGAAACTGAAAAAAATCCAAAACAAGAAGTGCTTCATCTTTTAAAATGCAAGGCATAGAATCATAACTGATCATACAAAAACTACTGTCTTTCTCCAGAAAGAAACAGGGAGAAATAGGAGAGAGCATGCATAAAGCTTTAACGGATGGAAGTGGCAGGTATTAGTTCTCCTTTTCTTCCCTGTTTCTGCACAGTCCACTGTAAATGGTTCGGCTCCTGTTCAAAGAGAAAATTTGTTTATGTCTCGAATTCTGCACAATTTCACTAGAGACATGGAACGCATTAAAATCTTCCAGTCAAATTTTGTTGATATATGTATGTAACTCTGCTAATACCTCTAGTGCCTCTTTGCCCACAACTCAGAAAAGCGTAAAACAATCCCAATCCATGAAAAAGAATCTCTTGTATTTACAACTTCTTCTGAAGATGCTTTCACTACACTTACAATGTCAGTCAGACTCTAGCCTGAACCCAGGCTCCCGCCCAGATCTGCCACTCAGCTATATTTGATAGATCCAAACAATAAGGCCAAGCTCCAGAGCAATCCTTAAGAAAAGGTCAGGGTCCAGTATGGTCCCCAGACTGCATAAACAGACATATTAAGTTCAGGCAAGGCCACATGAACTTCATCTCCAGAAGGCATCTCACAGAACTCAGTCACAGGGTGGGTACTACACATCGAGCAACAGTTCAAAGTATAAATGCAGCTACCCAAACATGTTGCTTCTCCACAGGAAAATACACAGCACCCCTTTGCTTTGCTGATTTACAAAGGAATAACATAAATTCACAGCAGGCTTATTAGTAGTTAACTACAGAGAAAAGGGTTTCATTCTGAGGAAGAATTCACATAATTTGAGTTATTTTAAATATCCAAGGATGTTTAAAAATCACAATTTTGTGGAACTGGTTCTTCATAAAATGCAAATCTGTTATGTTATTGAAATATTCCTGTTGCATTTTTGGCATTCAGACAGCAAACATCCTTTACCTGAAATTTCTTCTATCACCTCTCCCATAATAAAAGCCCATCAGGGAATTTTAAACATAATGGATCAAACCAAAAAATTCCTTAAATATTGTGCAATTTTGTGTGACTGCTCCCTTATGCATATTACAGTTCTTAGGTATCTATTATAAGTGATAAGTAATTATAAATTTAAAAAGAAACAAACCCAGCCAGTATTATTACTAATAAGAAATATATCCACAAAAATTACTGAAACATGCAAAGCAAGAAAACATCTATACACCTAAGAGTTCAGAATACAGATCAGAACTAGATGAATGCTATAAAACATAGTAATACCCTGCCTCCTCAAGAAAACAATCACCAGAGGAATTTATGTGGCACTGCTTTTGTGTGCACCCATTTGTTTACACACGTACATATATTTACAAAGAGTTATAGATACAAAAATTCTTCCAACAAAGTCACAGCTACTATAACAAAAATTCCCATTGGCAACCTTACTTTTGAATAAAAATAATGATATGATGTCAACAACCTCTAATTTTAAAAGTTGACAAGACTAAATATTACTTATACCATTGAAATAATATTAATTTAGGGTTTCCCAGAAAATCTGGACAGTATGTGTTATAATTGTCATATATACTAAAGAAGAAAATCTATTCTCTCAGCAAGTGTTTTGGTTAATTAATTTGCACAATGACTTAACATACATCTTTTTCATCATAATGAAAAGTATTTATATCATTATATCCAGTAAACATTTATGTTTGAGTCAGATTAGGAAATAAAATAGAAGAGATTGTAATAAGTAACATCTGTGCTGGAATCTGATACTTACTTTAATATTCCTCCAGAGACCACTGATAGAATATATTAGCTCATTTTCTAAAGCCTGTATTAACATATTTTGATGTAGGACCAATACAGAGTGAGATGAGGAAGAAATAATAAACATATTTTGTCAAAGTGCACTTCCATGCATTCGTGTATTGCTGAGATCTAAACCAGAAGTTCTACAATAAGTATATATTTCAAAAGTGTAGATATCAAAATGAGGGTGGGATTTTGCAGAATTTTTTTGGTTTTTAGGACTAGAAGAAACTGCAAGTGGTAAAAGACTCATTTTTTTTTTCTCATCTTTCTTCTCCTGAGCCTCCTTCCTGCCGAACAATCCAAATGTCTATTTTAGGACAATATAAGACCTCCATAGCATTGCAGATGCATAGCTACAGCCCCCACTGTATTACACATCACCCTTATTTGTCAAAAAATGTGGCACAGAACTAATGAATGCATCTCTACCTTTGGAAGATGAGCATTCCTTTGGACAATTTTTGCACAGTGTGTCCTTACTGGTTTGCTCTGAAGAAACTCAAGCTGATTTAAGGAGTTGCTGAGATTTTACCCTTGCCTTGAGAGGAGGGCTTAGATACTCCATACACTGTTCAAAATTCCTTTCCAAAGGCCATATATATGGACTGCAAATTAACGTATGGCTTTTCTTTTTTTTCTTTTTTTCTTCTTTTTTTTTTTAAATCTGTTTTGCCCAAGACCACATGGAATATTTTCCAGTGCTGGTGTCTTTTATCACTCCAAGGAATATTCAGATTCCTTTGTCACACGCGCAGTAATTGCAATCCTTTTTATTGGTATCCTTTCCCAGCTCTTCCAGAAGGAAAGTCCCAGCTTAAAAAGGTCCAGCATGGTATCTGCAGCACTTATTATTTATTCATTTATCCTGATAAATTATGCAAGCCATATCCTCCATTATCATTGGGGTTATCAGTTAAGTCTTCCCCAGCTTTTAGCTCCTTTCATTCCCTTGATACATAGATAACAGCAGATGAAAAAAGTAGTTCTCATATCTCTGCTCAGAAATAGAGAGGAATTTCTTATTGTTTCTTAATCTTTTCTACTTTTTATTACCTCTCAATTCTTTCAGCTTCTTATTCTATTCTAACCACCAGCCTTCTATCTTAATTTTATCCATCAAATAATGAGCAACTTTCTTTAGAAGGCAACTGAATCTCCAGCAAAATATGTATACTCTCTCTGTGTTCATATGTCTCCTATGGTACCCAAGTAGACAATTAGAGAACAATTTGCATAAATATGGGCTATATAAATAGATTTGTCTACCTAATTCAAACAGAAGAAAGAAAATAAATTTAACTTCATTGCATCTGAACACACTGAACAATACCAAGCATGAAAGGTGGATTTTTTTTTCTATTAGTCTGAATGGCACAGTTTAAATGCAACTAATTTTTAAGAATCATTATGCAAACCTGACATTATTTTCTTTTTTTAAAAAAAATTTAACTACCAATACAGATTAGCTAAACATTAAAGGTATAAAATTTCTATTTGAAGTTGCAGTATTATCTACAACTACACTAGATCATAATTTACAATTAAATATTGGATTTTAATGTTTTGTCTAAGGTTACTGTTGAAAAACAGATTATCTAAATTTTGAAAAACCAGTATAGTCACTGGGAATACTCAGGTGCTTGAAGTTAAAAACATGAGCCTAAAAATGCTCAAAACATATATGTTTAGTATAAAATACTTGTAACACTAAAAGTAGTTTCAGTACTAACAATAATATATAACTAGAAGTAAATCAATGTTTTTCTGTGTTTAATGAGAAATGTTACAAGCAAACAGAACAGGTTTGGGTTTTTTTTTTCCAGTGGGAACTTAAAATTGGGCCTTCAGGAATGTGTTCATAACAGACTTAAATGACTAGAGCAGAATAAATATTAGGACAGAAGTCAGGGAACACTGAGACTCACTGCATATAACAACAGTGCCACAAATTTATGTCCATCAACTTAATGACCCTCAGACATAAATACAATAGTAAGTCTTTGCCTCCTTTAAGCAAAAGTTTATAGTAAAATGTCTGCTTCTTAGACACTCATACTATTTGTCAGAAAAAATAATAGACCTGCTTCTAATGCTGCAAAAAGGCATGTGGCAGATGAAATATTTATTAAAAAAACCCCACTGAATTCAAGAGGAGGGGATGAGAAAGCTGTTAACCATACCCTGCTTTTACATTTTTACAACAGAATGAAAAAAGGAATAGCCTGTAGCTTACTGCAGTTACATTAGAAACTAATACCCTTTAATATATCACACTCTCCTCTTATCCAAGATTTAAGTTCAAGAAAAAAAAAACAACCTAAAAATTCTTTGTCCCTCAAAAAAAAGCGGAATCAGAAATAGTGGTTACATGATATCCAAAGTTCATGAAAATCTTGTGGTAAGAATTAGGAGGAAATATGAAAGATCCAGTCAAGAGATATTTGATACTGACCCAGGTATCCTGGAAAAAGATGACTGAAATCTCTCTGCTTGGAAAGAGAGAAAACATTAATTAAAAAGCTAAATGCATCATGAAAGCATCTCAGCAGGTTCAGATAATACAAGGACAAAGAGAGCACTTCCGTATTTGCTTGTAGTCAGAATTTCTTCTTTTTAATCTGTTTTACAGTATTTGCAATTGGTAACAGTTACACTGAATGTGCTAGAGAGATGTAAAAGTATCTTAACACAGCTTGAATTAAGAGTGATGCCAGATAAATTACTAATAGAGGGCATTCTAAAATCCAAAGAGTTATGATTCATGCAACAATCTTCCTGAGCACTCATGTGAAGCTGAGCTTTCCAGGATATTTCCCAAGGGACAATATAAGACAAGACTCCCACTCATGCTGTGGGGCTAGTTCTGAGAAAGGGCATTGCAAAAGTGAGACAAACAAGTATTTTCAAAGGATCAGTGGTCGCTAGTAAAGACCTAAACCGTGTAGCATGAAAAAAGGCTGGCAGCAACCTGGGTTACACCACCAAAATCCCCAGGGAACAAGCCACAAAAAAGAAACAATGCTTTTAATTACAAAAAGAGCAGAAGCACAGACAGATCTGCAACAGGGATACAGAGCAAATTTTCACAAGAGAAGGAGATGATCTGTGTGCTGAACAATTTTTTTGAGGAATAATTTTAAGAGTCTGCTATGGCCTGGATCCTCTAACTACTCTTATCACCACAAGCCAAAGGCCAGCTAGAAGAAGGATATCAAGTTTAAGCACACAAAAAAAGAGAAAGCTGCATGAAAATGGAATCAGACCCTTCCTGGCTGAGGAATACAAACTGTTAGAAAATGGAAAATTGCTTGCCTTACTTCTATGTTTGCATTTTAAAAATTGTATTTAGAAACTATTATATTATAGATTTCTATCCTGAGCATATTATTCTTTTTTCTCATGATTGGACAAAGGAGTAGAGAGAAGGGTTCTTAAATCTGCAGATTAAAACAATCTGTATACTATGAGGAGATACTTGAGAAATGGGATTTTAAAAAAGGGCAAAATGGGCAAAGGTAAAATCCTACATGTAAAATTTCACAGATAAAATGAATGAGAGATGTGAAAAAACCATATTGATGGAAGGGAGTTTGCAATTACAGTGAATTGAAAGCTGAACATGAATTAACCATCTCCTCCTCGTGTGGAAAAAAGAAAATACTAAACTGGTATGTACTATTTGAAAGATATGTGAAACACTTTTTCCACCCTACTCAGCAATGGTGACACTCCACACTGAGTCCAGTGTCAAGCCTGAGCCTAACAGTTCCAGAAGGACACAGATGATTTGCAAGTACCCCCTTCAGGAAAATTATCAGAGTACAGAGGAAATAAAAGATTAATATCTATATGAAGTTATGGTTGGGGTCTGGTTAGGGTTTTTTTGCTTAGTTGACTTTGTCATACAATGCATAAACAATTCAAAATATATCTGAAGTCTGCATAAAATAATGTCATGACACTTGTTTTTACAGTCATATTTCTTTTTGTCTGTATACAGATTTACAGGTAAGCAGGTTACAGAAGTTCTGCGTTCCCAATATGTTTGCATGTTTGTTAAAACCTTGCTGGTTTTTTAGTCTTACTTCGTATTTTTCCGATGTTTTTGCAAACTTTTTATGTTACTTTGTGAAAAAAATTAAAAATTTATCCAATATTTTAAAAATATCTTCAAATACAAGTCATTATTGTACATGTATAAACACACAGGAAAAGTGCAGTTTCCCGAGTGACTAGCCCCAGTGACAGACCCCCCAAGGGTAACAGGCTAGGGAATTGCATATAATTAAGATTCCTTTATCCTTTTTTACAGTTGCATTAATCAGATTCCTTCATAATCCCAAACAATCCCAATTGCTACAGCATTTGCTTACATTGATAAAATCATTAGGAAAATATTTTATGAACTACCATTGACTCTTGCAAATTCACAAATAAACTCTAAAAAGAAGAAAAACCATGAGGAACGGTATTCATTCCATTTGGAAACAAAACATTTTAATGGATGTAGGATGGTGAGTTATATGTATAGAATATTCTCATTTCATAAGCAGGCACTAATCAGTTCTGCTGGTGCTTTGAGTCAGCTCAAAACTGAGTGCAAACACCACCCACAAGCTCCACAGACCTTTAGTTTCAGTTCAGCGCTACAAGGACACAGCCAAAAGCGATTTCAGATCAGAACTGGCACCACATACAGCAAGATTTCTCATGTCTGTCTGCAGAAATGCCTTTTCAGAGTATCTGCTAAAAACCTACTGCATATTGTGGATTTAGTCCTTTTTCTCATCATAAGCTGGCAATATCTACCTGAAATTTTTTAGAAAAATGGTGGAACAAAAACAAAGCAACAAAAAAATCAAAATCAGCTCCCTGGTTAAGCCTGATTATGGTGCAATCACTTTAGTTAGTACTAGTATACAGAGTTGTATTTTAAGACAGCTTACAGTTCCTGTCCTAAAATAAACACAAATAAAATACCATTGCACTGAGTGTGAAGGAAGACTATGTTCACATAAAGAGGCTTCAGAATGTAACTCTGAAGACAGCTCAGCCCGAAGAGATAACATTTGTTCTATTTTTAGAGACTCTATGCTGCCTTCAAAAACATGCTTCATCTGCTGCAGCAAACCAAGCCATGAAAATGAACATACAGTTATAGTCCCAGACACCATTTATTTGAATTTTGCCTTGAATTTCATTAATAATTTTAAAGATTTAGCAACAAAAAATAAATCTGGAACCAAGACAGATGTCAGTCATGCTAATGCATTGTCTTTCTGGAAAAAGAAAGGAAAAAATGTTGATTTACTGATTGTGACTGTTTAAATATTGCCACTTCATAACTCTTACCAAGGCTCAGATTTGGAAAAAAAAAATAAAAATCTAAGTCTTTACAACTTTTTATGTATGTAATTCCACCTGAGTTCAATCTTCAATGTAATCTTTACATGGCTGAAAAGAGACATCACCTGTGTACCCTACTACCTCTGAAACCTCCTCCTCAAATGAAGAGCCCTATTTTTTGGAATTCTAGGAATTTTATCGGCATTTCATTTGAGTTTGAGGTCTAGAAGTCCTGTAAAATCAATGGGAATATTTCTTGGCATCTGTGAGATGTCCAGTGAGGTTACTGTTAATGTTGTATTATCTGCTATTGGAGTGTGAACATATTCATGAATATGATTATGACTGTTGAATTAAGTGATTAGCAAATAATGTTGAAAAAAAATCTGATAATTAAAAGGTTTCTATTACTTCCCTGAAAAGGATTTATTAACTTTTTAACATAGGCTGTCAGACATGCTTCAGCAGTTATGAAAAGCCCTTTTGTTTCCTTTCGTAATAGCAGAGTTGAATGAACCGCCTTCACTGTGAAGTCTACGATACAAAATTCATCCTACCTTCAACTGTACCAGATGCACATCCACGTGCTTGCTATCTGAGTCCTGCTGGACAGAGTAGGTCAAATCCCTGACTCTTTCAGACGTCATCCGAAGCCAGGTCTCAATTTCTGGCAAGTGAAGAACAATCTTCCAATCAGCCCCAGTGTGTAGAGGAGGAGGCTTTTCATACTGATGGCCGGAGCCAAGCTCCTTCATGACATCCTCTTCTCCATCTTGTTCCACTGTAGGAGTCATATTTATAAGCATGGGAGATGCATCAGAAGGCATTGGATCCAGTTCTTGTGTTCTCATGGGAGAAAGTGCTACATCCATGGCTAACATGAGAAAGTCTCAACCGTACTTCTTTCAAAAATACCTGCACAGATAAAAAGAGACTGCTGTAACAAGACTAAATTTAGCAACAAATATATTCACAAGACAAGAAGTAAATGATAATGTCTGAGAGGTATTGTATTTCCAAATAAATTCTTCACCCTACAAACCTATACTGGAAGTTCAAGACTAAATAGATTTTACAAATTAATTTTGTTAATTTGAACAAACAAGATCTTTCTATGGGAAAAACAACAACTACCACATTTCTCTCATTGTAGATAATCACCTTGGAAATTAAATTTTTCATTGATGAAAAATATGTTCTGATTTTCTACAACTGCAACATTAATAAATAAGCTTGGACAAAGTCAGCGTAACTTTATTGAACTCCATAAGTTAATATAGGTCTTGTAGTTGTAAACTAGTACATATTAGAACACATTCCTTGGCCTAAAATTTGTGACTAAACACAGAATATCTTAAGTGTCATTCAAATTTCCAAAGTCCACTTTACTTATCATATACAACTAAAAATTTGAAGGAAAACTTGAAGCAACTATTGAGGACACTTGGTTGATTTATTGATTTTGTTTTTTAAATTTAAATTCGTATAGTTTTGTTAGATTAAGAACTGTTGCAATAAGCAACAACTCACAAAATGTAGAGATAAGAATTCCAAATGTCAAAATATGTACGTAAAATTAAAACATCATTTTGGGCTTTATGAAAGCCCAAAAGCTGTGTCATCAATATATACACTTATAAGGTTCACTGGATATAAAATTTTACTATGTACCTCTTTCTCTGAACTTCTAGCTATATACAATACAGAAGGTCGTCATAAACTCTATGGATGAGAAAAAAAGAAAAGAATCCAAACCAACGAACACCAAAACAAACAAACGCAAAAACGACTTTGCTTAATTAGCATACAAGGTGTAAGATTACAGAAAAACTAGTGCCTTTCACAACTAAATCAACTACACTGTGACTACTAAATATTTCAAGTGGAATCTCAGCATCCAGAGATGACCACTGCAGGCAGTGATAGCAGCAAAGAAGTATCCAAATACAATTCCAGTTATCCCTCTTTAGCCAGGAAGGACAAAAAATAATCTACTTTTATTTCCTACCCTGCCACTAGTTAGTAAATTATCTTTTGCACATCTGTCACCCTCACAAAACAATATTTAGAACTGACACTAAATATTAATTTGGCGCTTCAGAACAAAATTTTGTATCAGTACAATCAAGAAAAGGGAACGAAAGAAGATTCCAAACATGCTTAGTGCCTCCTCTGCAATTTCTAACCGGTTTAGTTCCAATTTTGAAAAATTCAGAATTAAATTGTGTTATTCTGCCGCAAGACTGGATGATATTAACATTTCAGAATGCTGAGTATTTTCAAGTTGATCTCTTTTCATTGCACATTTTTCAACTTAAACTCTGTTGCTGCAAGTACTCAAAATACGTTGCTAGACACATCACTCAGTTTAAAAACATTTTTGTCTTACACATTGCTGATCACAGCCCCAGTTTTAAAGCACAGAACTGTTCTAATAGCCAAATCTCTCTTAATATTTTAAGCATATTCTTTACATTATTCCCTCCTGAAAAATGAAAGTTTGGTGAAGCACACGTGGTCCTTATTTCTGCGTGCTTATTGTTAAACATGCCTATCAGCAAAGCAATTAGTCCTGAATCACTAAATGATACAGAAACACAGGAAGGGCAGAGCTTGCTTCGTAGTTTTTTCACAAAAAAAAAAAAAATCCTGGCGCACTTACAGAGTTTCTCAATGTGACTCAGCTCTAGTAAGGACATTAAAGCAATTGGCCAAGAGAAATTAAAACATGCTCCTGCAGAAGCAAACCAAAGCTAGTCCATGCTGCATGCAGAGCGTAGTTCTAGCTTTGATACACTGAGTTTGCAATTAGCAGCCATTAGGAACCTGCTGACCTGTTTTTTGTTACGATGTGCTTGACTCTAACAGTGGCTCTCCAGCATTACGGCTAATGCCTCTTTAATCCTAGTTGCTCTTTAAGTCCTTTAAATCCTTTCCTTTCTGCCAGGTCACAAGAAGTTTCAACATCTCAATTAAGAGTATGTGGAGAAACTGTAAAATAGATCATTCTTTTTACATTCTTCAAAAAATAAAAATAAAAAATCCTACATGTGTAATAAAACATACTGTGGATACCAATTAGCAAGGTCTGGGAAAAGCTTTAAAAAGCCCACAAATGCTTCAAAGGAGAAACTTGCAGCTAGAAATCACTGAATCCAAACACTAGGACACAGATTCTTTAAATAGCTTCTTGGCAGAAGAAAAAGGCGTAATAATCCAACTATTCAGCGAGAAAGAACAACTGAAAGGTTCTCTTGAACTCTCCAAGAAAACTGGCACTGCAGCACCGAAAAGCTCCCGAAATCGCTGAGGAAACCGAAAGCTCCACCTCGCTCTCCCTCCCCCCGAGCTTCTCCGCAGCTGCAGGAAAGCCACACCATGCCCCTGGCACGCCTGCGCTGATGAGGGGCTGGGAGCGCAACCTTCAGGCAGCCTCGGGTGCTGGATGTGGTGGGGAAACGGGGGAGTTGCCGTGCTGAGCTGTTTTTACAAAATTCTAATGTGGAAGTACTAAATAGCGAATAGCAAGGCTCAGCAGCAAACTTCAAAGACACATATATTTTATGGAATTTAGGAGTTATAAAACTTGCCAAACTACTTTTGATCAGAAGTAGGTTGTGTTTTTCTGATTACTGAACACGTGCAAGCCTTGGTAAGGCTTGCATTCATAAACTTTTAAGTGCCATCTACTGAAGATGACCCCGTTTTCTGCTCTCCACCCCATTCTCATCTCAATCTGTGCACTTGCATTTATTGTCCTCTAGCTATATCCATTCTCTATTATTTAGGATAAATATTTCATACTGAAACATGGAAGTTGGAAACAGAGAGCTAGAGCACAGAAACCCTCATCAGTTCCAGTATTTGCATAACGTACCATATGATAAATTATAGTAAAAGCAATTTTAGTTTCTAGTTTGAAAAGTGTCATCTAGTGGATTAAAACATTTGCTGAAAAAATTACAGGAATGGATGATCAAGTTAGACAGTACTTTAGGATCATATATTGGTATTTTATGTGACTGACTTAAATGTTGGCCTTAGATTTTTTTATATTTGTGGAGTATTTTGGTTTTCCAGATTTTGTGAGATGTACAGGTAATGAATTGTAAACCATTAAGTATTAAAACATATCTTAAAAGTGAAAAAAAATTGTTAGAAGTGCTTTTTATAGTTTGCAAAAGTAATTTTTGAAAATAGGCAAAATGATTAATTTCCTTCTAAGTAGGACCTCTATCACTTCTAAATGTCTTCATATATAAAAGCTATCCTCAGTCTTGTTTTCTACATCACAAAATCCTGGTAACATCAATGACATACTACATCAGACTCCAGTTTATTCCTAAACGAAATCTTTTCTGTACCCAGAATATCTGTACAAATTACTTGATTTTAAGTTTGCAGTTGAACAGACAAAAATACAGTGTCAAATATCTTGATCAATTAAAAGTTCATCTCTCAATATTTTCAAGGCATAACCTTATTTTCATCATCACCATCAGAGTGAGAGTTATGATACCATTATTTTTAAAAATACGTCTCAAATTATTTGTTTCTGTCACTTCAAAAGCTACTTGTCTGCTGTAAGGACACATTTATGAAGTATACCACATAGCTACCAGCTCATATGGCTTCTGTTGTGGAAAATAAATAAATAAAGGCGAATTGAGCATATTTTTTTGCCTTGTGACAATTCTTTATATACAGTCCTATATTGTCATGGATACTTATATGAAAGGTGAGAGGTCCTGTCTAAGGACATGCACACATATGCTTTCCATCTTCCTCCTTAGTAAATGCATTATGCTTAACAGATGGCTGATTACCTTCTACTAATCACATAGACAATCTCACTTTCCCCTGCTTTTCTGCTCAATCAGATGCTAAGCCTTTATGCAAAACATAAAATGCATGTGTCAACCATAATATAGTTTATCAATCACCACAAGCCTTGAAAGATTTCCCTTACTCATTCTGCTCCCCAGTTGTTCACATTTTCCTTTTTTATAAACTGTAGGCCACATTGACTCTGCCAGCTATCAGATCATCCATATTTTCCTCCAATAGCAGTTGGTTCTTGTCAAACAAAGAGTCATTAAGAATTTTAAACCATAGAGTAGTCCAATCATTGATCAGTGATGCAGACACTGGGTCGAATGTTAATGAGCTCTAATTTCCCTTACTGTCACATATTGTTAAAATCAGCCATAAGCACTATACAGCCACCTGCCTGTCAAGTAAATAATTCATTTCATTCTCAAAAATACAACAAAAAAGCCCAGAGAAACTCCATCACTAAACAATTATATCTGCTTCTGACTTTGAAATCTAATGATGAAAATTTTAGCATCAGATTTAATGAGCTCATTGATGTTGAATTTTCCTGAATAGATACAGTGAAAATTAATGTCTCACACAGCCAAGTTATATTATAATGTCTTTTCCATTTCAGTAGTCTCAGAATTTCTCTGCCAAGTTATGAAGCTCATTACATCTTTCCTTGAAAATGTAATCTACTGTTTCAATTGCAAAGCTAAACTGTGTCAGTACACCAAAAAACTGAAATACATCATGTAGCAACATATAGAGCAACTTGAATTTAACATTACAGTAACTGTATCCACACTACACTGATCCCGATTCCCTACGTGATTCAAGAAATAAAACAATTTTTAAAAAGTTTTCAAAGAACTGAATTCTAGTAGAGCCAATTTAGGCTTTTCTCTTCATATCATTCCTGTGAACACATTTCAAAAATACCTTTATCCTATTATTACATCTAAAATTCTGAACAAATTGGACAAATTTTTGGTTAGGAATGCTGAGCCTCCTATTCCATATGTGAGACTCTCAGAAGCTATATCTGATAGGGAATATAATATAGAATGTGGCCTAAAGAGCCTTGCATAGTAATGCCAATATTAAGCCTGAACACTAATATGAATCATGATTAAAATTTTTAATGAGACTGATTTAAGAAGTCCATTAAAAAGTCTAGCCCCGAGGTTTTAGTGGTGGCAGCAAAGGCAAACTACTAATGATTAACTATGAAAATCCTGCCATGGATGTTTGAGTTCTTGATTATGTCTATAAATCAGAATTTAAGACACTGCAATGACCCAGCATGCTCTTTGCTATCTGCTTTTTCTGATACAAGATGAAGGAAAATTTGGAACTTAAAAGGCAAGTGTTTAGCTAGAAATTGGAAATTAGTATGGCAAATCAAGGCAGGTGGAAATTCTACTGAAGGATTTAGCATAAGATCTGTCTGAAATCAATGGCTTAGCAGGAGAGACTGTGAAACAAATGGATAGAGCACAAGGTCTAGGCATTATATATCCAGGCAATTTGCAAGAAGCCAAAGGTGAAATAGACAAATTGGTGATTGTGGTGTGCATGATCTTTCATTTCAAACTTCTTTGGTTCTTAGGACACCTGTTTGTAAAGGAAGGTTTTGGGGATCCTTTCCGAAACCTGATGTTTGTGTCAGGAGAACTAGTGGAAACTGTAGCAGAATGAGGCAAAACCAGTTTTTAGAGGAAGAGCCTCTGTGGCTTTTGAAAAACCACATTCTTGGTGTTTTCCAAACAGATCATGAAGTGCTTTTTACAAGATCCAATGTCAAAAGCTAAAGGAATCTAAAAAGCCACGGTACAAGAAGGAAGGTCCTTCAATGGACAAATCGAGTAAATGACTGGAAACACTAAACAGTGGAATGGAGAACAAATGGAGACAAATGGAGATCACTAGCATAGTTTCACAGAAATCTCTGCTAAGCACTGAGCTTCTCAGTAAACTGATCAATGACCTGAAAAGTGTGAGAAAAATCAAGTGGAAAATGTCTACAAAAGTTATTGAAATACCTGGGACAAATTTAAATCCAAGCAAATGCAAGTCCTTACAATAGAAAAAAAAAAAAAAAAAGCAGTAAAATATCAGATTAAACCTAATATAGACAATATTAAGTGCATGAAAAAAATCCAGTCCTAATTGCACGTATAGAATGGGCTCTAAGATGAATGTTACTTCTCAAGAGAAATGTCTCGAAAGGAAAACTATCAAAGTTCCATAAAATCTATTGACTTAATTCTCAATAGTAGACAAAAGAAAATATTTTTTTAAACATTTAGTAAGGTAATAGGGAATAATGCAGAAAAAGAAAATCATTACATCCTTGTGTAGATCCACGGCACAGACCCAGCATGTTATGTGCAATTCTGGTGCCCTCATCGTAAAGGGAATACAGTGGAGCTCGATAAGGATTCAAAAAAGGAAATTTCAAGGATAAACAGGAATATCTAAGCACTTTTCTTCAAATGAAAACTGGGCAGGCTGAGACTCAGCCTTGGGAAAAGCAGAAACAAAACCATGTTACTTTAGTACCATGCTATCTAGAAATTTTAAATATTGCTGGTTTTCACAGCCTGGACCCCTTCATTCTTAAAATAACCCCAACTCTATTTTCAATGAAAACTGCCGTTATATTTCCTATATGGTATTTAAAGTGGTAGACACAATTCCTTGCAGGATTTCAGTCATTTGCCCAACCACCTTATGTTCTTAAGAGGATGCTTGAGCCATTTTACCTGCCATGGTTTTTGCAGACAGTCCTCCAAAGGAGATCACGGAAGATCTGAGCAATCTCCCTTTCAGGTATTCCTTTCAGGAACAACTCAGCAAAAAACATTACAACATAAACAGCTTCCTTTCAAAGAAAGTGTAAATTAGCATTGTAAACAGCAAACAGTGTGGAAGTCACCTCTCTCAAGCCCTCAGTTTATGTAGTGTCTTCAGCTGCTTCATAAACTCCAAGTCCCTGGTCTAAATTAATTTCAGCACATATATATAAATCAACAAGTATGATCTGTAGGAATAAAAGCTTCAAGCATAAATCCAGTAAATTTAGAATATGAACAATTTGCACCTAAACTGTCAAGTCCAGAAATTTAAGCAACTGTGGAAACTGTACAGTATTATAGCCCTCAAAATCATCAGTGTTTCAGAGAGAGTTCACAGCTCAAGAGTTACCAACTGCACCTTTATGCAAGCACCAAATGTATCTAAAAATATACCAAATAATCCTAGTCCAGAATTACCTGCAATTATCCTCAGAAAAACAGCTGGGGAAAACAACTGCAATAACAACAAAACAAAGTCTTGCCTGAAACAGTGCACAAAATTTATATGCTCCCAGCTCATATAATTTCATGTTCTCAGTTATAAAAAAGCAGGGAGAGTAGCTGGAAATGATCCCCTTGGACAACTGGTACATGAGAAAAGATTCTATACGACATAGATAGACCTTGAAAACAATCATGTTGTGCCAGACTAGTACAGACAGAGTCCAACATATTGTGATGACTAGTTGTGTTTCCTAGTCGTTTCTGACTCAGTGCAGGTTTGCCCCGCAGTGAGAAACAGTGTCTGGGAGATGATATGAGATGAAGAGATTAGCATTAAAATGGACAAAGACAAATTACACCCTTCATATTAATTCATCATTATGTAGAACAGCATCCTTTATTAGCTAACTGCCCTACACCACCTTAGGCTCTTGTTGTCCTGATTTTCACTCCAAAATGTCAGCAGTACATAGAATATACACATAGTGGCAACTTTCATATGCTGATTCTTCAGCATATATGTGAGTGATTGTTTGTTAGTTTTTTGGTTTGTGTTTTTGTTGTTTTAACCTCCCTGGATAAAGCAAATTTTGTCACTCTAGTGGCCAGTAGCGAGCAGGACATTTGCAAACATAAAATGTTTTTTCTCTTCACCAGCTACAAAAGTCAGATGGCGAAGGAAGAAAAATAATTTTTCTAGCAAGAATGTGGTGCCTTGTTACAAAATTTTTCTCCAAAAAGATAGTGTGAACCATCTTTTATATTGGAAGATAGTGAAGTTAGTCTTGCCTGAGTACTGATCTGTGTTTAAAATGGTTTTTCATTTTAAACGGGGGCAGCAAGATGTAAGGGAAAACATTCTGAGCTGTTTCAAAGATCTGATTATTCACTTGTGTGCATAAACCTGAGGTTCTTGGCTGCCTGCCAAATCTGACCCATGACCAGGCAGGTAGGGGGAACAGAAAGATCCACAATGGCTGGTATGCATTTCTATGAACAAAATCTTAAATATTTCAGTCATTAAAAAATTCTTTTGGAAAGTCATCCACCATCAAAATACCAAAGAAATTATTTCCACAATGAGCAAACATGACATTAAATTTCATATCTGTCTGTGTCACTTTCTTGAAGTGCTCATCCATTAACGGGCACCAGGGCTCCACCAATGGAGTGGTGCAGGATGTTAGTAATAACCTTTTCCTATTCCGAGGAAGATTAGTCTTAATTCTCTCTAAACACAGCTATCTCGGGAGCCCACTAGGACCTGCTTCTGCAGCAAAACCTGAAAACCCAATTGTTTCACAATACTCAATTTTATTCCAATCGTGCGTTAGAGGGAACTTTCTAATTTCAACTTCATAATACTCAAAATTTATTAATTATTAATATTATTTATTACTATTAAAATATTAAACAGCCATAATTTAATTTCAGCTACCTTAAAATTGTTTATTTAATTGTTTATTTATCCTTAAAATTGTTTATTTAATTGTTTATTTATCTAGTGGATTGGAACAGGATGCATTTAACTGAAGCTTAATCGATTCTGCAAGACTGACCTACAATTGCAAATAAGAGATAGAAAAATCTTCATATCAAAATTTTTGTATAAATAACTTAGATAAATGAAATGGCTCTTGAACATTTTCATAGGAAAAAAAAAGGGTGACATTTTCCTGAGGTTGTAATTTTAGTTTGCTTTTTTCTGATCATTTTTTTCAAATTTTTATACTCAAGAGTTTTTTATTTTCAGCATCACCCGTCTTTTAAATAAAATCTAAAAATATTACTTTCTCATTTCATATACTTCACAAATTTTGGAAGAAAACTGTATGACAAAGAGTATCAGAGGCATCTTCAAACAAGATTCAAGCATGTTTCTAACCTCATTTTGCATCTGAACTCTAGCCAAATTTAAAAATACTGGCATTGAAGTATTTGATTCTTAAATTCAAGATCGATTTCAACAACGTTGATAGCGGACAGGAAAATTTTCAATATCAAATGCTTTCAAATTTTCATCTCCTATACTTATATGAATATACAAGTACATAATATTTGCTAGTCACCAGCACTGTTACAAACTGTATCTCCTGTAAGTAAGTCTGATTCTGACCTCCCTTTGCTTTCTTTTGGCATAAACTTGATCAGATACATCAAAATTAAATTAAGCTAGAAGAGGAATCCACATTTTGACAGTTCTGAAACTTCAGGGTACAAAATTATTCCTTCAAAACTTTAGCTGTCTATAAGATGTTAGCATAATATTTGCAATATTAGTAGTAGAATTAACACTGATGCTTTGGGTAGCTCTGTACAAATGTTGGATACTATGCATGCTTCAGGAGAGAAACTATAGTTCCTACATGCATTGTTCAAAACACCATCCCTGAAGGAAGAAAAAAAAAAAAAGGAAACACCTTTGTTCACCTAAGACAATATTTTAAAATGGAAGGATACAACTAGTTTAACTAAAGCAACAACAACAAAAATGAAATAAAAGAGAAAAGAAGGAAAGAGAGAGAAAGAAGGAGAGAAAGAAAATGAGAAGAGGGAGAGAGACAAAAAGATGCTGGGAAATAGAATGAGAAAGCTAGTAAAAGAGTAATAGGTAATTCAGTTTAAAATGCAGCTTAGCTGTTGTTAAAAGGAAAAGATGCAACCAGAAATAAGATGCGATTTATTATTTTTCTGTCAGTTCTAGAAAAAAAAAAAGGCTTCTGGCAGGTTAACAACTAAGACCACTGCTGATCAGCCTGAACTAGTGTTTCATTGTACTGCACTTACCCCATAAGTTCTTTTATATCAGCATCAGAGCTTGTCCTACCTTAAGCACATTTAACCATGGCCACCTTAATGGTGTGCCAAGACACTGACATATTACTGAAGGCACGTTTTCCCAGTGAACTGAAGAGGCTTAGTGTATCTGAAGCTGCAGACAACAGTAACAGAACAACTGAAGAAGAAATTGTGGCAAAACAATTGTATTGGAAAAAATGAAGGTTTAGGAAAATACAAATATTCAGTGTCCTGCCTGATGGTACTCTCTTATTCAGCATCCATATTACTAAAATATCCAGACTTCAGAGCAAACCACAGTGTAGAACAGAATGTAATTAAACAAGAAAGGGATAGGTAGGAGTTTTCATACATATAGCTCAAGTAGTTTATTGACATATTTCCTACCATGAAGAATTCACCCTTATGACAGCAAAGGAAAACTCTCAGCCATTTGCCATTGCTCATGAAAAGCAATATGCTCACTCTTTCTGACAATCAGAACTTTGGGAGAGGCATATTTCTCTTTTAATCTTGTAAGGCATACTTCTCAAAGTCCCACATGATGAAGTAGTAAGGTACTTATGCAATCCCCCACATTACAAATAGGTCTGGGTACAAATTTTGCCTTAAAGATGAACTAATTTTTAACAAATTTTTAAGAACTCTTTACTTCCTAAAGGCAAGCTGAGAGGGGTACCATTCAGCATCATCTATAAAATTATATGGTATGTTTTTGTTGTTTATATATGTTGTCTTATTATCACAAGAGGCACCTAACTCTTTTCTAAGGCTGCGTAAGGTGGACTAGATGATGTCATGACTGCACTTAAGAAATGCCATGAGAATTCTGGAAAATATGTCTTGATGCATCAATTCTGTCTGCATGGACGTTGAAGGAAAGGATAGAGATTTAAAGCTTGGAGTTTCACTCTAGGGAACAAGGACTGTAAACAGAACTCTTACTTACTCAGGGTAACTTTTTTCTTTCTTCTTGGCTTCCCTGGTGATTTTAACTCTAATTCTGTGATAATGGGCCAAATAATCACACAAACACAGAAATTTTGCAGTGAGACCAAACAGATAAGATAGTGCAGAGATCACCTTAAAATACTCCAGAAAGAACAACTCATATCTGACCTTGCATCAATGGTCATATCTCATATCTGACCAACCTGTGCTATAAGAACAGATATCACAGAACTCAAAACACTTGCGCATAAGTTGCAGCTTGACTTTTAGATCCATCTCTGGGCTGGAAAAGAAGAGAAAGTTGTTGGTCTCCAGCTACAGAAGCTACTTGTATATGAGAATAAACTGGGCTACACTCCTTGTGTACAATGAGAATGTTCAGGCAATTATGGTTGTTCATTTTGTTTATTTTTTTTTTTCTCCTGATATAAACAGTACATGTAGCATCATGTTCCAGGACTTCTCTGAATGCTTTCAAGCACAGAGGATTGTCCTAGAAATGTGACTAGCATTTTATATTTTAACTTTCCAGAGCCAGAAATAATTATACTAGCTCAAACAGAATCTTAAGATATCTCTTCCTTCATAAGAGTAGCTTGAAAATGATGGATCTTACCCTGTCTGCTGCCCCCAGCAGGCCATAAGATGTTTGCACCAGCACATTTTATGAAAAAATTAAATGAACCAATATTTTTCTTTGGTTAAATTTCGAGTCAGTATGTATAATTGCAGATATTTCCACTTCAGAGACATTTTCGTTCCACTAGCAATTTTGCCCAGTACATGAAAAAGGAAGAGAATAAATGGGCAGAATGGAGAAATAGTCACTTACCCAGAAGTAAGACCAATTGTTCGAGTGTTATTCTTCAGTTTTACTCTATATTTTCTTATTCTATTTGACCTTCCAATTTTGTATTAAAAAAAATTGGGGTTTTGTGATAGAATAGCACCTTCTATCATGCTTTTGAACATATTGCTATGAATCAATCATATGTCTTCAGTTTAAGTCTTTTTTTTTGTAATAATATTTTTACTCAGCAAAAACAAGTTACAAGAGCAGAATTTGTTCAGAGAGCTGTGTAAACATACAGCTGTGAACTATACACATGCAGGAATGTGTCTGATATTTTATTCTTCCACAAAAATATTATAGAAAAATACTAAAAGTAGAAAAATAATGCACAGTCATTTGAAAGCTGGATATGCAGATAAATGTTAGTGATTACAGTCCCACATGCACATTTAATAATTTTTTTTTAAGCACACAATAATTGAATTTATAAACAGTCAAGAGGTTCTCTATGTGCTTTCTTAACATTGAACAGCAAATTCTGTACTGAAAATATTATGGACGTGTTTATGCTGTATGTAGCTTTTAGTCTGGAAACTGGGACTGAAATTCCATGAGACTTCCTCTCACCAGATGTCACTGCTTTCCAGATTTGAAATGTTCACAAAATAGAATTTCTTCCATGACATTTATTTGTTCCAGAACTAAACCAAGAACTTTGGAAGAATGTGAAACACTTAAAGAGTCACTAAAAAGCTCAAAATATTTCAAACTGTTTTCTCAAGGCCATATGAAAATTTTAATAAACGTAAGTCTCTAATTCTTCCACTTCAATACATAATTTAAAAAAACCACCTCAGTAATTTAAATACGTAATTTTATGTTATTATTTAGGGCTTCTTTCTGAGAAGTTGTGACAGTTTATCACTTCCTTTGAGGCCTACCAGACTTGTTCAGGATTAGCCTCTTAATTTTGTTATTAGTTAATATATTGATTGCGTGTATTGATTATTTTACAGTCTTATTTTGAAATAGTTCTTAGAGAGTGCCTGTTTAGTTACTTGCTGCTGCTAACCTGCTGTGGTACACTAAACGATGCAACCGTGTTGATTACAGGAATACAGTACTTCAGATGAATACAAGTTTTAAGCTTAAATTAAAATACTGACTTTTTTCCTCAGAACTCAAGTTTTTTATTCAGAGAAATTGAAAAACGAAAATAATTTTATGGAACCTACAGTTACCTGAACTCTTAAGATAATTACTTGGGAAGACTCAGACCTCTGTCCCAGCAACTGTATTAAATGAAGTTTACAAAAAGTAGAATTAACTGAAGCAAATGAGCAACCTGTGCTCAAAGCACATCATAAAGTTCTGTTCAAAGTGCTTTCTGTCACAGTGGGTACCCCTTCCTAAAAGTAGGAGGGGGGGGGGGGCGGGGGGGGGGGAGGGANAAAAGAAAAGAGAAAAGAAAGAAAAGAAAAGAAAAGGTCTAGCTCATAAATTCAGAAAATACTGTGGTGAGCTCCATTTATTCTAGACCCTAGCGACTGAAAGTGTCAGACAGCAATATTCCAGCTGTCAGAAAGCTACCAGGAGAAACAGTGGAAAATGCTGGAAACATCTGTGTTCCAGCAGCTGTAGAAATGCTATTTACAGAGTCTGCCACTGATTATAACATTTTTTCCAGAAAAGTCTTGAAATCTCTGAAAAACTAAGAGGGAGGAAGGGAGAGATGAACAGTCTGCTGGGAAGGTTTCCTCTGCAGTTGCCAAAATCTGACACAGTTAAGATGACATGGATATTTTCTGCATCACTCTTCTAATTGGTAACTACACCTCTTGAATATTTTAAACAGAAACAGATGTATTAAATTTATTTTGCGAAACAAAAGGAAAACAGCATCATGGATGAATGGATCATTTTTATGTTGAGAAAAATTGATTTTGCAAGGATTACAGATACTTCTTCATGGAATGAGAACTATGACAGCTTAAAAACTCCACTGAGCTTAGAACAGTAATTTATAAAGGACAGTGTAATAAGAGCGTTGTCCTTCCCAAGCTTGCACTTTCATTCACTGATAAATATTTTCAGGAGTAACAAAACCATATTATAATATGGAGCATATCAGAAGCAGGTAGGATTTCAGTGGCATGGAAAATATTTTCATGCCCTAATGCTATTGTTCATGTTCTCTATTACGTAGATGAAAAACAAACCATATTAGAGATCTCCACTCCACTGCTGATTCTGCATTTGTTGAATAAGCACATCACTCTCCTGTGCCTCTGTTTCCATTCTTTGATGAGCAAGTTCCTCAGGCCAATAGCTCTTTTCAGTATGCACCAGAGGCAACAAAATGGAGCCAAATAATATCTGGGAATTTTAAGCATTAAAGGTTATAAACAGTAACTTTTCCCTCTAGGCAGTGTCAGTTCATTCTCTAGTAAAAATGAGACATAGTTAAGTAGAAAATTTGGGACACCTTATTTTTCAAGAGCAACCCAGTTTCACTTTACTGAATGATGAAAATGGAAGACACACATACAATTACTGAACAACACCCTTTTCCGAAGTTCTTTTCTGGGATAAATCCCTTATCACTTGCTTAGGCAGTAATGTAAATCTATGAACAAAACAGAGTGAATACAAAGACCCAACACAGCTACTCCAACTTTAACTTTGCTCTTCTTGCCTATAATAGGATTTTTTTTTCTTTTTTCTGTACTGCATTTAGCAACCTGTTTGAACTAAACTAAGAGCATGAATGCTCTTGTATGCACACCATAAATTGCATCTAGTTTGTGAAATGGACTTTTTTTTTTTAAAGACATCTTGGAAGTCAAATTTCAAAAGTATTTTCTTGCATTTTAATTGTCATAATTAAGTATTTGACATGCTTTATTGTTTCTTCCAGTTAGTATAAGATTATTAATAATTACTATTTATCAGTAACAATAGTTACAATGTTAGTATTATGGTTTTCGTAAAAAGACTCTGTGTGAAGATTTAATGAAGCTCTTTTTAATGTGTGATTATGGTAGCTCTTCAGAGATAATTTGTGGGAAGTGCTTTAAAAGGACGAAAGAACGTCTATTCCATACTTATAATATTTTCATACAGTGATGTTACCTAATTTATCATAAAATAGTAATTTTATTTTTGACCTATGCCTTTGTATTTATATGTATATTTATTTGTGCTTGTAAATTTCAAGTTCAACATTACTCATAGATTTTGACCAAAAATACATATGCATAGTATTTTTAAATTATCTATACTAACACAATCTTGCAAGAAGCCTTACACCTGAAATCCACAGGAAAAGCAGTACAAATTTACGATGAATTGGAGAATGAAATTGGGAAAAAAAAAAAAAAAAAGGATCCATGTCTTTTCCATTCCCTTACCATCACTTTGGCTCACTCTTACATCCAGTCATGAAATGTAGCCATTCACAGCCCTGTACATACAGGATCCCCATATATACATTTGCACCAAACATAAATACAAAGTGTTTTCTCATAGGCTTGATCATATCTGTGTTCAGAGTAATGTTCTAAATTCAAGTCTTCTTCATGTTCTTTTCCCTTCAATATTTTAATCATTTTCTTTATATGGCTTACTGAGGATTCTGGACTACATCAAGGCATTCGAGAGAAATACCAAAACATGTGCATAATTGACTTATGTAAATTGTCCAGCTATAGTCATATGTGATATCTGCTCATTGTGCTTAAGATCTTGGCTGTGTCAAAGCATGGCTAAAGACTGCATTTAATAGGTATAGGAAGCACTAGCCTCATTGTTGCCTATTAAACTCAAAATATTTTGTCAGGTGAACAGCATTAAATCCATTTTGGGTGTTTTTGAAAATGTCCTCTCACATCTTCTGTTGTCACAGGTACATCCACAATGATCCAGTGTCCACGAATTAAAAAGGATAATGGGTAGGATTTATTGTGCGAATTGTTCAGTGTTTGTGCTTAACATTCTAGATAATTTCTGAAGACAATCCTGTTCACTTATAGTGGAACTGATTGCGGAAGGGGCTGACCTAAATCAGCATACTGTATACTGTTTCATCGACAGATGAATAAAAATCCATGGCACTAAAACTCACAGAGGCCTTTTTCAAGTTTTTTACAAGCAAGTTTAGGTGTTTCCTTTTTTGTACTCCCAAGAAAGTACCAGAACTGCAAAATCATTTTTAGATTTGCTTGACACTGTGATTGACTCATGTTCACTCTCTCATTTTTTAGCCCTTCCATGATCCTACATTTTTATCTCTCTTTGTTTGTTTGAAGAGCACATAACATAATACTGTTATGATCCTTGAGAGAGGATCATACTTATTACTATAAGGCAGGAAATAATGATATCACATGCTAGTTTGTTTAACATCTATTTACACAGGCTATAAATACATACATAATTAAAAAGTAATTATCTGCCATTCAGTAACTCTGCAATGAGAAATTATTCTTCACAGTTGTTTACTAGGTAAGGGGAAAGTCTGAGTGTTGCTGGCCGGAGGACAGGTCCCTACCAAATCTGCTCTATCTTTCCTTTTGGCAACTGAGCTGAGGAGAGAAAATACGACGAAGGGTTCATGTGTTGAGGTAAGGACTCAGAGAGATCTCTCACTGATTATGATTACTATCACAGGCAAAAGAGATTCCAAGTAGGGATATTAACTGAATGTACTACTAACAGAATCAGTGCAGGAGAATGAGAAGTAAAATAAAAACACCTTACCCCACCATTCCCTCCTTCCAAGTTCTGCTTCCTCCCTCTCAGCAGCTCAGGGAGATGAGGAATGGGGGTTATAGTCAGTTTATCACAGTCCTTCACCTCCTCCAGCATGGAGTCCCTCCCATGGGAGACAGTACACCACGAACTTGTCCAACACCCATCCCAAAAGCAACAGTATTTCACAAACTACTGCAATGTGGGTCCCTTTCCATAAAGTTCAGTTCCTTCAGGCACAGACCACTCCAGAGTGGGTCCCCCACAGGGCCACAAGTCCTATCAGAAAACCTGCTCTAGCATGGGTTCCTCTCTCCACAGGTCAGTGAGTCCCTGCCAGAACCCTTCTCGAACATGAGCCTCCCACAACACCACAACCTCCTTCAGGCATCCTCCTGCTCCAGCGTGGGTCTCCTCACGGGCTGTAGGTGGTTCTCTGCACCCCTGTGGACCCCCATGGGCTGCAGGGGCACAGCTGCTTCACCATGGTTTTCTCCACGGGCAGCAGGGGAACCTCAGCTCTGGCACCTGGAGAACTTCCTCCCTTCCTTCTCCACTGACCTGGGTGCCTGCAGAGTTGTTCATATATTCTCACTCTGCTCTTCTCTGGATGCAATTTTCATCTGTACAGTAATTTTTTTTCCTTCTTAAATATGTTGTCACGTAATTGTTACTATCAATCATGATTGGCCCAGCCCTGGCCAGAGGTGAGTCCATCCTGGAGCCAGATGGCATTGGCTCTGCAGGACGTGGGGGAAGCTTCTGGCAGCTTCTCACAGAAGCCACCCCTGCAGCTCTCCCACTACTGAAACCTGACCATGCAAACCCAATAGAGTCTGTAAGAGTAAGGCAATAAGTAACCAAAAATAGTTCAGTCATGAGAGCATAAAAAAAAATAAAAACATGAATGAGTTTCAGATGCAGATCTAATAGGAAATCAGCTAATTTTTATACCAAGAAACTATTTAGCATATTTAGAAAGCATAGCAGGTATGTAAAATTTTGATCTACATTCATAGTTTAAAATTATTTTGTTTGTAATTATTTTGAAAATTCTCCTTGGGATATCATGCAAGCTTAGGCAACAGTGACGACAACAATTTGTTTAGACTGTAGTATCATTACATATCAATGACTAAAAAACATTCTACACCTTATCTTGTGATACTCCTTTCTAATTGAATAAACTTCTCACTCTAAAAATTAATTTATCACAGGTTCTTCATAAAGCCATCTGCAAAATAACCTCATACCCAGTAATTCTTAAGTTGCAACCATTTTCCCTGCCAATACCATTCCACTAAATATGGGAGAACTCAACTTATTTGTTCAAACATCATCATCTAGGACCATACACTTAGGACATTTACATGGGACTAGTAGCTATGACATAGGAGCTGTGGGAAAACTGAACCCATGGGCTGAGTAGAATATTCTAGGCAGAATATTCTGCATTAGATGGTGCAGCTCTAACCTTGGAGACAGTCCTGCTCCACCAGACCTTCACAGTCTGTGTTACAAATATATTTCCCTTCTCACACTAAGTATGAATTGCACATACGCCAGCATCAAGCCTGGCACAACTCACCAGAATCAGCAGTGCATGCTGGCTGTTTATTAATTAAGTAACGTCAGTTGAATGCAGCTGAATAGTTACCCTACAAAAGTGCCCAAATTTTCAACTTATTACTTCATCAGTAAGAAATTGTCATACAATGATATGGAGTCTCATTTCATATATCAAAAAGCAATTCTAAATATCAATACATGCAATACTTTTTGAGTGAATATTCTCACTAAATATTCTGAAATCTGGAAAAAATCACTCAGATATTTTATGCACCACTATATAACAGCAACACATAGGTGAAATAGAAAGATATAATGAACTAGTAAAATGTTTTTAGTGTGTAAGAACACCCACATGAACAGTGCAATATGAACTTCAGCTAAATTTCATTAAGTATAAACAGATATTAGCCAACATGATGATGCAGCAGTGCAAAAGGAAAAAGTAAACTTTGGCATTTGCAGTTTCTTCTTGTGTGAGTTTTAGTGCATGTCTTGTTTCAAACATCTTTGTTCATGAAAGCATACTTTTGGATTAACATAGCATGGCAGTAATTGGCATTCTTTTCTGTAACACTAATGCCTCCGTTTTATCTTGTTACCAAAGAGTGTTAGTTGTTAGTCAGAATAGAAATCAGCTTCTTGCCTACCAGAGACCAAAGACAGAGGACAATACTAAACATTGATGTAAGGTTAACGGAAACAGTAACTCTTCAGATTAACATGCAGTGACAGTCTTTGCCATTCCTCTGCTGTCATGAATTGCCTTCTGGTTGAAAAAATCTATTCATCTTTAAAATACACAACTGAAAGAGGCTTGGAGATAAGAGATGCATTTCTTCAGTAAGGAAAGAAGAAAATAGATTAAATAAAGCAAGTTTTCCTATAACAACCTATCCACATTCTGAGCTGATTACTTCTACTCATGCATGTAGGCAACGTTTCCTGTGGCAAGAGTGCAGGTCTATTAACCCCAAAGTCATGCTTACAGGGAGGAGAGGTAAGCACTGATAAAATGCAGTGTCTTCTCAATAGAAATAAAGCATATACCAAAAGGAACTAAAGAAGTGACTGGCTAGCTGAGGGATCGTGAGAAGAAGCATTTGGTAGGGAATCAAACAATGCTGTTTTGAGTGAGAGTCCACGGGAATTAACAAGGCCCAATGTTATTTGATATTTACACCAGTAATCTGGACGCAAATACAAGAAGTGTTCCTAATGTTTGAAGATAGATGAACTGGTGGAAAGCTAAAGACTGATCAGTACAGGTAAGTACAGCAGGAAGCCTCCACTGCTTTCCAGCAGGAGGAGGAGCCCTACTGATGGCTAAGTTCCTGCTTTTTGAAAACTAGAACAATAAATAAAATGCATTTTAATCTAAGCAAATGTAGAGTCGCATAGCAACAATCAAGGAATGCAATCAGTAAGTAACATAACGGAGAATCCTGGGAACAGTAGGAAAAAACTAGCACTGCCTCCAAATATAAGTAGCAGTGAGAATGGAATGCTGTGTGGAGGTGTGGGATACATATTGTAAAAAAAAAAAGTTGAAAAAGTGGAATGCATGTAGCTAAAGTCATTGAAAGAACAACAGAGATGCTTAAAATTGGAATGCATAAAAATCTTGATCTGTTTAATGTATCAACAGGAAAACTGAAGGGCATTTTCCATGGAGAACATGTGAACTTCCAAAAAGAAATATGTTTTATGTTTAAAACAAAGAAGAAGAAAAAAACAACCAACAAAAAAAGCAATAAGGACAATTAATCATGATAGTCAAACAACTGAGAAGAAAAAAAGGTGGATTCTCTGCCTGTTGCCTGTTGCTTATCAAGAAAGGAAGGTAACAGCCAAATTAAAGTTATTTGGCCAAACATATGCAAAAATCTAACAATTTGAAAACCTAGAGACTATTCAAGAAATTAAAATATCAGAAAGATTGTTGGAATATAAATGAGGAATTCTGAAGTCAGAATTCTAACCCTTAGGCCGTACTACATTTCACAACACTATAGTAAAGAATGCTGAGCTACCAGGAAAACAAGGATCTGACTCCTTCTGATCATGCTTTAAAGAATTCTTGGGTTATTGTCATAATAATATTCTGAATATCTAATATTATTTCACTGCTGTAACCCCTCACCACCCACCGAATGAAGACATTCATTAGTAAACATATGCTTGCTGTTTTATAAATAAAAATTTTACCATCTGCTAGCAGTTCTGATAAATTTTCTATTATGGCAAAAAAGAAAATTTTTTCAAAGCATTTTTGAAGAAAAAGGACTGAAATTAAAGAAGCTTTAGGTTTAAAACATTTTTTAGTATTTATGGTTATTTTTTCTTTTTTATTTTTATCTTTCTATATTTCTAGAGTTAGAAAATTCAGTGTGGTAAATTAAAAAAAAAATGGATTAAGAATTTTCTTTTAATCTGTTATATAAACTAGTCACTAATTTTTTCCAGACTTCAGAAAACAGACAATAAACCCATCATCTTCAAGACAGTCTTTAAATAAGTGTTTTGTGAAACAGAGCTGAAGTAACATGACTGACAAAGCAGCAAGCCTGTTCTAGGTGCCTTTCTTTAGGTTATATTACTCAATGCATCATGCTGGTTTGATTGAGTGTACCAGTAATAGAAGTTTCTGACACTGAAAATAAGTTTCAAAAAGAGGTGTTTATTATAAATGGCAGAGAATAGCTCTGCTTCCAAAAGATGCATAGTCAGAGAGTCAGGAACAGTTAGTCTGAACCCTGAACGTTCTGTACTTACATTCATCACCATTTCAAAGCCATTGCAATATATTCTGTAATGACAGCAATCTTGTATATAGTTGCAATCTGTATTACTCCAGGTTTCATTCTGCTAGAAGTTTTTTCTTTTGACATGTAAGCAACTGAAAACTCACTGACTTACAGAAGTACTCCATCTTTGAAAAGCTGCAGAACTGTTTATATAAATATGGTTCCAGAAACAGTAAGTCTGCCTGCAGGTCCTGTAAAACTGCTATGACATGCCCATGTGATTATTGTCAAACCACAACCATATCTTGTATTACAGACTCAGTCTCAGAATGAGGGATTTATAACCTCGTCTCTGCACTCCATGAACTGCACATCTGATCATTTCTGCTAAACTTCAGAGTAATAGAATAGCGAAGCATGACTCATAAACTTGAAAAAAACATGACCCTGTTTTGGGAACAAAGTACACACAATCTCTATAAAATCTGAGCTTAGGCCAAGCAAGAGAACATTGGAATGACTAAACAGTAAGAATTTATGTCAGCTGCCATTACCTCAGCTTTTGTTGGTATGAGATACAGAGCTGTCAATAGCTAACTGTTCACAGTAGGTGTAAGTAGTCCTGTTGTATTTTGCATTCCAAGCTCATAAGTCTTGCATCTTATATTGTCAGTAGCTGTTCATAGCAAAGCTGCTTATCCTCCAGAAGGAAGTCAGCCACAGGCCCCCCCAGGCACTCCTGCCACATACCTGGGTGTTCATACATGTGTCCTATCATGTAATTGAAATTTTGCCAGTGACACAGATGGCTGCACACAAATACCTCACAGTCTTGACAACTGATACTTCATGGCTTAGGTGGTCTTGATGACCATGGTGACAGCTGTTTGTATAAGAGACAAAATTTTTGCCCCCATGTCCAAGGTCCTTCAAAGAGGGAAGGTGAAGACACCTGGTGGAGCCAGTGGACAGTTGATCACAGGCTAATCACCTGCTGGAAACCATTCTCCAGCATTTCCTCTAGGACACAGAAACAGTAAAGTGGGAAATTTGTCTTCTAGCTCCAGACAAAACAATCAAGAATTGTTACACTGCATTTCAAAAAACTTTTCTCCAGTCCAAATTAGAAAAAATTAATTATTTGTGTACGTAATGTGCCATAAAATGGGCTGGGCAGCAAGTGGGCTGACAAGGGCATTGTGAGTGGTTTCCAGTCTGACGTTACTGTGCATAAAGCTGAAACTCCAAGCTACAATGCTATGAGCTGTGTAATCCTACTACTACCCTTATACTCAGCTTCCCTAACTCCAGAGGTTCACTCTTCACACTTCCAGCTGTGCAGGCCCTGGTAGTTGAGATTGTATGCCTACTGCAGACTCTCCTATCAAAACCTTAAATTTGGCATCAACCCACACTACTTTGAAAAGTCATGAGATTTGCTAGGTTTTTCTACAGGAAAATTAGTATCATTTTCTTTGAAAGTCCTTTATAACTACAGCTGTAAGGTGTTCAGTTATAGTTATCACTTGTATTACTCTGTTATGTTATGGACTAAAACAAATTCTATCACCTCATTAGCACATTTTAAAGTTCATGATGTCTTATACCTCTTTAGCACAATACAACTATTTTTACTGTTTAACTAAAAATTACACTTAAGGCCACAAGTTTATTAATCACAGCTTTCTCTTGTTTGCATTGTTTTGTTTCAAAAAATGTATGTAGACATATTACCATCTCAGTAAAACAAGCAAGGGTAGTAATGAGAAATAATTTAACTTTCAATCAAAAGTTCACTGATAAACAAGCATAAACAAGAATTGGTAAAAAAAATTGATACACTTTTTTAGCAGTTACTTTACTCTTGATGTTACACGTTATATTAGAAAATAAGAGGCCAGACTAAACTGATATTCAGAGGTGAAATATGTCAGCTACCAATTCCATCACTCATATGTTGTTCTTGTGGCTTAACACCTATATCAATTCAAAAGTATGTTGCAATATAAAGTCAATTCATAAGCAGAGGCATGGGAGGAAGACAGTTGGTATTTTTTATTTCTTTTTTAAAAATAAACTTGGATTTGTGTTCTTACCTGCAAAACACTGCTTATGCAATTATTACAGGAACTTCTACTGTAGCAAAATCAAATCTAAATGTCTATATAGTATTGGTTTTTCCTCTTTGTATTTTAACCTCTTGCTGTTTTGATGGTTTCGCTTGGAATTTTATCATGCCATCTATGCTCTACACTAGAATGCTCAGGATCAACCTGCCACTACATATTTAAATCCTCATTCATGAATGCACTGGTTGTAAAGTGCAGAAACAAAAACAAAATACAGAAGCATCAGTAAGTTAGAGAAGTTAATACATTTTAAGCTGTTGCGCTGTAGTACTAGATGGAATATCAACACGATCTTATGGTAATACTGATAGCATTTAAGAAATACTTTTTCCTGACAACAGTTTGCATCTCCAGGCAGAAATAAGCAGGGGTTAGCTATTACCTACATAGACAAAAAAAGGATACATCCATGGGCCAGTAAAATGAGATTTTCATATCTGCTACTGGCCGTAATAGCATTTTGATGAGTAGATTCTAGATTGCCTAAAACTGCAAAATTATAGGAAAGCCACAGAATCATTAACATCATCTAAAACTATTTCAAATCCCTTGGAGTTCATGAGAGTTCAAATCCTTTGGAAGTTCATGCTTTCATTTGTGAAGGCAAAGTACTTCTCATACATGAGTTCAGAGGTGGATGTTTACTCAGGTGTCAAATTCTAACACCTAGCTGCTAATTGGCACCATCAAAACTAACCCAGCCTTAGAGGAGTCTGAAATCCTTAAAGTCCGGTCCACCTTTGAGGCTGCTACAGTCTCATTCTGGAGTATGTATACTACCACCTATATCTGTACAATACTGATCATCAGACTAAAACCTCAACAGAAGGTATAAGTTCCCTGATGTCCTCCATAAGCATCTGCTTATGGACTAGATTGAATCACAAAATTTTTTAGTCCACTTCATGCTTAGAACGTTTTCCTGCAAGATGACTGCAACTATTTCTCCACTCCAACTATCTGTACGTGGTGTGAAGTCATCATCTCTTATTCCAAGGCAGAAAATACAATTGGCTAAAAGCAAAGTCATGAGTCTCTGAGGAGAGAGACTGAGCTGGGGGTAGGAATGTGAGGCCATATTCACATTATAGCTTTATGTTATGCTGCTTTTGTTTTGGGTGGTTGGGAGGGTTTTTTAAAATTTTAAAAAGGTACTTGTTCACTATGCTGGATTACATCAAATATATTTTGTTCCTCCATGTACCTGGAATTTAATTTGACATTATTAATTCCACAGAGTAGGATGTCCTTCAAAGTTACATATTGAACTTCAGCAATACTGTCCTGCTGTTTTCCTTGCTCCTGATAAGGCTGTAAAATGGTGCGTGTTTTTGTAATTAACTTTTTCCAAAAAGCACATACACTTTGTCTTTTCCAAAAAGCACATACACTTTGTCTTTTCCAAAAACCACCTAATGTTATGCTCAACCACGCTTATGTCTGCCATAACTCTGCATGCCTTCTGCATAAGCATTACCAAGCCTTGCACAAAATGGGAAAATCTGGGGGTAAAATATACGTGTTTAAATAGGCCAGAGTCAGCTGCTATTACTTAATCAAATGTTCCAAAGCTAGAACCTGACATTAATAAACTTTATACTTTTAGGTTGTAGGTGTAGACTATAAAGCAATAATTTCTTTGTCTACATTACTTACCATACTTTGTACGGGGACAAAAAAAACCCCAAAAGCTCAGGATTTTCTGTGAAACTGCTAAGATGAATGAATACATTTTAAACACAAGCAGACAAGGACACAAGTAAGAAACATCTTTTAATAACTTATGAGAGGTGTGAACATGACTTAGAAACTTCATATGATCAGATGACAACCTTAATTATGAGCTTGCTGCTGAGGGAACAATTGCACATTTCACAAGATCTGAAGGAAAGAATATTTGTTGGCCCACAATAGGAAAAGAAAAATCCTGACACAACGCTTTTTCCAAAGCTGCAGCTGTAGCCTATCTCCCCAGATATATGCCTTCCAATATATGCCTTCCTTGATCCTTTAAAAGATTTCACTGATGACACTTGTCAGCTTGTTTTTCAAGCAGTTAGGCATAGATTTTTTTTCCCAGGTTGTTCACAGAAAAAAAATCCATAGCATGACAGAGATGTGGCCTGGTGAGAAAGTGTTTGACATTTGTGATCTTTTACTTCTGCTCCTCATATTTAACATGCTCCTACAGAAATTACTTGTACAGGATTATATAAGTGTGGGGTGAAGGATGGTTGCTTTTTTAAAAGATCGAAAAGTAGTAGAAGCACCATGCTAAGCTACTCTAAGGGTACCACTTCAAGTACATCTGAACAAATACAGTAATACCATCCAGAAGTGTTTTCTATCTGCCTTCATGTGGCTGAATGGTGAAATGAAGCAGTCTGCTGTCTATCCTCAAGACAAATACAAGAACTCACAGCTCAGTAGGACCAAAAACTAAAAAGTGACTTCAAGGTATATTTGCATTTTTCCAAGTTCTTACCACTGGAAGGCATCTTCATTGCCTAGACAGTGTCTGGGGACATGTTCAAGCCACAATAGCCTTCCCTGAAGCATTGCCCTCTTTGGGCTGTTCTCTGACCCCTTAAAAGGTCCTATTTTGTAATCTTTACTCAGCTAGGGTTTCTTGCTTAACTACTTTTTAATCCTGCAATAGTGCCGTAACTATATGTACCTGTCTGGGGAATGGTTTGTTTTAAAATCACTAGCTTTTTGTTTACAAGAGGAATGTCCATGAGTATAAACTGTCTTCTAATATTTTCTCTGATATTTTTTTGCATGTATACTCCCTTTTCTATTCTTTCACAGACACCAGTAAAAATGTTAAAAGCTAAAAGACTAAAGAGAGACCAGTAGTGTACCATATGTTTTTCATTGGAAGAAAAGTAACTTTCTTTCTGAATAGAATCATAATGGAAACATATTGGCCCCAAAAATAGAANACTCATAGACACTGAAGTTTCTAGGAGGTTTGAGAGAAAATAATATAGTTCCTTTACACTGAAAAATAAGAAAATGCAACAACTGCCTGGATTGCTACAGCTCTGGATTGCCTTGTAGCTTCACCTGTAACCTCCGGCAGGTAACGTTCTGATGTAAACTGTTGTCCTTTGATAGTTAGTATATTCAAGATACTGTCATGTGCACAATAGAAGAAAAGATAATGCTTGTTGCAGAGAATCTGTAAAGGAAATAGTAATAGCAGGCAACCTGGAAACAGGGCCAGTCATGGTGCAGAAAACTCCTTTATGATAAGTGATACAGTAAGCTGCAGATAGAGAACCGTAGGAGCACCTGTTTGGGAGAGATCAGGATTTTACAAAGAGAAAGAAAAAATATCCCAGTTGCTCAGAAGAGTACTTTAACCGCTATGCCTCTGACCCTCATTAACTCAGGGACAGCCTGTCTGCAAGCAGAAGTCTGGAGGGAAAGGGGAGGAAGCAGCTGGAAGTTGTTTCCTTCAAGTACAAGTCCCAGAAGTAATAACGTATGGTGTTGGTCCTGTCTTGTGACCCAACTGTGAAGGCCAATTATGAATTTTTGTGTTCCTCATATTTCTGTATTTAGGAATGTTCCCTTAAAAATATATGTACATATGCATGTATATATACACTTTTTTCTCCAAACTAATGGAAGAAACGGAAATACAGGCTGAGCATGAGACCAGTGTGTCAGGGTGTAGTACACTGTGCAGTGCATTTTGCTGCTCTGTAACAGAATCCTACAAACGAAAAGAACAATAGGGTATATTGCAAAGAAAGGAAAAGAGAAGAGAGACATCTATGGGGATCTTTTGCATGTGTTGACTTAACGTTTGCTCATATAAAACACAATAAAAGATGCCAAATCGTTTCTTTCCAAGTAAATACACAATCTGTTTGTTTAGGTCAACCGCAGAGTGACTAACATAATTTTGACAAACTTTTGATAAGTGCATTCAAATGCACAGAAAACTGGTCTGTTTGCAGTAAATCTCTAGGAGAAAAACATACCAGACTTTGCATAGTGGGTAATTTTTGGGCAAACCATGCTCTCAAAAGTACGTTCTCTCTTAAAAGACTTCCTTTGAACTGGACTCCTATCAAATGAGAGAGGATGATATGCCACAAATAACACATGGTAAACACTCTAAGGAAAGAAAAAAACAACCTTCAAAATGGGCAGTGTTTGGCTTCACTCAGGCATGAATAAGGCGTGCTTTTATGCAATTGCATCTTATCTTTATAATTGATGTTAAAGTAGCTTGCAGCAATCAGAGTCAAATGAAACCAAAGACTCAAAGGGACAATAAGGATGGTTCTTTCTATAAGCATCATTAAAAGCAGTAACCAATCACAACTGACTAATGAACTGATCTGGGGTCTTTGGTGAAAGATTTCTGTAATGCATATTGGAACTACAACACTACATTGTAATGTTAATTAGATACATAACAGTTGGTAGGCAAAGGAGTTCTCTGATATACTTCAATAGTACAAAGAAGGGAACAGGTCCCCATAGCTCCTTTTGGGCACAGCATGTTTTGAAAAAATCAGAGCAATTTTGCAAGTATGATTAACCAAATTAACTGTCATTTATTTTGGACAAAATCATGGGCAAGGAAACTAAAGTGCTCATGATACACAGGAGTGTATAGAATATCTGCAGATGCCGTGTTTAACTAATATTTGATGGGCCTGAATTTTAGAAATTTGTTGGAGCTAGTGAATTAAATATAGCATGTAAAACTAATTTGGGCTGTATTTTCTATTTAAGATGATTTGTGGGAAAGTAAGCAATTTAGTCATAAAAGAGGTTTTACTCTATAATTAACAAATCATTTTGAACCTGTAAAATACTCAAAGAGTAAAAAGACATTTCTTGAGAATTGAATGTTTCATCACAGTGTGTGCAGTCTGAAGCTGGAACACTATTTTGTGATATGGGAAACCTTGTTCTTTTTGTGAACCTGTAAATTCTTTTTATTTCTTCAATGCTTGAAAAACTACAAAGAAATCATCAAAAAAAAAAAAAAAAGGGGAAAACCATGTTCCTGCTCTTATTTTCATGCTGAGTACAAGAACTACCCTTGGAGAATTTAACAAGAAATTCATGGCAAACTGCAACCAACTTTAAAATCTCACTTACATAAAGAATATTTTTTTAAGACAATACTGCCTGAATGACTGTTGAACAAAAAACCATGCAAGACAGGAGGCTAAGCCTTCCAGCAATAGTAAATTCTTATTTTACAGTGTGCTTTTAAAGTGTTTTTTAAAAGATACTAAAGCATCTTAAAGAAATTCTCATGTTTTGTTTGCTCATTTTCTTTTCTCATTACTACCAAATCTATATTTTCTCTTGTATTTTTCAAAAGTGTTCTCCCCCTCACTCAAGAGAAACCCAAAGAAAATTCAGCCTTTCCACATTTGGAAAATTTCATGTCAAATGTTAAGCATTCGTCAAGGTCTTGCTCACCACTCTACACTGATATATATATACATATTTTTTTTAAAAATCACCTGCATATAAATATAAATGCATTTGCATATTTATGCCACAATCCAGGCACAATAAAATAGGTCTCATACAGTCTAGTAGATCGATTGTATTTTTGCTTGGATGAGCACAGTATACATAGCTTCTACATCCTATTTTACTGTGACCTGTTTATTCCTGCTCTTCATGGTCATGAAATAGACATTGGATGAAGGAAAGTTAAATACCCATTGTATCAAATCTTGCAAATCTGACTGATAAATAGGTGGGTAGAGGGGAAAGAAGGAGGGCTTTGGAGAAAACGAAGAATCCCAAAACAAAGCACATAAGCCCCTTGGGGTTGATCCTCAGACCCATTTAGGTTAGTAGAGTGAAAATCCACTTCAAGTCTATGTGTTCAGAGATGCAAGAGAAACATATTGTACCTTGTTCCCAGCTGAGCCTTGGTTCTGATTGTACCTTATTCCTAGCTAAATATATAGTGAAGAACATGCATCATACTCCTGTCACTAGAATGCTTCTAGATACTTCTCCCAGTAGAGTGGTGAATTATGCTGATCTAATTTCTTAGTCTTAGTGGTGATGATCTTTTAGCCTTCCAGTCCTATCATGACGTTCACATGTACTTGCTTCTCAACTCTATCTCACACATTTATCTGCAAATGGAAGCTTGCACACACTTCACCTTCAGTGGTTTCTTAGCACTTGGCTCTTTTGATGAGTCAGAGATCATTGCTCTGGATAGTATCCAGCCTCCAATTTAAACATTATGGAATTGCAGCATAATTTAAGCACAGAAAAAGGCATTCTGAGTTACCATCATGGTACATATAGCTATCAAACACGCTAGAAATATATGTATGCTGTCAGTATTTTCAACACTTTAGTTTCTAGACTAGAGCAAGTTGTACATAATTATCTTAGTGATTAAAGTGCTAATGGCTGTGCTACACCACTGCTCCTATAAAAACAGGGAAATAGAGTGAAATAAATAAAGATTGAAATAAAGAACAAGTCTAGTACCCCTAAAATAAATTTTCACTCCAAGTTAATTATGATTTTCTCAAGTTTGCTCTCTAACTCATCTGCCAGCCATCAAAAACTGTCAGATCTGAGCCCTAGGAAACTTCAACCAACAAGTTGAGACAGAGATCTGACCTCCGTCTTCTTCAGCCCAGGTTAATGATTAAGCTCTGAGGATGTAAGCATAGGAGTTGACAGTCCTCCAGTACATTCATGAAATCTTTCCTCCAGCTCACCTCCATTTTCCTGTTTCCTTTTTCTGCCCTTCTTTATTGGAAATGCCTTACATTGGCTTGATTTTCACATCCTGGCCTGTCCAGACATATTTCTATGTACATTTCAGTGAGAGGCTTGACCTAACAAGTCAGCCTTGTGACATACTGCCCCCAAGCAAAAAGAAAAAAAAATTACATGAACATTCTGGAGAACCTCATAAAGTGACTATCAATAGGACTTTGCAGGACTTTGGAGAGGCATCAGGATGCAGCAGTTCCACCCCGAAAATTTCAAGCAAGATCACATAATTATCAGAAGATGTAATTTCAAGCCCCAAAATAAAAAGGTTTTTAGAATGCATATTAAAAACCATGGGTTATAAATTCAGAGGAATATAACAAGGATTTACTAAGAGGACTTTGATTCTTACCCTCTGTCACTGATTGCATTTAGATGAGAAAACGGAGGTAGTGACGAAATAGGAGCTCCAAAAACAAGTGAAGGCAAAGATGTGGGGTTGGTGCCCACACCCACTCTGCTGACAGATTTATGGCTCAGAATTTTTTAAGAATACAGTGACAGAGAGAAACATCAGAAGGCATTAATTACTGTAGTAAAGGAAGAACCTAGTAGGAGTTAAATAATAAAGAAAAACAAATTTTTGCTTCTGTTATAATCTCATTTTCCAAGTACCTATTTTGAAATAAAACCCTGAAGAATTATGTTTTTCCAGTCTTGTCTCTCAGATATTCAAGACAGACTGGGAGAAAAAGCAAGCAGAGAAACAGCAGACAATTCTGTTTGGCAGCACCATGTGCAACAACTAGCAGAAGCAGAGCAGAATGTACAAATAGAGGCATACATGTCTAGATATGCTTTCACTATGTGCAATTGCTGACATCAGCACCAGCACCGGGGAGTTCTAAGAAAAACCCAACATATTAAGGCTGCTATCATCTACGCCACTATTCAAATCAAGAAATTTTGAAATCTTCTCAGTATTACAGGCCTGAAAAACTACTGAATGTTTACAAGATATGACAGAAAGATTAATCTGTGGTTCTTCTTTATTTTTGTTACTCACAAGACTTCTTAGAGCTAAAACTCTATATAAAACATCAGAAAATACAGAACACTTCAAAAGAAATGCCTGAAAAGCCTCTTTCAGTCTGGACCTTGCATATTGTGACACTTTGGCCTCATTATAGTGCAATTGATGCCTCAGTTATTGCGAGGATCCTTTATAGTTACAGCAATGTCACTGCCCTGCTGCTAGATTAATTGTTCCTAATTTCTGTTTATCACTTCTTATCCTATTCTGTAGTTAAACTAGCTAGAGCAGTTTCAGAGTAGAGAATCTAATTCTATACCTCAAGTATTTAAAGAGCTAGCATTTCCTCTTTGCTGAGGCTCAGTAACGTCAAGGAGAAAACATTCTTTTCCACCTTAAGACAGAATAATAAAGCATTATTACACTGCTTTTCACAAAACTCGGCTCCAGTCTGAACAAGGCATGTCCACAAGAGCGTGTGTCAGCAAAAGGAACAAGAATCCTTTAAGAAATGAGAAGTGGTTAGAGGCAAGCTGCTGCAGGAGCTACAAAGCGAAGAGCCGAGTCAAACCAGCTTCTAGACAAGCACAACAGCCAGGCCTTGTCCGCAGCTGAGCGGGTGCTGGGGACGTTGCAGGAGACTACACTGCCCATTATCTCAATGAGGAGAGAGGAGAGGAAAGGCAATGCTGAGAACAGCTGAGGAAACAGCAAGCCAGGGAAATGCTGAAGCAGCTGCTGGACAGCAAACAGGCAGCAGCAGAAAGTACCCATCATGATGAAATAGAAATGCGTGTACACAGTGACTGTATTGTATTCCACTTCCAGTTCACTTTCTACCTTAATTAGAATTAATTTTTAAGGTCCTAAGAGAAATCCACCTTCCACACGGCTGGTCTTTCAGTAATAAAGATTAAATCAATCCTTTCTTCCTTCAGCTCCCCACTGGGAGCTAACATATGGCTTCTGAGAGGGTTTGACCCATTTCCCATCTGTCAGTGACCAACCTAGAGGTTGTGAAGTGAAGCATCATCACACTTCTGTGAGAAGATAGAAAGACCTCCTGAAATTAGGATGAACTGATTCATCAAGCAAAGATTTTTAAATAAAGAAAATCTTTTAGTATACCAGAACTCCTTAACATGTACATGTATACCTACATATCAGGGTTTCATATAAATCATCTGTCACCGATGCTATGATAATGCAAATTCTTTCATAGTAAATATTCACCTGAATTTACTAGTCAAGTTTTCAAGATGCCTTTCATCATTATTTTAGTTGCTTATAGACACTACTTGAGGCTAATTGTGAAGTGGACTCTGTCGATCATCCCTACCACAGAGCAGGATGCTGTTAGGGGCCTTTCAATCTTGTAAATTAACCATATTCCATTAGTAATAAGTCCAATTGATATATTTATTTATTGTCTCAGGTAGGGTAATCCATTAAAGCGACATTCTGTTCTAGTGGAAAAGTTCTCTGCATCAATGTGCTATATGGTGCAAAGATACCAAGTTCATTCATTGTTGTCTCAGGGGTTTTATAATGTACTTCATTATAGAATTGTGAGCACCAGACTTGTCCTGAGATTCTTGTCCCAGGATATAAGAGATTTTATATATGCACTACAATTTGTTTAGAACTGGAGCATTATTGTAACTTGTTCATACCCTGATAGTCACTTGTGCAGCTTTTAAAAATATGCTAAGACATACAGCATATTTTTAGTCCAATATAGATCTTTCAAGCTACAACCAGCCAAAGCTTAAATATATGCCTGTCCAGAGTTGCTCTCATATCGGTTTTGAAAGAATCCAGTTCAGCATTTGTACAATTTAGAAAAAAATTATTAAAGGTCCCTTCCTGCTGATCCAGTTCTTCAACTTCCCTAATGTATTTCACCCTTCATAAAATCTCCATAAAAAGAAATGCACCTAAATTTGTATTAGTCCCACTAACGGTAGTGAAAATTATCAAATGCTAGATGATTTATAGATTTAGACTGCTAATTCAATTATTCAATGCATTTCATTCTAGACAGCAATTTTTTTTGTTCCTGTCTTCATTCATTCACTGAGAAACACCTATCACTTCCTGTTTCACAGAATTTAGCCAAGAATGCTTCTGAATGAAAGGTAAGAGTTCTGAAAATAAAAATAAAGCATTTAGCTGTAACTTCAGTCACTCAAAAGTTATATCTGCTACTTGGATTTTAGCAGAATTGAGCTTCAGTGAACACCGGTTTTCTCATGTAAGCCTAAAGAATGCATAAATTTAGAAACAAATTCTTATGGTTGGTAACCAGAAAAATGTTTCCAAAGGTAATTAGCTTCACTGATTTAAGAAAGTTTTAATAGTAGTGAATCTTACAGAGGCAATAGATATCAAACATCAAAAGTGTAATAGTGTTTTCCAGTATTTAACTTTTCATTTAGGTCAGGTCAGAAATGTCACAAGAATGTGTTCCCAGGGCACTTCAGAATTTCAAAATTCAGAGCTAAGTAGGACAAAACTTTCCAAAAATTTACATCAGAAGTTGTTTTGAAGCCCAAACAAGCACTTAGGCTAATCCACATAATAGCCACAGGAATGCTTCTTTTCTCTTCTGAGAAGCCTGAATAGCTTGAGAAGACCAAATAACTCAAAAAGATTAATATCTTTTCCTATACATTAAAGCTGCATTCTTCAAACCTATCTATTTTTAGTTGCACTTCAATTTCTTATTTAGCTTTTAATTCTGTTATTACATATAATACATTTTTCCTTTTGAAACCATTAATGAAAAAGACTAGAATGGATATGAGCTTTAATATTACCTTTAGTTTTAATAGTACAATGTCATTTATTTTCATATCTGAAATTGTTTTATTCTGAAAACTTGATAATTCTAGAACTACAGAAAAATCTGAATTAATGTGATTAGTGAGATTTTTTTTTTCCTGAAAGATTAGAAAACATGTGAAAGGGGTTGCAAATATGTGACCAGTGTTAAAGTTTTGCTTTAGGTTGTTAATATCTCTTAATCCATTAATTTCTGACTTGTGACAATTTTTTAGTAATTTCAGCACTTATCAATATCAGAAGACATTCCATGAATTGCAAATTCTTTTCCTTTATACTTTAAAATTTATTTGTAAATTTTTAACTGCAAGTCAGCATACTGGGGAAAAAGGCTGTTGAAAAATAGCTCAAAAATTTCATATTAGCTTTGTACTTACATTTTTCAAAATAAAGTAGATTAATTTTAAGAATAATTCTAAATATCTGTTAAAGTGTTTCTAAAAGGTTTTCAAATTTTTAAACAAAGAAAAGCTCTACAGTAAGATAAATAATTCTTTATTTTCCTATTACTTTAATCAACAATTTTATGATACTTTACAGTACGATCATTTGTAGTGATTTTCCCATATATATGTGTGTGTGTGTGTGTGAGAGAGACAGAATGTTAATATCTCCAAAAATATAAAAAATAAATTCATCAAGGCAAAAAACTTGAATGGAAATATCTGTTTTCCTCAATTTCATGAAAAACAAAGAAAGAATCACTCTGATCTCTTACTTCCAAAAGAGAAAAAATTAAATTCTGTGTAATGCACTAAGATAATTTAATTATGGCATGTATCTCTTAATAAACAAGCTGTAATAATCTCATCATAGAAAAGCTAAATGATGGGAACCAAAGTGGATTTTTCAGTCTTGTTTCAAGAAATTTCTTTTACCTTGGGAAGCATAAGAATGTTTAAATTCTGGCTGATGCAATTTTATTGAAAAAAAATTTCCTGGATCTCACTTTTGTCTATGGATAGTTCTGCTTGTCACTTATGGTGCCAGGTCAGTACATGACCTCTAAAACACTTCTAAAACCATGAACAGTCTTCCAGCTCTTGAAAAAAAATGCATTATTTTCCAGAGAAAAAAAATCACTTGCCTATTAACCTTGTCACCAAAATTGCTGAAAAATGTATGCCTAACCTATGTGCTTCAGTAATAAAAATATCTGAAATTATCTCATTTAGTTTCACACAGAGAAAATATAATTTATACCAGAATTTTAATTTAAGTCATCCAGTGCTATTTTAAAGATATAGTTTTACTGTGCTTGGATTTATATGAAGCAGATTGTAATTCAGTATTGTGATCTGATAGCCTAGGGAAGCAAATAATAATGGATTAATTAAATTGAGCTCCATGCTGTAAGGGTATAGCTATTGTTTTCAGAGAGTAACACAACTATTTGTATTGCTTGTTTTGCAGAGACAAGCAGACTATTCTTTGCAATATCTGAAATACTAAATGTAAATTCACCAAAAATTCTTTATGTACACAGAGTTCTTCATTTTAAAATCACATATCTTTAAAAAGATTTTGCTATATGGACAGTTATGAAAATAAACACAGGATAGAGCTATTTTTTCCTGAAATGGATACACTGATAATTACTTTAATTAAAAGATATAAACATGGATTTTAATTATATTCTGTTTACTTAAATTGTTTTATCCATCTATAAAAAAGCTTTGACTTAGAGACAAAATTACTGGTGAAGAAAACAAATGCACTAAAGCTTCATTAGTTAATTGACTAAGCACCTCCATAATGTTTAGTGAAAGATCCATCATTGTCAAGGAGTTCATATAACACTTCTGACCACAGAACAGCTGTCTAAACAAAAAAGGGGACAAATACAAGTGAATTATGAATATAGGACTAGCACCAAATGCAACCAAGCTTTCAACATTCTTTGAGCTTGTGTGCCCAATCATGTTAACCATTTCACAGCTAGCTACATTTACATTATATTAAAATATACTATAGATAATGCTGGGCAAAAGTAAACATGGGGAGAGGAGTGGCTGGAGAGCAGCCCTGCAGAGAGGGACCTGGGGTGCTAGTTGGCAGCAGGCTCAGTTGAGGCAGCAGTGCGACCAGGCAGCCCAGAGGGCAAACCCCATCCCGGGGTATATCAAACAGCCTCACCAGCCAGCCAAAAGAGCCCATTATCTCCCTGTATTCACTGTTGCTGAGGCCTCATTGAGTGCTGTGTGCAGTTTTGTGTCCCACAGTTTAGGAAGGATGTGAAGGTCCTTGAATGCATCCGGAGGAGAGCACTAAAGCTGGGAAGGGTCTGAAAGGCATGTTCTGTGAGGAGCAGCTGAGGACTCTGGCCTTGTCTAGTCTGGGGAAAAGAAGGCTGAAGGGTGAGATCTCATTGGTCTCTACAGGTTCCTGAGGAGGGGTGGTAGAAAGGGAGGTGCTGAGCTCTTCTCCCTGGTACCCAGTGACACCATGCATGGGAATGGTTTAAAATTGTAACGGGGAGGTTCAGTCTGGACATTAAGAAGCACTTATTTACCAAAGAGATGGTCAATCCCTGGAACAACCTTGGCTGTTGCTGGTTGATGCCCCAAGCCTTCCAGTGTTTAAGAGACATTTGAACAATGCCCTTAACAGTATTAGTATTAGTAATAATAATTAGTATTATTATTCTATTAGGCCCTGAAGCCATCAGGCAGTTGGATAAGATGATCATTATAGGTCCCTTCCAACTGAACTATTCTATTCTGTATTATTAAATATCAACAGGAAGAAAGATTGATAAATTATCATTTGTTATTTTTGATATTTCAGACAAGAGAAAGATAACTTTTTTATTCTCTGCACATCAATGGTGTCTTCTTTTTTAAACAAAAATTGTTCTTATTTAAAAGAATACAGTTGTTTTTTCAGAAAGTTCATTCCTTATTTAGCAACTCATTACAACACAGCATTTCCTTCTCTTCACCCAGAAAATAGGTTTAGTTTATGGTTTCAATGTTTTCTGCTAACCCCTAAAACACAGAGGCAGACAATATCTTTCTGGATGGCAGTGATACACAAATTAAATTATTCTGACTACAGATGACTCCATCAATGTATTTTGTCAATGACTGGCTTCACAGGTTCCCCACTATCACTGAAAACTGGTAGAACTATTATTGCCTCCTTTGACATATAACTGTGTTTTAAGGACTAGGTATAATACACATATAACTCATTAACTGCAAGCTTATTACCAAGAGGGTAATGTTATAGGCCTAAAAAGCTTTGTAATGGGATATGCAGCATTTCACTGTTAAGTCATTCATGCACATCTGGTCTAGCTTAGCAGTGACCTAAAATCATTACCATTTGAAGGCTCCTTCCTAAGTTATGCAAAAGGCATCTATTTAGACCAGTTTTTAAACTGAGGAAATATCCACATCACAAAAGACCCATTAAACATCCTGCAGAGTCTCCAGGGATTTAAAAAATGAACTTGCTTAACCAAAGTTAAATTTATTGTTATGTTATTAAATTGCTGCTGATTCATTTTCTGTGTGCTTTAACCAAACAGGATAAAGCCAGTAGATATTTTTTTTTGCATATTATACTTTAAATGTTTTACCCTTATTCCAAATATGACTAGAAATAGTGTGTCATGGCCATAGAGGAGTTTGCAATGTTTTTTGACAGGAGCTGAATAGGAGCAGGGGCCTGTGATGTCTTTAAGCAACAGTTCTGACTTGCTTGTCTCAGCTGTTACCTTTTTTCTGCCTCAGTTTCTCATAACCCACAGCAAACCCGTTCAGCCTGTGGCAATCCAATTTTTCTCCTCTTCTGCTTGGGGTAACTGACCTGTCTTTCTTCCTTCTCTGTGTCCTTTCCCTAATGCTTTATCCAGATCTGACTCTCACCAGTCAGGCTGTTCCTGGCTGCCTCCCTGCACCTCCTTGTGCAGCAGGAAGCCCTGATACCACATACACACCATGGGCACATTCTTCTCTTCCTCATATGTCCCTTTGCTCTCTGTCCAAGCATCCTAAAGGGATACTGTTGGCTCTTGTTTGGCACTCCCCACGTATTTCTAGCAGCAAGAATCACATATTAAAAAACAAATAAAATAAAATCTGACCTGTCAATAAAGAATGGCGGGAGTACCTAACAGGTCTGCTACAGTTTAGTTATAGGTCATATAGAAGGTTATGTCACAAATCTTTAACACACGTGCCACATTCCTGGTATGTACCTTTGCAGGCCTGCTCTCAGATGCATAGTAGCACAGTAGGCATTTCAGGGTGGGGAGGAGATACTTGGAACCTTTTTTTGCATTTGTGCATAATTTCACATGTACGGCTCTCTTTCTGACAATGTTATTATAGTAACCATAGAAATATAACACTAATACCAAAACAGATCACAGTAGTGTGTTTGGCTTATTTGTTTCTAGGATTTACAAAGACAACTGGCATATACTGTAACTACTGTTGATTTCTCCAAAATTATGTTGAGTTACATCAGCAGATGGAGTTGTGGATCTTGACTCTAATGTTCTTACTGCTTGTCTACTTTGTCACTATTATCCCTGCTTCATCATTAAATATGACTTAATTCCCTAGGGCTATCATAAATAATGCCTGTCAATTCATGTTTATCTCCATGCTTTAGTTCAAAGAAATCACTATGCAAAACTTTGCTTCCTGTACAACAAGGACCTTTTATTCTAAGATTCAGCGTTGGGAATATTTTACATTTCGAATAAGAACAAGTCAAAACCAACAAGATGTCTTACATTATCAACCAGTCTAGCCCACTTGACATAAAAATCAATGATTTTTTTAGTCTTACTTTCAAGCCACTGATACCTTACCTGGCCTTTTAGAAAATAAAGCCACACACCTTTAAAGTTCATGATGCATTCCTGAAGATTTTGGCTTCTTTTAAAGCTGTATTTCAAAAACTGAAGCCAGGATAAAATTTGGTAGGATTTTTTTAATAATCTGTCAAGAAGGCAAAATATTCATGTTAGCTTCTTGAAAAAATAGTTTAAAAGCCACCTGCCTGACATTACTGGTACTCAGATCTCAATCAGCTTTCCAGCACAGAAAAATATTTTAACACTTCACAATATTGTAATAGCAACCTGAACTTCACAGACAAAGCCAATAATATTTTCATTTTTTGGCAGGACACTGAGGAGCAAGATTATTCTCAAACCTTTTTGAAACATTTCAACCTCAAATGAAGCACAGACATATCAAATGGTTTTTGTTCTTCCAAGGATTCTGCTTGGTTTCATTCAATATCATGACATTTTCCTTGGGGAAATCACAGAACCAGAAAAAATACCAAAACCAAAACCCACACAGAATGTGAATATGCTGGGCTTTAAGCTTATTAATGACTTCAGTAAGCCTTGAATAAGACCTAGAGATTTATATTTCCATTAGGAGTAAAACATGAGAAGTCAGCAGGAACAGAGCACCAAGAACTAAGCACCTCCTGAAGCAAGATTCAGTGGCATGCCTGTAATAGGTGCAGCAGATAAATGATTGTGAGAGGCAATAAATGCTAAGGTAGCTTCAACAATAACCTCATGCTGATATTTTGGAGCTGCTTCAAAATATAATTTATCAGCATACAATATCATCACAGGTATTAAGCAGAGCAAACTCCAGTCACTGCTGTTGTACTGCAGACCCTGCTCCTCCCAGCCACTGCACTGCTCTCAAGGGAACTCTCGACAGTCTTCCTCCTCGTCACTGCTGCAGGAATTATCTTACTGGGAGCCATTAAAGTACCAGAATGCCTTTTTAGCTTCCTCACACTTATTTAAAAATAAAAAACCTCACTTTCAGAAGCTTAGATTTTATTTGTGTGGGGTTTTTTTAATCAAGTTCTCCCTGCTGTTCTGGATTTGTTACTTGGGGACATTATCCCTGGTAAACTCACTTGATGAGTCAAGTGAATGCTTAGATATCAGTCTCCATTCTCACCCTATGCACCTACTCATATAATCTCTTTAATCTTAAAGAACAGTGTTTTTCCTCACATTAAAAAAGGATATTATTTGTATTGAATTACTGCCCAGAAAGTGTAATACTGTGGGATTGATAACTTTTTCAGGTCTCAGTACTAGAGTTGCCAATTGACTCATAATTTTTTTATCGAATTACTAGTAACCTGCCCTATATTTACATATTTATCAGCCTTCTAAAGGCTCACTGCACAAAATACTGAGGTTTGTCATATTGTCTATTTCATTCCATTTGAATCTAACTTTGATTCTGCGATGTCTTAGAAGAATAAAATAAGCTAACTTCTGCTTATGGTGCAGCTAGCAGATATGAAGTACCAATAAGATGAGGAGGACTTAAGCTGAGTCTTTTGGCACAGACTGCCATCACTTTCAGTAAAATGTTTTGAAAGACTGGAATAAAGCACTGTGCATTCTGGACCAGGAGATAACCACCTCTAAGTGTGCAATACATCCATCGTTTTTTCTCATAAAGGGATTTAATATACCAAGGTAATTCTTTTTCCCAGCTGCCTGCAGGGAGAAGTGAAATGTTTGACTTGCATCCACCCACTGGGCTGTTAGGATGTGTTATTTTGCTGATCAAGGATCTTCAAGTACCCAACACTAATCAGCCCAAGACAGGTTAATTATAATCCCTGAGGCCACCTCCACTCTAGGAAAATACTGCTCAAAAAAAAAAATTATGAGCCCTGCCAAACTGGCATTTTTCCAAGGTCCAAATTATATCAAATTTCACTATAAGAATGTATAATTTTTCAGGTTGGATGTGGCTGGAGGAAATATCATTTCATAAGCTGAAGCTTTGTTGAGGTTCTCTATAACCTCTGCCTTCCCTGTGGTTCTTCCATAACAATGAAAGCAACTGACAAATAAAAGAACATTTCTCTGAACCTTATTTTTATCTTCATATATTTCCTTAAGTAATGGCTGCTCATAGTCTGAATTTATTAAGGGTTAAATAAACCATGAGGTACTATTCAGTTTCAAAGAATCTATCAACTATTAACAGCCAGTAAGAACACTGAGAAACACACAGTTCAATTTATGAGCCATTCAATAAAGTTCAAGAAAATATGCTGTTGGAATTCAAATATGTCTAACACTAATTTCAGGTGCTGAGTTTATCAGATTAGCTTGTTTTATTTATATATTAATACATCCCTAGATTAAATTTTTAACAATTCAAAGGGCGAATACAGGTATCAAAGCTACATGCCATTATATAGGTCTACAAAAGACTAAACTGAAGTGGATTCTAAATTATACTGGTAGTCAGAAAACAATAGAGGGTAATTTGAGGGCTACTTTTATTCTTCATCACTCCAAAAATGCCTTTCTTACCATTCTCCTTATCCCTAAGCTGTTGGCACATTAATTGGAAATATGCATCCCTAGCTCACTTTGGCACAGCTATTCTGGTTTCTAAAAATAAATATTTATTAGACTGGAAAGAGCAATATCTGCACGACCCAGGAGGCTGCCTAATTCAGAACAGACATTAGTCACTTGTATCTTATATCTCATTTTAATGCATATCCATCAGTCATTTGCTGTTTTGGGCTGTTTGCTCTCTGAACAAAACCTATCCAAGCAAGTTTCATGGAGATCATCAGTCTGTGTTTTTATGAATTGGCAAGGACTGAGAAGACCTTTTAGAATAATTCTTATCCATCTCTAATTTTGGAAAGAAGCCCTTGAAAATCTTGTAAAATCATGACAGGTCCCCCTTCTTTCACAAAAATTAGTAACATCTTTTTAAGCAGAATGGCATGCATATATTGCCTGAAGCTTTACAGATCAGGTGTTGCTGCCTCCTTGTCCGTAAATGACTTAAGCTCAACAAGTAGAGGTATTGGTCTGGTCTTTTCAAACTTAAGTGTAGAATTAAGCTGATATTTTCAATTAAGCAGGCTCAACAGTTCAGCATATACTACTTAGAGATGTAATTTTGTGCTGCCAAAATCACCAAGCTTTTCATACATTTGGTAAGTGTTCTATTGTGCAATCCTTTATCTAAGGACAAAAATCCACAAAGCTAGTTTCCTTCCTTTAGATTGTAACATTAGATTTTCCAGCATCCACATCTCTTTTATTCAGCAGTGTTCCTTTCCTCCATTCTCTCTGGCATCTGCTACTGTCTTGCCTGTATATATGTGTGTGTTTGTAAAGTTAAATTTGTAGTAGTGCCACCTAGGACATATACAGAGTGCTTTACAAAGGGAATCAATATCATTATGCCCATTCCACAGATGATGAACAACTGGCACAGGTACAGAGACAATATGCAAGGGGCATATTTAGTATCAGAGCCAAAAGCAGTTTCCAGATTTATTTAATTCAAGTATCACAGGCTGCTGCTCAAGGCTATCTTTCTTGTAGCTTGTAACTTAACTTCTCTGAGCAGCTCTTATTCTCTATCATTTTACACTAAAATTTAAACCCAAGAAGTCCTTGTACTAGTTTTGGTACATTTTGATGACAGGCACAAGAGGGAGAACACCTAAGATCTTTACTCAAACAATTATTAATTTAGTACTAGTGTCCTACACAACTCATCATTCAGGGCCTCAAGATGATGACAAACATTTGTCTTTATTGCCTAATAAGAAGAGGGGACAACAGAGATCTGAGGAGGATTTATCTCTCTTGACTAAAGTAACTAAAGTTACAACAAAGAAAAGGGATCACATAGGTGGGACCTTCAAACAAAACAACTTCCCACCCAATTCAAAACGACATAACAAAGCTGATAAAAGGAATAACTAAGATGTAATTCACGGAAATACAAAATGAAGTATCTCCATTTATTTAAAAGTGTACCTTTAAAAGCTGTTGCATTGCAAAGAGATGCCAAGCACTTGGAGAGTTAACATCTTTTTCTACTGAAAGAGCAGTCACCATTATTGCTGATACACTGTCTATTCCTACATCATGCTCAGAGTACATTTGGATTCTCTTTTTCAGATACAAGAAGACCCCATATCCCCTAATTATTTTCAAAGCTTACCTGTGGATAATGACATCAAAAAACTAAACAAGAGTGCTACTGTTAGTGACCTAGTAAACTGCTAGTATGAAATTTTGAGAAGGAACGAGACTAGATGGCACGTTAAGGATCTACAGAATGTACCCTGCATATTTTAATAGCTGACCCTTAAAATGGCAACTTACATATCTGCTGTGTCATTGCCTTAGCAACAGACTAGATGTGCTGAAATCTGACAGCAGTCTTTTCTAGATGAAGCTTTGGGGTTTATGTGGAGATTTATTTAGCAATCAAAATCTGATTTATTATTCCAAGAAAATACGATATGTTTTAAGAGGCAAGCAGTGCAGCTTGAAGTACAGGATGGATACATATTAACTAGTACAGAAGTGCCTCAGCCAGGGAATTAGCCTTTTCAGCACGAAAAGCTGTTCCTAAACACGATCTAACACACTTGAAAATTGTAAGCAGCACGGAGTAGCTACATGCAACAGCTTTGAAAGATGCCCTTATTTGAAAAACACTCTGAATAGGCCATAGTTATTTCATCAATAGCACTCAGCTCTGAAGTGCCGTTTTTTACAAGAAAAAGTGTCAAGAAAAGTCGTTCATTAGTTTTGTCATTGCTATTTAGTATTTTACTTGGGTTTCTTCAAGGCTTGTCTTGCAATATCAGCCTAAAAACAGTCTTACATAGCCCCCAGATTTGACAATATCAGGCTTCTTTCCTTTTGATTTGCATTCATTGTACAAGTTCTATCAGTCTCTCTCAAATAAATACCTGTCAAAATCTTAGTTTTGATTTTTTATATATAATTTATTGAAAAGGAAAAAATGCAATACAAGTCAACTGTTCAACATTATTTATTGGTGGGCTCAGTTACAAGCATCTAAGGTTGTAATTTGTAGTATAACCCAGACATCCAACCTTATTTTCCAATTTCCTACCTTATGAGCATAATATTTCTGAAGACAGGTATATTGTTCTCTTAATTTTTTTAATTTATTTTTCTGATATGTTTTATCAACAGTCTTTGCAGAGAATTTTCTGTCACAGCAATCTATAAAACAAAAGCACTTATCCAGCCAAAAAAAGGAAATGTTGTTTCAAATCTTCTAAAACAAATGTATTTTATTGCTGTGCTGTGGGGTTTTTTTAAACTAAGAAATGCACAGAACATTTCCTTTCTGGTGCCAACTTAGAATATGAAGGTACAGTTTCTTGTTTCATTTAATCAATACAGTCAAGGCCTATCTAAACCACTTTCACAAGAAGATACTGGTCTTTTGAAAAACTAAAATATTCTTAAGCTTCTTATGTTAATTTGCAGCCTAATTTATAGTAGGTAACAAACATTTTTTGCCATAAATCGCTTGAAAGTTCATGGACCTCCGCTTAGAACTCAGCTTTATCCAATACAACCAACAACAAAAACAACCAAATTCAGAAAACAAACAGAGAAGCACAAACAGGAAAGTATGAAGACAGGCAGATTTCTTTTTTTAAAGTTGATATTAGAAACAGGAAAAATAGTTTTTTCTCCCATATCTGCCTGAAAGTTTCCAAGAAACAAGCATATTACTTATCCCTTAGGAGGGAATATTTAGGAAAAGTGAGGAAAACAGTTTCTCACCTGAGTTTAAGCTGAAAATTAATGCAATTTAGTCAGGAAAGACTTCATTGTTTCTAAGGTGTTTGTACAGCCTTACAGCACTGCAGGAGTTCTACTGAAGCTTCAGTAGAGATGTCTGAACTGTGCTGTTATTTTAAAACACAGTAATATCCCTGAAGTCCCACAAGTTTTCTGTGTCCAACCATTTTTTAGAGACTATCCAGAAGAAATGCAGCATTTTTCCAAGGGATTTAAATAAGACAAGAATGACACCTATGTAGAAGAGAGCAATCACAGGCATTACATTCAGGAACAGCAAGCTGGAAGGTGCATCTAAAACACAGAAGGAGTTGAAAATAACAAATGCAAGTCTAACATAGCCAGCAAAGAGGAGTTATGGAGATTAGGTGGGATGCATTTAAAACTGGAGCAGAGATTTGGCTATAAACTTTTAGACCAGAGAGAAAATGAGAAAATGCTGTGAAAATTACATGGGGAAGGGGAGGTGGGGCTGGGGGGGGGAAGAGGAAGGGCAGGGAGAGAGAACAAAAACAACAGCAAAAACACCACAAAACTTCTGTATTCAGATACGTGCCTCCTTTTTTTTATCCACACACTAAGCTGGTAAAAAAATTTATACTAATTTTTGACAGCTCATGAAGGAAATTTATGTTTGCATACCAATCCTGGCACTATGACAACACTGAGCTTACAAGACAATCAGTACAGGGCAACTCATTAAAAAATACATGTATTAAAAAAGTAATGGATATACTATTAGACTGAAAGCAGAACTAATTATTGCAGTTGAGTGCTTCTTCAGTTAACTGCTAGGACTTCTTTTAGTACAACCTAGTGCCAACAAAGGCTGTCTTTTTAAGTGTGTCAACTCCCACAAGACACTGTACCATGGAGGATGAGAAGACTATTTTATAGAGCTATTTCCTCGTTGAAAACACTATCATTGAAAGACCTCTGTGCCAAAGAGAGAATGCACATTTCAGCTAAATGCTTAGCAACTGGATGTGGTGCACCAGAAGTATTGAGGGTCAGTTATCTCCGTGCCTGCTCTCGGGGTCATGGAAGCCTGACTGCTGCACTGAGGGTCAGGTGGAACCTTGCACAGACCCTTTCTCTTGCCTCACTGTGCAAGTCAGTCCTCCACAGAGATGACTCCTGGTCCTGGGTGCTTTTAACAGTTCCAAAAACCTAGGGGCTGGCAAAAGTAAGGAAGTGTCATTATAATTCACATTGTTCATCCTTCACTCTTAACTTTGAGGCCGATACTCTCCTCAGGACATAAAGAGGATACCCAGGCTGGAGGACACTCCACTCATATTTACAAGCTATCTCCACTTCCAGGCGTCTCAGAAGACATTCTTTCCTCATCTGAAAGTCCCTCCTTGCCTGGCATCAGGACTGTACACTGGGCAAGAAGCAGGAGGCAAGAGCATTTTGGCCAAGTCTGCCAAGGCAAGCCTGTGTCTTACACATGCCATGAGAATTCAGAATTCCTGCAGAGCAGAGAGCATTCCTGGCTTGAAACATCCTGTCTGAAAGTGCCAGACATTGTAAACTACACAGAGCTGAATTTTTTGACCTTGAAGGGACAAAAAGCTGAGTCAGCCTTGCTGGGTTTCAAAGTACTCAGGAGTCCAGATATTTGAAACCTGTCTTCCCTCCACCAAACAGGAAGGGAAGAGCTATCTGGATTGTTTTTTTCTTTATTCCCTGGCCCTTCTCCTCATGGACTAAAGCTTTTCTGAAGGCTTTTTAAAAATAAGAAACCTTTTGTTTCAAGAAATCACATTTTGATACTCAGAGTGATTTTTGTGATGACTTGTCTGGCATATATACACATATATATTGCCATACCAAACTAGTTAAATATTATACACTTTTAATTTTTTTATTCATGGATGTGAAGTGGGGATAGGTGCTTTGATTTTTAAATCAGCAGAAAACATTAGATACAAAACTTAATATGAGAAAGAAAATCCTCCATAGGCCGTCATAGAAAAGAACTGATCAAACAGCATACATGCCTGTTCATTAGGCATGGGACAGGTCGCCTTTAAGCACTGACAAAATAGAAAATCTCTGTAGCAACAACTTGCTAGGGTTAGGAGCATAGCTCAGGTCTGCCCTGCCCTATGCCAAAGCCTGCAGAAGCTGAGAAGCCCAGGATGGCAGCTACCTTTTCAGAAGAGTTCTGCATCACAGTAGTAATCTCAGATATGATTGCCCATATCCATTGCCACTTCCATCCACTGTATGCCCTGCTCCCTCTCCAATCTGGACTCTTCCTGGCTCTCCATCCAGATGAGCTTTTCCATTTACTCCATCTTTTTCTGTGTCAGGGAAGACTTGGCCCAGCCTAGATGACTCACGATAAGGGTAACATAAAAAATTTATTTTTTCCTGCAGCTAGAATCTGCTTTAATCAGTGTCTGTTTTTGTCAAAAAGGCAAAGCAAAAGCCACCTTTTCCCCTATCCAGTCCACAGAAATGTTAATATTCACACATTAATTAGTTTCAATGTGATTCCTTGGAGTCATCTTTGCCTTCATGTATCATTAATTTTGTCACATTACAAAATGTACAGGCATATCACTATAAAACATTGGCTATACTTACAATACAAAATTATATACTGAATATACTATTTCAGCAGATAAACATGGCATCTTTTAAAACACACAGTTTTTTTTTGCTTTTAAATACAACTTTGGAACTTCAGACATTCTGGCTGATTGTACCTCTCCTTGAAGCTGGTAGCACTCAGAGGAGACCAGAAAAAAAAAAGTGAAGTCCAGAATTTTGTTCGTCTTTCTTTCGTGACACAGCAATGACTTTTACAGAAGGGTACAAGTAAACTAGGACATGCCATAGGATTTTTTTAATTATTTTTAATTCCTCAATTATTTTGAAGGAAGTATTTCACCAGCATTTTAGAAATGCCACCAATTCTAAACAATACCTAAGCACTTCTAATAAAGAGGACTCCTTTAGCTTGACTTTCAAGGACTGTGTTCCTGAACATGAATTCATTCCAGATCTGCCATAAGTAGGAGGGACAGGACACCCACCCAACACTGTTCTACTGCAACATGACCTACAAAAGATAAAGTTCCAAGCATAAAGTTCCCTGAATTCCTCTTAAAGAAGAAAAAAAACTTCTTCCATTGAGGACATGCTCTGATCCCCTCCAGTTAGGCTTTGAAGTATCATATGGTGATAAAAAAAAATCCAGCACAAAGTGTTAAAATAGTACCAACTTTCATTGCTGGAGTCAGCTCCCACAGCTGCTTTGGGAATAACCAACCTTCTGTTTCTGTGTTCAGTGCTAAGCTATGTAAGAACTACTTAACTGATAATATAATAAACCCCTTTAGAGTAAAGATTAAACAGTAACTTCTTTTCAGTTCACTAGTACACGCCCATCTCCAACTACACGTCAGTATGATTCTGCATATACAGAAGAACTCTAGCCTTTAGGTTAAATCTCCAAATTCAGCTACTTCAGGGAAGAATGCACGTATTTTTCAAAATGCATTGCCTTTAGTAATGAGTAAGACCAGCTGCGAAACAAAGCTGAAAGCCACCCAGTTTTCACATTGTCGAAGGCTAACTTGTACCAATTATGAATCGGCCTCACCAGCAAGTAAAATTGTATTATATCTATAGAGTTTCTACATTTGGTCATGCTCCAACTAAGGCAATCGGGATTGCTTTTCATCACTCTCTTCATCACTGCAACACTTGGGCCCATACAAAAATAAACAGGAAGCATTCTACAATTAAGGCATTCAGCTGGAGTCAGAATTAGTCAAGATTACCAAGAAACAAGTAGTGTCATCACAACTCCATTATTAGCAGGTGTTTCCCAGGGCAAACAATGCTGTCAGAAACGTATGGAATAGAGAGTAACAGGAACATTTTAAAAAAAGTTTAAAAAGCAACATGGTTTGCATTCTTGTTATTAGGAGGAAAAAACAAAATCTGCAATGGGGACTTCAGAGCAGGTCACCTCTCCATTAATACTATCAAAGTTCTTTTTCCTTCAGTATGTTTCCCTAAGTTTTAACTTTATTCTGAGAAATTCTAGTTGTAATCAAGCCATTTTTAAATCTAATAAAATGTATTATTATTATTAATAAAGGCATAATATTTCAACCAAACATGTCTTACATCCATGCCTTATTAACTGTTCTTTCATGGTCCCTAAAGTTGCAACTTAAAGACATTGCTCATCAGCTCTCTTCACGCCTCTAATTCTTACACTAGGCAGACATCAGCTATCCTTCCCTCCCCCATCCTCCTGCTAACTCATACCTTCTGTGTTTGCCTGATGAGAGCGCAGCAAGCAAAGGAAAGCACTACTTTCATACTGTAAAACGCATCACAAATAATAAAAAACCCCATTATTTTAATATTAATTTACAGTCATCATCTCTGTGTTTTGCAGTAGAAAAAAAACTCCAACAGATGTACCCAGACCATGCTGAGAAAAACCACATACAGTACAGACTGTCTAATTAAGATATAAGAGCTCTATTCCAGCTTGTGCCAGACAAGACCATCACACCCACCCCTATGAAGAGCAGTTGTATCTCATTATATTTTTTACTCCATACTTCATCAAATATAAGGGACTAAACCCCACAATAAATACAGACATCACTACAAAATTAGTGGTTGCTTTTTTTCTTGATGCACTTTTGAAATAAAAAGTACACGGGGAGAACAGAGCCAGAGACCACTCCCTGATTCCTAGTGGACATGTTGATCAACTAAAATGACACGTGTCTGGTCTTTTTTTTCCTTCTAACAGCTAGCAGCTGAAAGACTAAATCTTTTAATCATGCAAAATCAAACAATGTTGTTATATACTATCCAGCAAGATTAAGTTAAGTAAAATTAACCTGGCCTCAAGAAGCAAGACTTTATTACAAAATAAAAAAATATTAGACATTGTAAAGAATTGTTAAATATTATAGTCATGATTTTAACCAGATTTCTGAATGCAAAAGATAGGTGTATTCTTCCCAAGACAGAGGTGTAAGCCTTTCTAATTATTTCTCGTATTTTATTCGTAGCAAGCTCCCTCAGAATGCTTGAATCTTTGGCTGCACCTTTTACTGCAGTTGCAGCAGAAAAAAAATGCTTTTGTCCTTCCAGTTAAAGATAGATCTAAAATTCACTAAATTCATATTGCATTTTAAAAAACAGCTTCAAAGAAAGTAAAAGAGTAGAAAAATTAAAAGCGACTGTACTTTCAAAATATCTGCTAATTGTTTGATGATTATATCAATGTTTTAATTTTTTAAGGATACCAGTAGAAATAGGACAGTACTGAACCATGCTTAAAATCAATACTGTTCCAGTTGCTTATTCAGCACTGGTCCACAGAGTATTTTCTGTACTATCATGCTATGTTTGGCCAGTGAAAGTAAATAGGTGATATTCGTGCTATTAAAATAAAATAGGTTAAAAGAGGAGCTAAAGATCATAAGAATGCTTAAATGAAGAAACAGGGAAAGGAACAAGCTATGTTTATAGCATCAGAATTGAAAACAGCTATTCTTTCCATTTAAGCAAATCAGACAGTAGCAACTTTAATTGGCTTGTGAAATTTAAATATGTTCTCTTCAAATCTTATTATCACAAATGCAAGGACAAGTCTAAGCATTCAAACTGAATGCGCTTTCTGTAGGCCTTTGTCTTTGCCAGTCATTCTGAAAAATAATATTCAGGCATGCAGCATCTTTCTTCGAAATGATTTTCACAAGGCAAAACCCACACACTTGCATTAGGAAAATCTTATAAAAGAGGAAAAAATAATGGTGCAATTAAGAAAAGCTGAATATTTTGCACTTACCATGTCCTGTTCAAACCATCCTCTTTTGATGTTTACGGCACATCTGTAAGATGCAATACTAGGAGGTGCCTTGTGTGACCTGCTGCATGATGCTGTGACATCAGTTCAGATGATGCAGCTCATTATGGGAAAGACTGCTGTTGCTATGGCAACGGAGATGTGATACGAATCCTTACTGCATTTCCAGGGGAGTCCAAGACAATACGGAAGCCCTTTAAAGAAACAGACAAAATGCAAACAGGCTTTTAAAGTACAGTTCCATAGATTTTAGAGCCCGTGTTAGTATATGCCTTTTATTAAGGAATATTTTAGACAAATTATTCCTACATGATGATACAGAATTGAGATATATGAGTGGTAAATTATTTCTATATTTAAAACAATATCGTGTGTGTTAATTTAAGAACAAATTTTTTAAGTCAGATTTGGTTATCACTTAAGGGAACTTTACTTAAAATAGAAGTTAGTTGCATGATTTTAATACTAGGGCTGTAAAGACAGTACTTATTGAACAGCATTTTTAGAAATATATCTTTTCACACTGCCCCACCCTGCTCCTACATCCAATCTGTCATTTACAAGAAATATCTTGTTGCTAGGGAAAACCACTTGATACTTCAAAATGAGCAGATTTCACACTGTTGAATGAATGACAATGAGTTAAAAAAAAAATGCAAGGGGGTAGCTTTTTATTCATGAGAAGTAAAGAAATTTCCAGCCAACCAAATAAAAAATCTCCTTATCATTTTTCAACTGTAGGGCAAACTGCGCTACCATTTGCATGCTGAGTAGCCTGGCTTTCATCTGCCCATCAGACAGACAGATGAGTGAAGAGTTTTGAAAGCTGCAGGCAAGTTGCTGCTAGTGCCCAGAAGGCCACAGTGCTGACAGCCTCCAGGTAGAGTGGGAAGGCCAGCAAAGCAGACATCCCCTCCCCACAATCTAAGTGAAGGACTTGGCTTGGAGGATGTGGCTTGGAGGATGAGTAGATGTTACCTTCTGCAGCAGGAACCTGCTCATATCCTCTGTTAAGAATAGTGATGAGAGAGGCAAAGGCTGTGTGAAGGAGCTGCCTGGAAATTAAAATTCACAACTAAAGAACCACCAGCACATTTTTGGCCACTTGCCAGTTCTATTTGGTGAGAAACATTTCTGGCAAAAACTGCTTTCCCTAGCCATGAAAATCCCTTTCTACATGGTAGGAAAGAAAGTACACAAAAGGCTGGACCCTATACTCTTGATAGGCTGAAGCCCAGATTAAAACAAAAGCCCAATTTGAACCAAGAAGCTCCAACGACTTGAAGATTTCCAATAATGTCCAGTGTGGATGCAAATATCTGAAGCCCTTCATTCCATTAAACTTCAGCCTGTGAATAAAAATTCTTATATTTGAATTCAGAAAAAACATAGAAAATAATTACATCCTTTTACCCACACCCACCTTTGAATGAAAATAAAGAACCTTTGATACCTTTTGATTAATGGATGAAATACAAAGCCTCTCCATAAATCTAGAGAATGCCGTAGACTTTCTAATTAGTGCTCTCTTGACATGGTATGGTCTCATTTTTGACAGTTTCTGTCTTCTAACATTAATCCTATATCATTCCAAACAACGCAATAAAGCTCTCAAACTGATTCAGTATCAAATCCAATCTAGTGATCCATACTGAAGTGTTACTCACTAAAGGAGCTGTAACTCTAGGATTTTGATTTTTTAAAACTTCCTTAGACCTCTGAGGATGTAATTCCCAGTGTAACAGAGAACAACATTACTGAAACATGTTTTGGGTAGGAGTGACAGGAAAACTAAGGTATGCCATTGCAGGTTAGCAAAGTTTACATTGTGCTGAATGCCATTGTGTACAAATGACACATTCTGAAATTTTCCTTAAAGGAACTATTTCTGATTTGTTAATTACTATGCTGTTTGAGTTGAAAGGAGGCAGTGAGCTTTTGGTTTTTTTAGGAAAATGAATTCAGAATATTCAGAATATTTATGGTAAACCAAGACTCATAACCTAGTTGATACAAGGGCTCTGCCTCATATCCATCAGCTTGGCACTTGCTTCAAAACACTGGGAATTGCAGCTGGTGAGGTGGGCACATTAGAGAAGTACACCCTGGGCTGGCCACACCACAGTGCCAGACAACCTGCTCCAGGCTCATGCTGCAGATTCTCTAGAGGACATCTGGTTGCATGTGACCTTCATGTAAACTTTTCATGCAGAGGTGAAGTAGCAGCATAGATAACATGGACACAGAGGAGCATGGGAGGGAGAGAGGTCACGCAAGAGCAGGGAAAACATTAGGCCATTTTCAGAGACTTCTGCCTATTTATTGTTTGCTACAGACTGTATGAGTCTGTTTATTACCACAGACAATTATAAGTAAATGAACACAAAATTATAGTGATTTTCCTGACTTTTGAGTGTTTGGTATGTTTTCAATTTCCATCTGTTGTTTATTTTTCCCCAGAATTACTTCTTGTGAGCCAAGGCCCATGTCAGATTCCATGCACGACAGCTGGACCAAGAATGTCCCAGGCAGAGTGTAAACTAAGGGTTTGTTGCACAGGTCTTATGAATGGTACTATAGTGACTTCACATGGAGGAACCACTAGATGCTAAAAGGAATTTCTACCATATGAACAAAAAAGGTGGCACTCACAAACCTTCCTAATTAAAGCTGCAGATTTAGAAGAAGAAAGCTGAACCTAGCTACTTTGGACCTTTTTTTTTTTAGGGAAAAAAGTTAAAATGAAGCCTTTGTTTCAAGACAGCTGCAGTTATTCACCCAACCCAGGACTGGCATATCTTCTAAATTCAAGTTTTACAACTGCTTTCTATTCACAGTCGTTCTAGTTCTTTAGAACAGGAGATGAAAGAGAGAGAGTTCAAATTATCTTATCACCACTTGAATATCTTGGTCATTTTGAAGTATCTCCAGCATATTTCCCAGTCAAAAGCACAGGGTTTTGATTATAAATTCCTATCCAAATAAATTACTAGTTTTAAGTTCTTATTTAATCACATTCTCCCTCTCCAACACAACCTAAATCTAGTCATCAAGCCAGTACTGGAGGGTAAGAGCTTCTTGCAGCTCCAGCAATTTTATCAAGGCCTCAAAATGTAAACTTCAACCCTGGAGCATAGGCTGAGTAGACTTTCTGCTAGAGAGCAGCTGCATGTGCTCACACTGGATGGATTTGGTGACCTACAGGCAATGCTCTGGCTGGGATATACTTGGTTTTTCCCAGAATTTCCTTCAAAGTGGTGGAGTTGCTGGGAGTTTGAGAAGAAAAGGCCAAAGCTGCCCCAGGGCACATGGGCTGAAACAGCTCTCTAGTTTTAAAATGCATTTTCTTTAAACAGTCAGGGAGTGGGGCGTGTTCATAGGACAATGTAAATCAACTTGTGATAAACCTCAACCACAGGCTGAGGAATAAATCCAACCTCTCAGATGGCCAGTCAGCCAATGAATATGTATGGCAAACAAATTGAGGGATTGAAATCTGAGTCAAATAAAGCTGAAATATGATAATCTGGGTGCAGCATGCCTACTGCCACTTGGACTGACCCCTCTGCGTAGGGCTAGACGTGCTAGCAGTGATCAGCAGCACCACTTGATCCTACTGCAGCATTATGATCTCCAATATAACCAAAGTACCAAGAGGCAGAATTGTCCCCATGTCAAGCCACCAAGGTGTGTTCAAAAGGCAAACTAAATCCAGATTAGTTGATACTCCTGCATAAACTTAAATTATCCTCCTGGTTCAAAGCAGAACCATGTTTTCAAAGCAATTCTGTCAATCATCCACATTTATTGCACTTGCATTCAAATCACTGAGTAGTCTCTGACAACATGAACCGCATTCCTTTCTCATTAAGCTAAACCAGATAAACTCCACACGTGCACTAGTGCACCCAACTGCTAAAATGTGTTTAATCCTGAACTAGACATGGTTTAGTATGCAGCAAAACCTCCTGCAATGGTTCTAGTGCAGACATTATGCTCCCAGTACATACTGTTTTGCTCCACAGTTCTTCTCACACTGAGTGGCAGGACTTGCTTAGGGAGGCACTGCCACTGAGGCAGGGCTGTGACACCCGGCTGACCCTATGGAGTCCCTGCCATGCACCTTCACTGTTAACAGCTCCAGGAACAGATGGCCCTGAATCAGCTTTATTAGCTCTGTGCTAATTATTTGCAGTAAAGCGACTGCGTAGCCTCAAAATCTGACTTTGTGAAAACAGTGCATCTGCTTTCACACAACACAGCATCTGATCTAATAAGTCCTAGCAGACTCTGCATTATTGCCTCTTCCCCTTCCATTCTTACAACAAATTTGCCCACCCTCCTCCTCCAGGGTCTCTCTATGTTGCAGGCTGTCTCACCATACCTCTTCTTTGTTTGCACCCTCCCCTAACAAATTAGCTGTATCACTCAACCTCCATGTAATCTTGGCCTTTAAAATCTCTCAGAGCCGCAATTCATATATGTTGGTAGAACTTTTCAGATGGTATTGGTCACAGCCTCCAAAGTCTGCATTCTCACTTTGTGTGCTTGTGCCTCCACAGTCTTGGTATACTTGGCTCACATTACCTCAAGCCTCAATAGTCCCTATAACTGTCTAGTCAGGCCTTCACCGGCCACTAGGAATGAACAGGCTGTGTTTTGGATGGTAGACAGAAAAGGGATGTTACTATTGCAAGAGCTGGTTCTCTAGTTTTCCATATAAAATTAAGAAAATGCAGCTGAGGTGATCCAGTTGTTCACTTTCCATGAAAAAAAGATAAAAAACATAAATCTTAATCCTTTCTTCCTAGTCCCTTAACCTTTCAGCAGTGCAGTTTCACACCTTCTCTCACACTAATGAAATTTGTCAGATAATTTCATCAGCCCATTTAACTCACTAGTTCAGCAGAAAATGATCCAGTTTTTGCTGGCTTTGTATCCTGCTAAATTAGTAAAATAAATTGACTGACTGAGACTAAACAATTGAGTCTGTGCCACTCCCACTTTTAGGAAAAGTATGCTGATAGATGGTTTCACTTCCCCCTGCATACTGCATATTTCTCTGACATATTTTTTCTGGGCTTAGTGGGGAAGGGTTCATACCTCAGAGAGTGCTTGATGCTGGATCAAGGCTGGTGATGACAGGAGATGGACTGACTTTTTCTTCAGCATAGTTTCTTTGTATGTATTGGTCTTCTTATCTTTTTGTCCTCCCCCATCACCTGAGCAGCTCAGGTGATACCTCCAATAGGTCAAACATCATCAGAGCATATATTTCCCTGTCCTCTATGTCCTTCTTTTCATATTGTGCTCATATTGGATTTGCCTTTTTTTGAGGGCTTTGTGAAACACTTGTCCGTCCCTCACTATGGTATATGAACAGAGATACGTATGTTCAAGAGACACCATTCTTTTTGGTAATCTAGAGAATGCCATCTTATTCACTATATAAGGTAGGTCAACTTTATTTAGCATGTTGTTCCTCCATCCTACTTTAATCTCATTCAGTGGACAGGTATAGGCTGTCATTGTATAAATTCAAGAGGCAAAAGGGTCACATTTGTGAAGCTTTCTATGATCCTCCTTTACTGGGGTACCTGAAAGCTTCACAAAACCAAGCTTCTTCATGGTCACAAAATTCCTAAAATGGGAGAGGTTTTAATCCTGCTTTAAGGAAGATAAACAAAGGCACACAAAGATTAAAAGTATGACGAATGCTGCATGTCTGACTTAAGATTTGACTTTTCAAGAGCACATGGCTTCCTATAGCATGTTTTCCATTCAAAGCCCAGCTGCTGAGCACTTGGCAAGGCAATTCCTAGGTTTCTAGTCAGGATCAAGGAAAACAAGGAAAAAAGTATTAATGTGACGAAAGTTTAGCCTCAATAAACTGTCTGATATTGTACAGAAGCTTTTTGTTTTATCCTTCATGTGATAGTTCTGTCTTACCTTAAAATAAAAGCTCTGTGTTATGTACTATGTAAGTAGCAAGATATCAGTTTAATGCAGGTGCATGAACAGGAACTGCAAACCAAAGCCAACGAGCAGACTCAGATATTGTCTGGCCATCAAGTGAAGCTCAACTCTGACGCTGCAAAATAGGTAGATGACTGGCTTACAGTATAAGTGACTTTACTAATTTTTGGACTATCAATGCATAAGAAATCAGAATACACTTTCATATGAAGAATATTAGATGAGAAATACGTAGAACTACTGGCATTTCTCTAATGTGCGGTGTTAATACATAGCCAGCTATCTCACAGTATCACAATATCAGCATCTTCCAATCTTTGGAAGAGACCTTAGAGATCATCAAGTCCAACTTATAATCTAACAGCAACCCACCATCTAAATTATGGCACCAAGCTCCTCATCCAGCCTACTCTTGAACACCTCCAGGGTCGGTGACTCCACCACCTCCCTGGGCAGCCCATTCCAATGGCAGATCACCCTTTCAGTGAAGAATTTCTCAATACATTGAAAATCATGAATCTATTCAAAGTCTGCACTTCTACTTAAAGCTTTCAGTTCTGAATGTGCATTTACCAGACAACATAATTATCAGCTTTTGATTAAAACCAAAATGTGCATCTTACATGCTTTCTGGACATTTCCATCAAGTAAAATGGTTTCCTGTCTGGTTTAAGTAAGTTGCTTAATATTGTCTGTTCCAATTTGTCCATACCAATAAGGTTAATAAGAATATATACCTTATTATATCTAGATATAAAAGAATATTAATAATTTATAGATGTGGACTTTTACAATATAAGGATACTTGAAATGTTAAAAAAGGTGATAGCCCAGCTATGATTTCTGTATATCTGTTTCTTTATGATAATGACCTAAAAATTAAAAGTGACATTAATCACCTAAAACCCCAACATTTTACTTGTACACTGTTCCTCAAAAGGCCACAATTCACTTAAACGAAGCAGAACAAATTCCTGTATTCCTCTTCAACAGTCAGCAAAATCATCATAAGCTTTAAATTCTGTGGAGTGTTTTTTCCTCATGACTGTAGGGCACAGCCCTGCTTGCCTGTCCATCAACACAGCTACAGATTTAATCCATTCAGTCATTGTTTAATGGCACAGATACTGCCACATTTGTGATCTGACCCTGTCAGCTTTAGACTGAAACTAAAACCAACTTTTTGTTGACTGTCATTTTTGCCTATATGGCTCTCTGCTTTCCTCTGCTTTCTCAGAAGTGTAAGTTGTTTGCTTCAACTTTAGTTTCTTTCTTAAGCCATCACTACCAATCTCTTCTCATTTCCATTTCCAAACCAGTTTAAGGCACAAAACTTTCTCACTCTTAAAAAACCTCCAGAACATACGGCTTACTAGCATTCATTTGTTTGGCAAAGCTCTCCACAAGCTCTGAAGAACTTGCCTCACAATTTCAAAGAAATCTCTTCTTAAGACTCCCTTAATTTTTTCTAGGCATTGTGCAGGTCATAAGGCAGAAGTATCAAAGTAGCAGCAGCTGCTCAAGCTGATCAGTGCTAGAAGTGAAGTTGGAAAAGGACAACTTCAGAAAGATGCTATATACACTGCTTATTAAAAAGAAGCTATATGAAGAATCTAAGAGTTAAATCTTGTCAGTCAGGCTAGAGACTGGCTACTTAAAGACACTATTTTATAGGCACAGAAAAACATATCTTTCAAAGAAGGCTATGGAAGGGCTAGAAGCCAATAAACAGCAGGATAAGGAAGGAAGTTTCTAGTGGAAGAAAGACATCTTTCAAACAGAAAAAGCTATGTCCAAATGAGGAATGTGGAAAGACTATAAGCTATGGCAGTTCAAATGTGAAAATGTGATGTCAGGAACAACATGAGTTTGAGAATAGCTTGAACAAGAAAAGAAACAAAACAGGCTATTACTTCTTTCTTGAAGAAAGCAGGAGCAGAAAGGTTGTCAAGTTTACCAAGTTAGTAGGTAAACCTGGATATGGAAGGGATACTAATAATCTAAGACTATCACAGTCTCCAATCAGGTGTACAAAAGAAACTCAAACAAGAAATAAAGATACTAATAATGATATGCTAACTCTCATTTTTAAACAGCCTTGATTACTCAAACGTGGTATGTAGAAAACATGGCATCAATTTTCAAAAGGATTTGGCAGAATATCTTGAAAACAAGGAACAAGTTATTTTGGTGTCTATGCTGAAGAATAAATGGAACATATACAGACAATACAGTGATGAAGAGTTACCACACATTTTAATAAATGAGGATGCACCCCACAGATTTACTGAGGTCTTTGAGTGTGTCAACAAGTAAGTGACCAAAAACAATACAGGTGATACTGTCCACGTGAATTTCCAGAAGGTATGCTACAAAGCGTCTCCCCATAGACTCTCAGGATTACTAAGCAACCTGAAAACAAAAAGGAATTCTTAGATGAAATATAAAAGGCGGTAGGAGAAAATGGTTTGTACAGGGGAAAGAAGTCACCAGGGGATTTCTGACAGTGGGTGCAGTAGTGTGCTGTGCTAACTCTTAAGTTATTCAGTCTGGTAAAGGTGAGGGCTGCCTCTGAAAAAGAACAGGAAGAATTTACACAATTAAGTGGCTATGTATTAAAACAGCTGATAAAGTTCAGTAGGCAAAATAGTACTCTGAAGTAACATATCTAAGAAAACATCCTAATTTTGCAAATATAGTGGTAGATGGGGAGGTGTTTATTATGACTAAGGGTTAGGGTTAAAAAAAATCCACCAACCCAACCAAATTAAATATTTTAACTTATTTCCTGACAAACTAGCACAAGCAAGTGCTCATCCTGCTGTAATAAAGGTATTTAAGCCAAAGTCAGTGTTTCCCCTACTGGAAGGGAGCCCACAACCCATCTGTCCTCCTTGACACGGAAATTGTGGTTACTTGTTTCCATTGCTCCACAAGCGGGAAGAACACATGCGATTCATAATTTCCTCATACAAGTCTAATCTTTGCCTATAGTTCTGCCTGAAAGTGCCCAAATACTCTATTAACTACTCTTTCTGTAACCTGCTGAGGAAATAACTGTTGTCAGTGCGCTGAAAATCCTATGCTGGCTCCCAGCAGCTAGAAAGAGCTGTCATGTTCTTCAGTAAAGTTAAACCTTGAATGCATTTTGTAATGTCTGTTTAGAAACTCTCTCTATTACAGGGGTTTTTTAAAAATATATCAGTCATATTAGTGTAGTTGAGAATAAAAGAATAGTTTGCTTAAATGTTCTGTCACCCACCTTTTCCTAAATACTAATTGTTTACTGGTATTATTAAAATTGCAGGAATCTCTGAGTTCTCATATATTTGGTGAAACTTTTGTTCAAGGTCTGCATTTTACAAGGCCCTATTTCATACCTCTAATAGAATTTGTAGCATGATACAGAGCAACCAAAATTATTTGCCTCTTCAACTCTAGTAACTTCTGTCTTAAAGATGTATACAGCCACAGGAAAGGTGGCAAAGGTAACAAAGATTATGTATTTCCCTACCTGAAGGCAGTGTGTTTGGTGCAGTACAATTTAAATATGTTCAGCATCCCTAAAAACAACATAATTTAATGACCAATCCTCCTATAAGTTTTTCCCATAAAACTTGGTTGCTCTGGAAGGGTTGTATATTTATTGAATAGTGCATGAGAGTAAAATGAAAAGAGAGAGAATTTCTTAGGTTTCATATCCTAGGGCAATACATGAAAATACTAAGCTTTCTACCTCTCAAAAATTTATTTTCCTGATACATTTTTGTAAGATGCAAAAGTAACTGAACATTGTCTACAGGGCATTTGGGAAACTCTGAAAGAGAAGAGAGAGTTATTCCAGGAATGCTCCTGTAAATTTTCTGTCAGAATTTTGAGAGAGATGTCCCAGAAATGCATTTGGGTACATCAGTAATGTTATTTCCAGGCTAATTAAGGATATAGGCTTTCTCCCAATGGGATGAGTGACATGGTATGTTTAACCAGGTCTTGCCAGGAAAATGAAAATGCATGCCCGTTTCAATGCATCATCATCTTTTCTTGGAAATAAGCTTAGTCACCATCCAGATTTGCACAAAAGCAACAGAGAAGCACGAACGCTTTGAACCTACAGAATGTTCTGACATGGGTTTCTACTCCATACATCTTTTCCATAGCTACTTGTCTCTGAAAGTAGTAATACTAATGTTACCTCTTTTTTTACACTGCTCTGCCCTCTTTTACAGAGACCAAAATCTAATAAAAACTCCCAGAAAAACAGGTGTGCTTGAGTAATCTTACTGCAAGACAAGAACAAACATGCATGTTACTCCAGCAGCAGCAGACACAACTCCACTGGGAAAGAAGAGAACTGACTCCTTCCTTTACACTGGGTCATACTCCTTCAAGATTTTACAGCTCATGGATGCAGAGGAGGGATGAGTCATAGAAATGGTAAAGGACTGGAAATGGAACGGAAAGGACTTCTGGAGATGTTTGGTCCAATCCATGGTTTGAATAATGCTGGACTATTGCCACCACTAAATCTGGTCAGTCACAGCTTTGCCTGGCCAAGTCTTGAAACCATCCACAGGTGGAGCTTCCATAGCTTCTGTGTGTACGCTTCTCCAGTCCTAGTCTACTGTCTTAGTGGGAAGAAACTGGTTTGTTTTGTCTAGATGCGAGTGCAAAGTAGGCAAATGACAGGACATCATAAAGAAACCTGCACTACATATGTAGCATATCATGATGACAGTGTCATAGTCTATCTCTGACTTCATGCAAACAAGGAAACAGAAGTGGCAACTTATAACAGCAAAGAGCATATGAAGTACCAGTGCCATGATGGAACATGAGAATATGGGAGCTAATAGTGGGAGGAAGGAGGGGAATTTCCCTTCTGCTTTTCTTGCAAAGCTGTCCCTACCAAAAACAAAAGAGAACCTTCCCCTTTGTTACACAGCCCACCATTCTTGAAAACAGTCTGCCTCAACCAGGTAGGGTTACAAACAGCAAATGACATAACCAGTTCTGGACCCCCTGAGTTGCACTGGGTCATGCAGGGCTTTGACTGAAAAGCCTCAAAAAAATGAAGTCAGATTTAGGCTACAGTGGTTTAGCAGTACTGGTCTAAGGTGCAATTCAAAGTTCTTGTAGGCTGAGGACTTAGAAGGGGGAAGGATTTAACAGCTGAAATCTTTGGCAGAATTCAAATGCAATGGGGAAATATGTATATCTAAATTCACTGTTATTATTTATACACTACTCTTCTGTTTTCTTTTCTAGATTTGAAACCAGTCTGACAATCAAGTCTCCCTAGACACTGCTCCCTGAGCCTAGGATACAGGCGTCAGCCTGAATCACCCTGCCTCCAGTCCTCTGAGCATTTCCCATTTCAAAGAGAGCATGCGGCTGGCTACATTCTGACAGTTTCAATGGGAGGTGTCAGCCTGTTTCCAGAGCTTTCAAAAGACATTCCATCATTTCATGAATCATCATCATTGTGTGGAACCTCTGAGAGAATGAGACTATAAACATCATCTCACAATGTCATTGGGCTCAAAAACAGGGAAACATACGTGCATTCTCTTCCACACAGATATTGCAGGGGAAGTAGGGAAAATCCGGCTGTTTGTAAGATTTTTCTTAGCTTCATTTGCCAAAGGTTGGATGCTACTAACAGAGGACAAGATGGAACTGGTCATCCACATATTGTACATCTCAGCTTAGCTCTGCTTTAAACTTCTGCATAGAAGTGTGAAAGAAAATCACCATGGGATGTGAAATCTGCTAAAGCTTACTAAGGGCATTAGACCAAAATAGTCGCAACAAAACCATCTCACTTCAATTGAAAGACTATTTTTTCCTCTTGTTGCCAAATTCAACGAGTCTGTGGAACCACTTCAGTATAGACTTTAGCCTACACAGATAAGATGACTCACTTACAGCTTACCACTGTACAACAGAACATGATAGTCATTGAGGTAAAATTGATCTGCAACAAAAAACTTAAGTTCCCAAGTCCTACACTGCAGATTGACTTGACCATTAGGAATCCTAAATGGCACTGAAAATTCTTTATATTTGAGTTTTATTTTGGAAAAGAAGTTAGAATCTAGCAGAGATCTTTCTGAAATTGTAACCCAGAGTTTTTTAGTATTTCATCTGGCTCTTCAGAATAGCATTTTTGAGTTGTACTATGAAACATCTTTCATGTTTTATATATATTTTTATATACACACCACACAAACACATATATATACATATTTAGCAGAAGCTTTTATTTAGTAATTCCTACTTTATTTAGTTCAGTCACTGCCCTTCAGGCTCAATCACACTCTGATATTTGAACTCCTTACATAAAAATTACATAGGTAAGACAATAAAACACAAACCTGTAGTTCCTTCCCTCAAAAAAGGATGCATAGCCCTCTGAAAATAATAAAAAAAAAAAAAATTGAAGGTGATAGAAGAGACTAAAACATTTTTCAACCTTGCCTAGATTGTTCTATATGAGGTGTATATTAGAATTCTCAGGGTTTTCATATCGTAGGAGAGCAATAAATTACTTTAACTGTGTCACGTGCGAATTTTGAATGACTCAAATTCTTTATTTATAGGTGTTTAAATGCAACATAGAACTTATTTTTCGTATTAAGGGATCTCACATGTTTTAATTAATTTGTTAAACAAAAAGATAATAATGTAAAAACTTCTCAGCATCCGAATTTCTTGTCTAAGCAGGGATCTTACATAAAGTAGTTCAGAACATATGTGTGAAAATATCTGGAAGAATCATTCCCCTGCTACTTGAAATGTTCATTCAGCAGGCAATTATTTTCAACATATACAAAACAGACTGTAGCACACTTAGCTGGCTACACTAGCACAAAGCAAAGCCAGCTAATGCAAGCTCTATGATACTGCATTGCAGCACTTTCCAAAATTTTAACTTCTCTAATCAAAGTATTCTGCTCAGAGTTCTAGACAAGCTTGGCTGTCTCAGTGATCTGGACACATTCCCGTATAAATTTGGTGGGTTTTTGTATAACAACATAAAAGGAAGAAGGATTAAACAGATAAAATAGGTAATAACTCACCGGTTGTGAATTTGCTAGGTATTTCTTATGTATTGGGCCCAGTTCTGCATATTACTGAATTATGGCTCAATTTTGTTTACTCAGAAGATGTCTAGAGCCTGTTTTCTTACCAGTGATATCCTGCATTTATTCATACAGACAAGACCGTTTCTCTCCTGAGACATAGGCACCAAGGAAGAGGCTAATACCTCTGTTGAGGCAGTATTCCTTCTTTATAAAACTATGGTAGCCAGAGGTGCCTGGGCAGAGACTCCACAGAATTTTGACTACAGATTCAGAGTGAAAAACAGGTTATTTTTGTTCTTTCTTAAGCACAGATATCTACTCCAATATCATTGCCTGTGCAGAAATAATTTGATTCTCAACATTTGAATTTGCACCTTAAGGGAATTAAATATTTCAGAGATGATAAAAGTTGTTATAGGCTAGAGAGCCCTAACATAAAGCCAACCCTTCAGGGGGAGTGGGAATTCCCTTCTCCAGCTTTTATGTCTACTCTCATACAGCCCCCTCTAAATCTCTTTGCAATTAAACTTGGCAAGTCTCAGCTAACATGGAAGGAGCATCCAGGTACTTACCGCAGATTTAATTCTCCACAGCGCAATGGAATAAGTAAGTATGATAATTAACAATTAAGACAATTTCATGTTGTGATATTCATTCTCAGCAGAAAGGAAAATCTAGCTGATTTCTGCTGACTGAGGGCCAAGATTGCCAACGCTACAGTGAAAGATTTAACACAGGAACTTGCAAAACAGCAAATCTGCCTCCTCTCTTCTGTAAAAAACAGAATGAGGTGACACACAAAGATCTTACTCCAATCTATATTGTGTTTTTCTGTGCTGTACTGCTTTGACCCACATTCAGTCAAAAATACTGTAGGATACAGTGCTAACCAATTTTATTGCTATTCTCTTATATGCTTATGTTCACAACCTGTATTTTACTACATGTTAAAATACAAGCAAAAACTAGGGACTGTGTTGTTTCATTCATCTGGCAGTGAAATGTAAGAAGAAAGGCAAGTGAACTGCAAGAAGAACTATCAAACTGAAAATGTGTTTCTCAAAAGCATTCTACAAAATGTTAGTCACTTGTTACAGATTCTGGAGGAAATACCAGTAGATTTGTGTCACCCAGAATAACGAGGAGTCAAGGCATTGGCACTGTGGAACTGGGAAAGACATCTTTATAGGGACTGAGATTATAGAGCCAGTCAAAACCAAGATACAGGTACTCCCACCACAACTATCTATGTTCTATCATTTGTTCTTACCAGGCAAAACAAAAAGAAACAAATAAGAGAAAGATAAACTGATGCATGAGGTCTTTCTCTGCAGAGCTATAGAAGGAAAGAAAGACCAACCAGCAAAAGACAATTCCTATTGTTTTCTCTGAAAAATCCAATGCTGTTGTTGAACATAAATAAAAATAGTAAAAATATAAATACTAATACTGTAGAATAAACTGTAATAATGGGTAATATAGATATTCTGTGTTTGAATCCATAGAAATATTCATACAGATGACTATGAATGTTTACAGAATATGACTGGAAGAAATATGAGTTTATTTGGGGGTTTTGATGCACACTATCTGCATGATCTTGGAAAGCTTCAGAGGCAGTTTTACGTGCAGATGATGAATCTTACTCATTCCAATAGCCCCTTCTTTTCGCATAAGTTTAAGTATTCTCAAACATATCTACCTGCAGCATCAGTCATCCGTTCCATATGACGCAAAACACTGAGTATAAAATGAGATAATAACAATTTTCTCCTTATCTCTATTTCCCCACCCTTTGTCTTTATGAGATCATAATATGTCTAAGTGACCTTTCTTACTATCACAGAACCATCAAAGAATGGCTTGAGTTGGAAAGGACCTTAAATATCATCTAGGTAGGGATGCCACTCACTGGATCAATTGCTCAGGGTCCCATTCAACCTGTCCATGAACACTTCCAGGAATGGGGCACCCATATCGCCTCTGGGCAACCTGTTCCAATGTCCCACTACCTTCTAAGTAGCATGTATGTGTAGAGTACCCAGCACAAAAAGAAACCAAATTTGGTTTGCGTACATCATTCTAATAGTAGCTAAGAGTAGGCTGATAAAAACCTTCTGTGCGAACAGTCCATCTTTGTAAAAACTCAAAAATCAGAGCAGATTTTTATCTAGTTTAAAGAATTCACATAATCAATGATCATGCAAAATGGAAGTGGAGAATGAATTCAGCCTATTTTTCCATTTCTTTGAAGTCCCAAAACATGGAAGAGGAGAAGCTGGATTCTCTATCCTTTACACTGCACAGAAGGAAGGGAAGAAGGAAATTTGATAGCCAGTCACATTTCTGACTGTCAAATGCCAGGAGTCATTAAAGATTTTACTTTCTGGTTTATTGAAGATCTGTAATGCAGAGAGCTCAACATTCTGAACTTTCTGTGTACAGTGTATAGCAAAGAGGTTTTTCACGTGTTAAACATAGTCAATTAACAACTTTAGACATGTCTGGATAAAACATATCATGCTTCTTGTGAAATTCATCTTTGAATAACCTGGCTACATTTGGCAAAATGTTCCACATTTGGCAAGAGCATAATTTCAATGTCTACCTATAGGCTGTATGCAGGGAGCTCAGTCAAGAATTAGAAGATGGAAACAATTAACATCTGGTGCCCACTAACACTCATCACAGCCAATGAAGGGAGGCTGGTGCATCTCTTAGGCTGATTCCATGTGCTACAACTGAATTAGGAAATGGGCATGGGTAACCCTTGTACAATAGGCTATGAAGTGACAGGTCCAAGTGCAGACTATCCTGTCAACTCAGGATCAAAATGGGTGAGCCAGGGAGGCCAGAAGGACTGGTGTTGCAAAGGTAAGGATAGGCAACAGAGAAAACAAAAACTAAGGAGTTCATGTGTTAATAATTTAGTACAGTTGCAAGTGGTCTAGGTTTTAGTGATCTGGAGAAAGCAGTGATTTTTGCTATGCTACAGCATCTCCTAGATCCATTTATGAAAAATCACAGAATCACAGAATTGTATGGATTTTAATATTCACGTCTTCTTTTCTGTTTCATCTCAACAGTTTAGTAATTCTTCCCCACAAGGTGGCAGAAAGACCACACAGTCGACCAATAATGGTTATAACCAACCTCTGCCTTGTAGCAGAATTACCACCATAAAAGCCCTACCACCCAAGCAAAATAATTCCTTAAACAATTAATTCTATATTAATTGGAACAGTGCAACATATCCAGATGATATAATGAAAGTTTAAGGAAGAAGATCACTAACAGAAGAGATTAAACTGCTTAGTCATCATGACCTACTCAAATATTATTATGCAAATAGAGGTTTTGCAAAAATGCCAACCAGTGATACCTTGGTCAACTGAATGTAAATGGATGTGAAAGAGATTTCGATAAGAAAGAGGATCATATTTTAATACAAATGAACCCAGTCTGGAGGGCAATAGCCTACTGTTGGATGAACTTTCAAACAATAGATTCATTAGAAGAAACTCAAGATCAGGCTTTTAAAACATAAGTTTCAAGATGGACAATGAGGGCACATAGGGAAGGGCCCGCAGCCTCAGAACACCCAGTACAGTGCATCTGGCCATGAAATGAGGTAGGTCTCATGCCTCTGTTGGACAGGAGCACGGTGTGGGCAGCAGGGCTGGCAGGGGGCACTGGGTGCAGTGGGAGCCAGGCAGGCAGAGCAAAGGCTGTCTGGCCACCTGGCAGTGAGAGCCTTCTCGCTCTAGGACTCTAGACTCAGGATTCAGGGCAGTAGCAAGACATGAACTCAGCAGGAAGCAGGAGACTTGGCATCATGGTAATACACTGCAGTCTGTCAGCTTCTGAGAGCTCAGTTCCATGTCTGTCAGGCTGAGATGCCCCCCTGCACCACAGAGGGGATGGATGAGCCTGGGGCTGAGCCAGAAGCTATGCTGCCTGTGCAGGGCCCTCCCATGTGCCACCGGCTCCCTCCTTACAAAAAAGGTGTAAGGCATTTCTTTAAACTAGTGATTATATCTCTGTTCCTCTCCTGGATTTGCCTAAGCTGGCTAATCACAATGATGCAGAAAGGAAGCAACTCTCACTCAATACTGTATTTTTTGACTTCTCCTCTCAGTGTCTCTCTTGGTGCCCACCTGACACTGATTTTTTTACAGAAGACAAAAAGACAAGCTGCATGTACGTAAGAATTCCTCTCTGGCTCTGTACCAGATCTTCCCAGTTTCTCCTATGCCTCTGATCAATAAATTGCAAATTCCCTCTTGAGAATCAGCAGTAGGAATAATCCTCACAAACTCCAGAAAGGCCTCCAGCCCTGACATACCATATGTGTAACTGGCCTTTTAAGAGGCTTAAAAATAACAATTTATGAAATATCTTGCAGTGAAACTGATTGCTGTTGTTATTTCAGAACAAAATAAGAATCAAAAGAAAACTTGAAGTCAGGTGAAAACCAGTTAAGGAGAAGCAATAAAGCCATGTTCACAACAGCAATGGTAGTAAATACAGTCATGTGATGAAAAGGCCTGACACAACCTTGTCTCAATAACAAACATCCCTTCATCTTCTGAAAATGCCTATGATTTTTTTGAAAAAATACTCCAAAGACTGTTCATGCCAGAAAATCAAATTAAGAAAGCATTTAAAAATCAGCTTAAAGTGATTAAAATTTTTGCAAAGTGTAAAAAAAGGGATTTTTAAATCACTTTTGCTTGTCAGGAAGAAAGTACATCATCTGACTGAACATGTTGCCCACACGCAACCAGAACAGCTACAAGAAGCCAGGCTGTGCTGTGTGACAGCTTCGATGTCCACCATAATGCCACAGTGACTGCAGCCTCAGTAGTGTCATCCCTCCCCCCTGCTCCAGCCCTAAAGGTCAGGAAAATAGGGTTGTTAGTATTTGGTTGGACATTTTTGTGCCTTTCCCTCTTCTACAAACAGGTGAGCCAGATTTAAGTTAAAAAAATTAATTCACTGAAGTACATTAACATGTTTGGGGTGCCATGAGCAAACCTTATAATATCTTTTATTGGATTTTGGATTTTCAGTTTAAAGCAGCCAGAGTCTCCAAGGTAATTTAGTGGAGTTTAAGAATAGCTTCTATTTATACTATTGGGACTGTGCATCTACAGAGACATTGTCCTACATCTAAGAGAAGCCAGGGCATTTAACAAGATTCTCCTCAAAGAGAGAAGAAACACACTTCAAGTGTTTCTATTTGATGTATGAAAAAGATTAATCTTATATATGACCTAAACAGGAAAAGAAGGTGATTTTACAGCTGAAATTCAGGAGACAGGGATTTATCACCATGATGGTTCACAGAGCTCCACATAGCCTCAGGTGAGTTGCATCCCTACTCTTATCTGAGATGTGATGGAAGCAGCGTGTCATATTTGCTTCATCTGTGCTGTTCTGGTCGATTTAAATCATCTTTTTTTAAAGAAAGGAACAGATGCTAAGGGTTTGCTTTTTCATAATGGAAGACAACTAATAAAGTAAACATGAATAAAATGCCCTGAAACTAAATTAAAATTCTTGCATTAAACTACTTATGGCACCACAGAGGGGAAAGGAAGTGAAAGCGTTGCAGGCCCTGCACAGTCTGTTTGTGGGAGGGAGCTTCTGCTCTTCTGCTTTTGTCCTGATCCCTGGGAAGGTTTATAACAAAGTCAAGAAAGAAGCGTATCAAAGTAGGCCAAATGTACTTTCTGCATGAAGATGCCATCTCTACATTAGGCTGGATCTGTATTTTCAGGTCTAACCAAGCAGGGTCAGTACTGATTTCCCTAGTCTATATTGTGAATTTTCCCCTTATTAAGCATACCCATGCAATATAAGGTATATGCTTATTCTGGCTGGCAGCCTTCAGGCTTTCACATTACTACAACATGGGACATGCAGAAATGAAGGAAATGAAGCAACACATTGGTTTCTATGTCCTCTTGCTGAGATCCTGCAGTCTTCTAAAGCTGCCTGGTTTCGGTGCTAAGTACTTGAGTTACTCATTAAGAACAGCCACCTCCTCCCCCAGAAGAATGAGCCAAAGGAAACCCAGCAATGGCTTCTAGTTTTCAGCGAGGAGGAGGGGTTCAGTATAGAAGGGATAATCTACTTTGCAAAGCTACTTGTTATAGTTAATGGGTATCATGGTGGTACGGAGAAAATTATGACCAAATGGGCTTAGGTAAAATAAAGGTATGTTACTGGAGCACTGAACAGGAGGAAGGCACTTTGTTGCCAAGCTAACACACCACTGGTCTGATACTGCCATTACTGATCATGTTCACACAGCTATAACTGCCTTGCTCACTCTCTGCAAAACTGAGAATAGCTTCCTGCACTTTGTATCTCCTACCTAGCAGCTAGGATTTAGCATCATACCTAGATAAATAGTATGAAGTCCTAAAAGCAATGCAGTCAGGAACCTCTCTTGCAGATGCTTGTTTTCATGGCATGTTCACAAGTGATTTATCCCAGATTAACCTGGTTAATTAACTACATGTGGCAGAGACAGCACAGCTACGTCTTTTTTATTCCCAGAAATATTATCTGAAGTGCAATCAGGTTTGTAATTCTCTAAAAGAAAGTCAGAACCTGTCATAAAATGTTACAAATATGATCAGTCATCTAAAAATACCAAATCATTTATAACACTGCATATTCAGTGTACATTCATTTGCTGGGAATACTAAAAGAAAAAGGAGGAATTTAACAAAACCAGGAACTTAGAAGACTCTATAAAAATCACACAGGAAACAAATTTGTTCAGTGTCAAATCCTTAGTCAGCTAATTGCACTGTAGTTTAAGATGGAAATGGCTTACAGAGATCAACAAATTTATGTCACTGCAAGGGCTGTCAGAGAAGATGTATCAGATAGTAAGCTGAGGATACATTTGTTCTTAGTAAAAGGCCAAGAAAAAATATATCTTCTTCCTACATCCACCAGCGAGGCGAGAACACATAACTGGTTTAGAAGATAAGCCAATAACTAATTCAGTCATGTGGAAAGAGCTGCCATGAAATCCCTCCCACCACCCACAACATTTTTCTACCCACATTGTTTGTGCTGCAGCTCAATCCCCAGCTAAACTTTTAGAAACTGAAATTCATCTCTTGGCAATCCTACTGCTTTGTTATTTCAACCCACGATTCTTTGTTTCATTGGTGGCATAATATGTTATTGGCAATGAAATCTCCACAAGCTTAATTCAAGACCTTTGGGTGTCCACAGCAGCAGTCACTTGAAAGGGAATCTATCCTTATTAGAGGAGAGGGGATTTTCAATCAATAACTGTCAGCTGTGCATTTTCTTAAACATGCTGTCATATGGGATTTCTCTTCTTCCTTGTATCAGTCAAATGCTTTTCATACTCACAAACGTGAGAGGCATTTAGTCACTCCATGCATCTGTTTGGATTTTAGAATGCCAACAAGGAAGCCAACACTGACTGTGATTTCTGTATTATCTGTATACACATGTAGTACAAACTGTATTGAGACCACAAACTCATTCCACATTCTGTAGGTCACTGAACAGCTGCTGGTAATGATTTTTGTTCACTAATGACCTAGGTTATATTTGAATCAGTGCCCTAGAGGTGAAAAACTCTGTATTTCATTACTGATCCCCTGAGTCATAAAATCCCTTGATAATTTTTTTTTTCTAGCTGGCTTTTGCAGTATTTTTATTTATTTTCTTATAAAAATTGCATGTTCATCAAGCTTCAGAAAAATGCATAATAAAAAGCTGGACATATGAGAGATGGAAGTATTTGCATTAAATAACCTTCAAAATATGGGGATACAATGGAATCAACACTATATAACAGTCAAATGGGTTGGAAGTAAGAGGCTTGTGACCCATCAAAAGGAAATACTCTGTCAGGAGAATAGAATTGTATAATCAAATATATGAGTGATATGTTATTCCTGGCATAGTAAAAAAGGTATAGTCAATTAATTGTAACCTTAGCTTTTAACCCCATGCTTAGGTAATACTCCCACATATATCACTTACATATTTAAGTTAACACGGCCACTTCTATCAGGGAAGTATACTACTTCTAATGAGATATTGTACATATCATTTGCCACGTTATGACCTCTCATGTGTTACATACGCAATTCTAATCCCAGTGCAAGATTAATGAAGAGAAACACCCAAACTCCTAGGAGAGAAAAAAAAAATTATTGCGAATTTTAAAAATCACAGATTTGTGTAGAAAGTGTAGCAAGCCATTAAAGAGACAGAGATAAGTGCTTTCGTGTCTTAGTGTACCAGTGCTTTTCAAATATGAGACTCTTTCTACCTGCTGTGCTTAGCTTCAAAATTCAGTACTGCCACAGGAAAAAAAAAAAAAAAAAAAAGTCTGTTTGCTTTTTCATCCATGTACCACATGGCTTTCACTTTCATCAAAACACAGCAAAAGTGTCACAGGGGAATCGTTCCCTTGGTTGCCTTAGCATTGCTGATCTTTGACCTCTGACGGAAATGGATTCCAGGCACACTTCTGCTTGACAAGTGAACCGTGTAAAATCTTGATGAGGTGTGTGTTTGGTTTGGTTTGGTTTGATTAACAAGCACTAAAATTCAAGGGAAAGCTTTGTCTAACAAAAAAAGCCCGCTTTCTTTATCCATGCTTTCCCTTTGTAAATTTACTGACCTAGAACAGCAAACACTGCCTTCTACATAGGTAAAAAGACCATTAGTACATCAAAGTGGCATTTTAGAAAGACACAAAGGGTAACAGCTACGCATGCAGACCTTGTGGCAAAAGAGGAAAGCTTAGAGACGTGACGTCATAAATCTCAGCAACTCCTGCAATGCACTGAGCACGCACATGCAGCATAATGATTCTGCTCCCTGGAGGAAAAAGCTTAGGAGCAGAAGGAAAGAAAAGATTATTTTTAGCTAAGGGAACCCTTTGTCTTACAGTATTAAAAATCCTTGAGTTGGCTTCTCACAATAGCAGCCTTGTGTCGTGTTCTAGTTTTAACTCATGGAGTGCTGCAAAATGTAACGATTACAGAGCAAAGTGCCACCTTCTGAACCTGCCTGTTTCCTTTTACTTTATGTCCTTTAGGCCCTGATTACAATTTTGTGTATATCAAAGCTTCAGATTTTAAAGCATAAAATTCAAAGCTCTTGTTAGTATTCATTTCCAAGTTACATGTTTCCAAAAGTAATGCAGATCTAAGCAATAGGAGCAATGAGCAACATTTATTAGACTGGTGAGTTTAAAATGTAATACCTACAATTAAACTGGAGGTCCATTCCCATTTGAACATTTTATCTACTGAGACACAGATCTCCCTTTTCCTCTAATGCCAAAGAAATTTGATTCTACATCCATTAATAATCCCAGATGTCAGCCACAGACAACATTTTCATCAATCATTGCATTAAAGCACTGACCAAAAAATATACCTATAAAAGAAGAAAACACACTTCCCACTACCTTAATGTCTTTAATGTGTTTTCAAGATTTTAAGTCATTTTGCTGAAGGCTGCTTTTAGAAATATGAAGAGACAACTGCATATACATCTGAGTTGTATATACATCTCAGTTGTATATACATCTTAGCTGCAAAAAATTTTGATTTTATTTGACAAATAAAAAAGAAGTCTTGCAATCTATTTTAGCTGCATCTTAGATACTCCAAGTATAACGCTACATTTAATAGTATACCTGGCTGTTTGCTAGGGCTGATTTGGACCCATTTTGACCTGGTCTCTCATGCATGTGGAAAAGTTGTGACTGTCTCTTGCTCCACTGGTAGGAGTGGCCTAGCATAGCTCTATCAAATGATGTAACAGGGATATGTCTACATCACATAAATCAAATCTGAGGTGAGCTACCCAAACTGCCTCTAAAAACATTAATTCAAGTACCAGAAATCAGACAGACAGGGATAATAATTAGTCTACATAGTAGCCTGTACTAATGAATTTCAATGAAAATGGGATAAATCTAATTACCTAACATTTTTCTGGTTAAGAGCACACGCACAAAGTGGTACTATGTATTTCCTGCTCCACAGTAACTGTCCGCTCATTGACCTTTCAGTGCCATTGATAACAGTCTCATTCCACACCATACCCTTAGAACAGGCCTCCTGACCATCTGTTTGAGCAGTTATGCCAAAGAAGAAGGAAGATATGAAACTAACACAGGTGATCCTTTGCATTAAAAGACAGCTGGTGAGCACAGAAAAAAAGAACCCACACACTACTATCATCACATCATAGGTGTTCTCCACCACTGAGTTCTGCTTATGGTAATCTTTTAAAAACAGAACTACAAGATAATGGAGATGGCAATCAGAGTAACTCTGGTGGGGAAGGAGGAGAGAAGCATTACCCAACTTTCCTCTATCAAAAATCCCCCACTTTGCCATCCCACATCACTGGGCAGCTCTTGGAAATCAAATGCCTTCAGTGAAGCAGGTAGAGGCATAGATCATTATGTGTCTGCCACAAAAAAATGATGACACTCTAGGTCTTGCCTCTTTGACAGCAGCAAGTCTGCCATGTGAAAATTTACCCTCTGCCCCCTTTTCTATAGGTGTTTTTGATCCAGATAAACAAATCAAACTTCACAGCTGAAATCCTGATGATGTTTTTTAACACTGTTACAACCTTGTTTGCTCATATCTTCAAATGCAGAAAAAATTGGAATGCATAGCCATTCAAGGACTTGCAGATGCATAGCCTTTCAGAAAAGTACTTCAGAACATGTAAAGCTGCCATCTTCATAAGGAAACTTGCTCATTGTTATTTCAGGAAACAACCAGATCCTTATACATCGTATGCCTATACTCTCCATCATTAAATGACACTGTATATAAAGATTCCTAACCTTATTAAGAAATGCTAGTTATCACAATAATTAGGAGTTTGAAGTGCTAATAAATAGTTGCCAAGTGTGTTCTTATATTTCCTAGCACATGCAGCAGATAATGTATATTGCTTATTGACATCTGATGCCATAGATGTGCTAATTTACTGGCATCTACAGAAGCCATAAGAAAATAAATACATTAAAAAGAAAAGTCCTAACTCAAATGTTGCAGTCTCACCCTTCACAGGAAAAGCATCTGAAATCTGTTAATAACTTGAACAGTCTCTTAATGAGATACAGACTTGATTCTTTTAGTAAGCAAGGCAGCAAATTCAAATGTTTCTAAAAATAAATATTACAGTCCATTGTGACCAAACACTTTCTTGGCATTCAGTTCAAACCACTAATGAAGCATGATAATCTTTGATGGTACAGGATGTTTAAGCATCTAATTAATATTAACAGGCCAAAACTAATCAAGGACTGTAAAGAAATTCTTAGAAGCTGGTCTAAGAATGATGAATCACACAACACTAGCTTGAAAACAAATCCTACTGTGATGGCTAATAATTGGGCATTAATAGGTATTAATAATGCTAATGCATGTAGACAGGTTCTAGGGTGGAAGTAGTTATTGTGGGGGAAGGACTGTAAAGCGACCTTCTTCCAAAAATCAAAATTTCATTACAAAAGTTCATTTATATTAAAATTTTAGAGTTTCTGACAAGAAAACTGCAATGACAAGTCATACAGATCACTAGAAGTCTCAAGGATTACTGCATCCAGGACTTTTTTGGATATGTAAGTATATATAAATCCTAGCGGCAATTTACATTAAAACACATTCTGAAGAGTGAGTGCTACAAGAGAACCTGGAGAAACAGTCTCTGGCCCTGAGACTGGGAAAGCTGATGGGAAGACCCTTACCTTGGGAAAGGATCACTAATTATGAAGTGTAATCAATCCAGAAAAATGGCCTGTTCAGTGAAAGGACTATGTTTAAGTGGACTAAAAAAAAAAGTGTGGTTAGTATAAAACAAAGCATCCTTATATTAATGAAAAGATCCTGAGAAGTTAAAAGAAATGGACATGTTGCTGAGGATCACAAAGTAGGATAATCTCTGCAAAGCAGAAACACATTTGTGCAGTTATACTGAATGTAGCACGGCCATTGTAATATTCTCTAGGAGAGCAGGAAAAGATGAAGGTGTTTGATAGCATCCTTTATTAATGGCATATTAAAATAAGAAAGAGAGAAGAAAGAGAGGCTGCATTGTAGGTCCAGAGGTGAAGAGACAACACTGAAATTCATTCATAGAAATAATTACCAGCAGTTTCCTCATAGTTGACAAATACTATTAAAAAAACCCCTGTAATAACATTACTGAAGGCCTATATATTTCTGAGTGAGACAGTGCATAAGCAAATAGCCATTTTCACTAAGAGCAAAGAAAGGAGGAACTGATCTTGTATTGAACAAATTTCATTTTATTCAATACACTGAATCCAAGTATAGAAATATATACTTATATTTTTATACATATAATTCAATAAATAGTAATGTTTTACATTTTCTGTTTCTGTAGGGCACATATGGGACGTACTTGGTTAAGCCTAATGGACAAGAAATTTTATAGACTTTATTTTAAAGGTGACACTTGGAATTTCTTTATATCAGATGGGCATGTTTCCCATAAATTGCATATGAGTCAAGGAAAGAAAAATCTCTTATGGGATTAACATACCAGACTGAGTTACATAAACAGCAACTATCACTAGGTTGGAAGGGAAAGAGAGGCCTGGGAAAAATGAAAGCCAAGTTGTCAGTCTCCAGTATCTTGTCTGTATAGCTTAGAGAGAAAAACTGATGGGATCCTTGCCAGTAAGTAATGTGGAGGCAAACATTCATTTTCAGGGAGTTTCAAATTGAGGAGCTTTTTTTGAAAAGTGTCTCCCAGCGAGATTTTTCATGGGCTGCATTTTCCTTCTCTGTCTCACTCTACCTCTGCTTTAGATCCTGAATTGGGTTTGTTATTCACCCCCTCTGCCACATTCTCCCTCTCTCTATGTGTTCATACTAAGGTTTACCTTTCTACTGTACAACGGATCTTTTGTGAAGACCTGTCAGTTAATTAAATGGCACTTTTAATTCACTAAACATTATTATCAGCTAAACCAGATATCCTTTCCTTTGGCTGAGGCAACTGTATTTCTCTGTAACTTTTTAAGGAGAAATGAAACTTCTGCTCATCTTTTCCTGATTTTTTTTTTCTTTCAGGAAGCTGAGGGCTATCTCACACACGTGCAGTGGCGGATGACAGGGACTCTTCCTCATGGGGTGTGGAAAGAGAGGCCTTTATTGGAAGGGGACGAGGGTTTATAAAGGATACAAAACTCAGAGGGGGCAGAAGCTTGTATTTTTCCACAGCCCTCCAATCTTGGGTTAACAGATACCTGTTTTCTTGTGTTACAATCTTCTTATCAGAGTCCCTTCATCCCCCAGGTGCAGACTTTCTATCTCTGCAGACCCCTGGATTCAGGATGTGTGTTTGTCTCAGGGCTTTAATCCAGCTTCAGAACCTCTTTCATATCTTGGTCAGTTGTCTGCTTGCTCTGAATTCCATCCTCAACACACATGTGCTATGGACAGTCTGCTTTAAAGAATCTGGGAAAATGGAGTTCTGACCCAAGAGGACATCCTTTCATTGTCTGAAGAGAATGTTTGAATTTTGGAGAACTCTGGTATGAATATCTCATTCCACACTGGGTCTACGAAAGCAGACAAATAAACGAGGCCCAGATAAATTCTGTTTATTGAAACGATCTCACTCACTATTTGGCAGTAAAGATGAAGATTGTCCACCTGGCACCCAATATAGATTCGCAATTATTAGAGTTGATTCTCAGATGACTTCCAGTGCATGACAAATGACCTCTGAAAACTATGCAAATGAGATAATGCAGTCATGCATACACAGAAGTCACTTTTTACTAGAGATGAGTAGTAATATTCCCTTAACTTCTGCTCTTTTTTCAGTTGCTAGTTCTCTGAAGTAATATTTGTACTCACACCTGCTAGATAAGTAATACTGATATTTCAGATGTCCACTGAGATCTTGTGATATAACAAGCTGTAAAACACACTATGAGAATGCAAGAAATATTAATCCTCATGTTCCAGGATAACCACTTCCAGGGCTCAAGAAGGTCAAGATAACATTTCCTGAATAGTACATAATTGGTCCCCAATTAATACTAAGATCTTCACCTTAAAAAGCCCTTGTAAAGCCAGAAAATAGACAAAGGAGTGACAAAATACTCTGTTGCAGTACAGTAACTTTTTCCTTTTAGACTTCTCATAAATTTAGTTTTAGTCTTCTTTTTCAGATTAAGTAAAAAAGGAATCCTTTTTTATTATTGTTATTTTTATTATTACTGATTGAAACAGCCCTTTCTGGATAAGAAAAAATTAATCCACATATTTTAAAAAATTTCAAAATAAAAAGGTAGGAAAGTACTGAAAGAAGAAGAATTTATAAAGTGTTGCCAATTCTCAACAAGGAAAAGGTGAAATTAAATTCTCATACTTGAAAAAAGAGATCTAAGCAAACCGCAGGGTCAAAAAAGATGTACCACTCTGTATTATTATTGTTGTTGTTGTTACTATTATTAAGAAGAAGAGAAAGAAGAAATTAGTACCTCCAAGAGAGAAGATTGGGATATTTGAGTTCTTTTTCTATTTCCTTGAAATATTATGTGTGTATCCTTCATTTAAGCAGCATGGGCCCTTATGAAACCTGTGTGTAACAGTAACTATCAAGCAAGTCAAGGCTTGGAGTCTCGAGCCATTAGCATTGAGTTGGGAAGCTCAGCTGCAAGATCTTGTTGAGAAATGCAAAAATCTTACCTGCATTCTGATGTAGTGAACTGAAACAGTATGGATGGTGTTTAGGATAAAAATTCAGAGAAGGGTGAAGCTGTCTTAAAACTTGTGTTTTCTGGAGAACCGGGCGTGGTTAAAAAAGGCCAAGGAACGAGAACCTTCAAGAAGAAAGCTTCTTTTATGAATCAATCACAGCAGTTTCTTCCAGCTGAAGTAGATGCAAACAGTAAAGCTCATATGCTTTGTTCATGTATTTTTCAGTGTTAAACTTTTTCAGATATTTCAATAGCAGCATCAGATACAGTGGAATTGGGTCACCACAAATCAGATTTTTGATCAGGAAAGTCAGTCATCCATATTAGCTAGTCATTCTGCTGGGTTGTTCAGTATCACCACAGAAGATCCTGTGAGCTGCATTTTCCCAACATTATTCTCAATGAGCAACTGTTCTGCAAAAAATCCCGTTGACTTCACTGCATAAGTGAATCTTATTCTCACTGGCAGGAGACCTTATTGCAATTTTTACTATAGGCACAATTTTTTCTCTAGCTTCTATCCCCTATCATTACCCATCAACTGAGGATCTTTTTTTGAAAGCACTTTCTATTGCTGGAAATACTAGCCAATGCTTACATTAGGAAGAGGTGTTCAGGAGCACCTGTGCTGTGCTGAAGAACAGATCAGATAGGAAGGAAAAAAATGTGGTAGAAAATGAGCAGTTCCTCTAAATAGTTGTTTCCTTTTGGAAAAAAATCTCTCTTCTCAGCCTTGTTCCAGCTATGCAACCAATCTTGAAAATAAAGCATCAATAGGATGCAGGAATGATAATTTTGAAGTAATTTTCTAAATCTTTTCCAGAAAAGAAAGAAACATCAGAACATTTAGCCTACTGCATCATGTTCTTTCTAAAATACGGTGCCAAATTTCCTGCCTTAAATATATATACATATATATAGTAAAGGAGGATTCACCAGCTTCCTCCAAAACTCATTTAATTCATCTTCCTGTCTTGAATAACTTTTATGCGACATTTCATGATTCATGACTTAGCATTTCAATTGTAAATGGATGAAAAGATCTGTTTCCAAGAAAGCAGGAGTGGTACCACCAGAACCTGTCAGAATGGAAGTAAGTTTTACAGCTGAAGAAAAAGGCAGGGGAAAAAAAGTGGTGAAGTTTCCTGCTGAACTAAATGCTCCCACATCACCCTACACACAAGCAGTAAAGCAGATAACCTATCTGAGGGCTACAGCTCAGTTACGTGAAGGTTTCTTTTCCCACATGCTATAAAAGGCCAAATGGAAGAAAAATGATCCTTCGTAACTCACCATCTAACTATAAGATAAAAGTGAAGAAATAATTCACAAGCAAGACTCTTCTTTTTTCGTCCACACACTTGAGACATTAGAAACACATAATGATATTTCTTTCCCTAAATTTCAGTTGCCTGCTGAAGCATTTGCATACTGCAAATCAAAAAGCAGTAAGTGGGCTCTGGCTTAAGATTCAAGCTCTGACAAAGAAAAGTGTAAGTAAAACAGTCTGATTTAAACAACCCACTCAGGCACCTAAGCCTGACTGCAGGCCATAATTTTGCACACATAATTCATTTTCATGGGCAGGGATTACTTGTCCATAGAAGAGATGGGGTGAAAACTACATCTTCCTTTTCGTTTTTGAGCTCACTCCTATTACCATCTGTAGTCCAAAAAAATGGGTCCACTGAGTGCCAAAGGCTTCACCCAGCTGGATGAGGAGAATTCATGGGTGGCTAGTCTGCAGCAAAGGGGTTTGGCTGTGTAAGCCTTCCAAGACTTGAGTCTTTGTGAGCAGTTTGCTCTTCTACACCCTCTCCAGCCACACAGCTGAAGGGAAGGAGAGAGAGAAAAGCAGAACTCCAGGAAGGAGCCTGAGAGAAGCTGCAATTAAAATAGGCCTGGCCAAACGCCAGCCCTGAATACCTCTAGATACAATGGGTCCTAAACCTAAATTAGGCCAGCTGCCAGGCCTGGGGATGCATGCACAACTGTAGTCTCCCAAGAAAAGACAGACAGACAGCAAAGTGCAATTAAGTGTTCTCAGTTCACCAGTCAGTCAGAGCAATCCTTAGGCATAGCAACAATTGCCAAATGTTTTGCACATACAACAAGAATTGAAAAAAGAAATAAGAATTTATTCAATTCTTATCACTAGAGAAAAAGAGAGAGAAAATCAGATCTGTGAAGAGAAATACTAAAATGCAGGAAAGAAGATTTCAAAGTGATTTTTGACAAGGACACATGCCTACACATGACTGACACTTATTTACCTTTCAGTAACAAAGACAGTTATAAAAATATCAGCTAAGAGAGAACAAATTAAATAAGAAAACCACTCGGCAATATACTTTGGCTACAATTTATGTTTGTTGCATTCTTAGGTTGTACAAAACAGACTTCCAGTAATCCCCTCTTTGACACTAGCACCATGATCCAACTTATTCTTTTCAATTAGGCTCAGTTATTAACCATCTCTCTGTGCAAAAAGAATAGTCTGAATGTCATTTCTTCCTCATAATGCAGAAGCAATAATGAAATACATTACAGGAAAAGCAAGCTGGAATTAGGATACCTCTCAGTTCAAATTAGAAAGAGCTGGAATCCACATTAAGGCTGCTGGAGTCCAAGTCCTGCCACAGCCTCATACTAGGAGCCAACTGCAGGGGCTGCCAGTGAGGGAGAAAGCATTAAATCACCGCAAGCACTACGTAGCGTCAGCAGTCAGACAAAAAGAGAGTTGTAGTTATTAATAATGCCACTGTAAAGAAAACAAACCCTGCAAACATGCCCACATTCAACAACTCAAAGCAGTCCAGATGAAGGGGGCCCTGAGGGTGAGGTCAGTCCTTGCAGCCTACCACAGCACACTCTTGCTCTCCTTCACGTTAAGCAGAGCCAAGACGCTGTCTCCTTTTCTGTATCAGGATTTAACATCGTCCACCCATCTCCTCCTCCTTCCCATAGTAAAAAAAAAAAAAAAA
>VXBA01005025.1:891939-953466 GCA_013399895.1 Serilophus lunatus
TAGAGAGATGGCTGCGGCTTACCTGGAGCCTACTGTCTGGGAATTGCCCTGCAAAGGGTGTGTAGCTGATGTCAAGGACATGCAAAGGCAGACCAGCAGGTGCCAGGCACTTGCGAGATGGCTGCTGTGGCCCAAGAAGGGGAAAGAAGCACTGCAGGTCAGTAAGGCAGCAACACCGTTGGTCTGGGCTTAAAGGGCAAAAAAAGGAGATGACAACAGATATCCACCTGCACCTGTCCACTGTTCAGCCATGGGCCAGCAGGGCTGGACGAGGATGGTCAGGAGCAAGAGTTGGAGTGTAAGCCCTAATCGCCAGGAATGCAGAATACTCATCTGTAGGTAAAAAACTAGAGACAGTTTTAATAGACTTCATTCCCCTTCACTCTGCCTTTATTCTGAAGATAAGGAAACAAATACTTGAAATGATCCACAGCTTCCAGTTGTTAAGATGAAAAATCTGGCCTAACTAGGCAAGATTTGCAACAATGAAATCAGTTTTGCCCTAGTACTTACCTTTGCCAGTCCAAATCACTAATTTTCTTTTTGCTTTCTTTCATACACAATGTTTACTTGGAGATCCTCATAAATAATCCTGAGGATATTGAATCTCATCACTTAACAGATGAAAAATTAACTCTTAGGCAAAACTGCTCAGTTACTGATGGCTAATATTTTTAGGAAATCAGAGATACTAAGAGAAAGAAAGAAGTACCAAAGATTTCTGCATACCTTTTCTCCCAAAGATATAATCATGAGATATTCATTGTCTGGGTTGTTTTTTTTTCTTTTACGATTGACAGAAGTGAAGAAACTCTCCCAAAGGGGCATATAAATAATTTAAATAACACACACACAGTGGCTGCTGGTGCCCAGCTAAATTCACCCTGAATGTAATTCCAGTTGACTCTCTAGTATTCCATCTCCAAAACAAATAAACCAAAGGTGTAACAGGGAATTAAGAATGAATAAAAAATAGCAGTAACTTTTTTTTAGTAATAGTTAGAATCTGTCTTGATATAGATTTAAATTCTAAGCTGTGTTTTCAGAAAGGTTGTAAGGAAATTATGTGCTGAACTGCCTGGGATATTTGGATGGAAAATACTACATATATTCTAAGTCATTTTTAACTACCACAACCTGTATACCATTACTTTGAACTTAGCTAATCCAAAGTATATGTAAAAGGTTTTATACAAGTATTTCAAACCAGGGAATCGAGCCAGAGAATATTAAAGTATATAAGCTGCCTTCCCATCTCTAGGGAATTTAATATGACGAAGGCTTGAACTCCTGTTAGCATCGTTACATGAGTTATGATATACTACCTCTCCATCTGAGCACAACCAGTCCATTGTAAACCTAAGTAAAATGGACACTACCCTCCAGAGAAAACTAAGTATTGTTTTCTCTGCCTGTTTTCTTAAAAAAAAAAAAAAAACCCACACAAAACCATTTGAATTAAAATTTTCATTTCAACACTACAAAAAAAGTTAAATGACCCAGCTTTGTCTCCTGCTTTGGAAGATGACATGAAAATGGCTTTTTTCATTTGTTTTTTATATCATTAGTTAAGGGTATCTTTTTTCTTGTAAATATTCTAGAGAATTAAATATGTGCAAAAAATTAATTTGATAGTAATTAAATTAATTCCGGTTTCAAGGAAAACACAATTTGCTACAGTGACCCAAGGAAAACCCATAATATTGATTTTTTCCTTTGAATGTCTTACCGGCTACAATTTGAAATAAACTTATGCTGAAGGACACAAGAAGACAGTTTTGTCTGTCAAAATCAAAGCACAAACATCATTAAACTTTTCAAAACCTCTGTCAAAGGTAGAAATGTTCTCTTTGAGGGACAAACTAAAACAGAAAATTAAAAATTATCTTTGTTTAGATTTCTGATATGGGATTTTACCTTTTAAGTTTTTTAAGGGTCCTTCATAACCCACAGCTATAGAGGCATTTCAAACAACAGAACGCAAGAATTTAATGTTTTGTGGTTTTTTCTACATATGAAATAATTTAGTTAACAACCAAATTATCTGTGATATTAAGAAATAATTGTATAGTTTCTTAGCACTATCTTAGGTGTCAGGAAACATTCTTTTCCCACGGAGAAACACTGCAACCCAAAATATCCTGTACTGCTGTGGGTCTTAGGAAGCCAGGCAGATTTAAGCATCTTTACTGAACTTGAATTAGCTGCACAATAGCAGTTAACATGACAGTCCATAGCCATGTTTTCTGTGGAAGGAGCTGCCATATTTTCTATGGAAGGAGCTACTTTTCAGGAAGTTCCAAAGAGCACATCTATCTCTGAACTAGCCATAACTAGTGGTAACATTTCCCAAGGCTATTTATGGGGAGGGCAGAATTCTTCCCATGCTGGTATATCCACATCACTCTCTGAACTCAGTTAAAAATCATCTTGCTGATTCTGGAGCTCAGTAGGATGTTATATAAGTCTCATTTGCTGTATTACAAATTGTGTAATGTGTACTGCTTCAAGAGGTGTTCCGTCTGCTCTTTCAATGCTCAAACTCTTTGATTCTGTGTGTTTAAAACTCAAAAAAGGATCACAAGTGACATTCACTTTCTGAAAGCATGGGGACACAGCTAAACATGGATCTGATATGTGCATGTGTTATGTACAAAACACTGTAAAAACTTCAATAGCACAGATAAAAATCACTAGGGACTTCAGTGTGAATTTTAACCCAGCAAATGCCTCAAAACTTTCTCCTCTTGAAAAGGTTATAAAACAAATACTAGATGAAAGAGAAGTGATTTCACAGAATTTATAGAACCTGCTTTACAAGTTTAAAGAACGTGTACTATTTATCTGCATATGTGCACAACTACAATTCAAAGCATTAGCATGAATAGTAAGAATAACAAGAGCTTTAATGATTCCCTACGGAGCATAGGCCAAGCTAGTTTGTTTGACTAAAATCTTTCATAAATATAACTGCAGTGGAATTGAGCATACAAAAACAATAAAGCAGAGTAACTGCCTGAAAAAGAAAACAAAGGTGAACAAAGCAAAAAACACGTGAATAAATGTAAATCCAGTGTAGCAAACATAAATGAGAATTAAAGAAAACTGTACCAGCATGTAGTGAGGAAGGCAGTTAAACAAGCATTGATGTTTCTCAGGCAGTACCTTTATCTTCTGCTTCATACCTGACTCATGTCACAAAATTGAGACAAAAGCAATAAAAGTAACATGTGAGAAAAATAACATATATAGACCACAGTATTGTACTGCAACATCAGCATAGACAAATCACTTTCTCCAGATGACAACTGAACAGTCAAAAGAAGTTCCTCTGCAGTTCACCTCTCCTGATGCCATAAACGGACCTGAGTTAGCTTTGCCTCAAAGCAAGCAGTCCTCCCTCAGAGGAGCACCTTTAGCAACCTCTTAAGTCTTTTAAGTGCCAATTTTCCAAATAGACTCCAAGGACACCAAAGAAGTCAGTCACTCCAATACTTTAGCTGAAGGATTTGATTAACCATGCGGAACATATTACCTTGGGACACACGACAAACTTCCATCTAACTCCACTGCATGGATTTTCAAACTGTTTGTGAAACAGCTCCCAAAGGGCTATATTACAGCAGAGTTTTAAAGCACACAGAAACGAGTGATAGTTTCATTTCTCTGTAAAATGTTTCATTTTAACATCAAACATTAAGACTCTGAGTCATTAAAAACTTGGACATGGACAGAGTAGGACAGGAATCTCGGGAGAAGCTAGTGTAAAAGTTGTCCCAGCATAAGCTTTTCCTGCTTACTTCAGAGGCCTAAGAATACCCTTCATTAATTAGGCTAGATGCACAGTTGAGTTTCAGAGCACCTAGTTTTCAGCACTTCATAGTCTAGTACATATGCCTTTTAATTGGGACTTAGATTTCCAGTATGACATGTGGAAAGATCTGATAATTAAGAAGTGGATGTCCAGAAAAACACAGCCTTGTCAGGAAAAATACAGACCAAACTAAGGAGTCATGTCTGCATGGGAATCATGGTCTTGAGCCTGCTCCTGAAATTCAGTGTCTTCAAGAGCCATTGCTGATAAAACAAAACCAGGAGACCAAGCAGCGGTTCTTCAGTTTCATCCAAAGGTTAGAAGTCTACAATGTTCATTTGAGAAGAATCATACCCAGATCCATTCTCCACTTAAGACATTTTGATTTTTTTTGTCCTACACTGGCTGCTTTAGTATCTTCTTTTAAAAGTGGGTTTTGAATCTTTGCTTCAGTTAATATACATAACATTCAATAGAGCATGGAGAGAAATAAAAAACAACAGTAAAAATGTTTTTCTTGTTGCAAGTCCAAGTATTAAAAATCATTTTAACAGACAGTAGATATGTACATGTAGACACAAAGTCACAGTAACAATGCCTGCACCAACAAAACAAAACCCAGTAATATTCATTGCACCAATGCAACACTGGAAATCTTCTAAATGGAAATAACACGCTCAGACACATGATTCCCTCTATAAACAGCTTTTTTTGCAATATTTACTTTTGTCAGCATCAGCTTGACTACTCTCACTTTCGAGTCGCAGCAGGTTCCTGCAGTATAAGACCCTGAACAATAATAAAACAAATGGCTTTCTGATTCAAGAGAGTAGCCTGTAGCATATATAACCTTTATTCTAGCTATAATACAATTCACATCTGGTTAAGCGAGATGTAATGTGCAGAGAGGGGCTATCTGTCATGCCGGCTGGATGCATTAAGTCTTTATTTTTCCTGTTCCTATATATATGTTGAGCTCTAAGGTTCAGCAGTGAATGTGAATGGAGGTCTTACAGACTTTTTCTTTTCTAACTTAGAGGTCAAACCTACTGCATGAAGCATAGAAAGAAAAAAAAACCTTTTTCTAGGACTAACCCACAGCAAAGATTATTCTTCTTACGTATTCTATTAAACAGGAATAGTCAGTTTTTGCAACAAGGTCATTACTCAAGCCAGAGAAATTTTAGTGATTTGCCTCAGCCGGACTGCTGAAACAGTAAAGTCAACAGTAGCAATGGCAAGTTGGCATTTGTTTTCACAAAGATAATTATCTGAAGTGGCAGTAGTGTGTCTCTCACATTGGTAGAGAAAGAGAAAAGCTGTTTTTTTTAACAGTGCAGACTTGAAGAACTATACACACAGTAAGAACACCTCAAGGTAACAGCCAACACAAAAATATGAATAAATATCATGAGTTCTGTTTTATGTTCTAACCACTACAAATGCTTATTTCCTGACCATCAACAGGCTCAAGCAAAATCTTTTTTAAATTGTAAGGAAAAATTAATTTAGAAACATGAGAATATTTATTTCTCTGTGCATATTGGTCAAATTCTTAGTCAATAACACATTTTGTGAACCGAGAGGAGATTCAGGAAGATTTCAGTATTGGCAGAATAAAGATATTTTGCTGTGAGAAAGGTAACAGAAACGTAGCAATAAAATATGAGCATAACATGGGCAAAGTGGAGTGATGAGGCCATGGGAGAACTGGGACAAAGCAAAGAAAAAAAAATAAAGGTGTTCAAACTCTGCAGGTGTCAGTTCTCCAGGGGCACACTTGCAGCGCTTGGCCAGTGTGGCAACAGATGTTAACCTCAGAAGGAGAGAGAGGAAGCAATTCAGACTGAAAAGGTAACATGAGCATCACTCCTACATCTAATTCAGCCTGAGAAGATGTGAGGCTGTTGGTGGTGAATGCTTTCAATGATGAACGTCAAGTTGTGTAAATCTGGTTAAGAAAAGGAATGTGAAAACTGGCCACAGTATTTTATTCAAACAGCAAAATAATTTTTTGGAATTGTTCAAGCAGGTCTGATTCTTTAAAGTGATAAAAATTTAATCTAAAAGGAGTAAAATTCCATAGATCAAGAAATTTATTTTTAAATAAGTTAACACTTTACCTTTAACACATTATTACTGAAAGCATGTGTAGTCAAGTATTTCACAAATCCCACCGTGTTCCTGAAAGCATTATGGCGTTTCATAGAGAACAGACACATTTTGGGTTTGTTTTTTATCTGCCTAGTTATATGCTTTCTCTTTGCCTGCTTCATTATTAATAAGAAACTCACTGAGCTCTGAAGCTCAGCTGAAGGCAGCTAACTTGAGATTCATTCAAAGTCAGATGTACATCTGGAAACTCCGGCCCACATAGCACCTTATCCTGTCTTCACAGACAGCACATCAACACCTCACTCCCGAGGTTCAAGTAGTGGGATGGTGTTCAGGATAAAATAGCCCTTGTGGGTCAAATGAATAGTACTAAATCGAGCTATCTAGTCATCATATCCCCCAAAACACTGAAATGATGAAGAAAGCTTATCTACAGCACAGTTACAGAAAGGCCTTTGCTAGCCAAAAGAATTCAAATGCCCCTGTTTATATTGCAGCCCATTCAAAGCAATGTGATGTAAAATAGATTGAGTTCATTGGTGATCTTCCCCTTCCATTCCAAACTCATACGATCTTCTGTACCACATAAACCCTCTCAGTTCCCAAACATACCTTCATAAAGTTCCAGTGTATTACATAATTGGGGTAAAATGAAAACAAGTTCATTTGTGTCAGTATCTCAACAATGCAAAAACAGGCTGGGTCTATGTATGTTCTTTATTGTGTATGTACAAGTGCTTTCTGTGGTGGCTTTGCAATCAGTTGGTCCTATTGACAAAAGTGTGGGATGACCATAAGACTTTCACATTCAAACCACAATTTACTACATTTCTAGAACAATATACAATGATTCAATATCATATCATATCGTGTGCATAGCTGAATGTAAATATATCATCAAGAACTTTAGAGAAATACATGAATAGGGTATTTTTCTTAAAGCAATCATTTCATGTTATTACCTTCTACAGATGTGCAGTAACTTGTTTCCCCCATCACTTAAGGAACTGCTGGTTTTATATTTTGGAATGCAGTGTCAACACTAAAGATTGAAAGGAATGATATTGATTTCACTCTCCAAAACCAGCAAAACTTGATTAATGCCCTCTATTGCAATGAGGAGTAACGCTGCTATGGATTTGCCTTCCAATTAATGTAAAGAAAATGAGAAGAATGAGAAGAGGAAAAGAAGAATGAGAGGAGGACAGCTGTGTGTTTAAAGGTGAGGACAGATCACAGAGTTTCAAACAGTGGTGTTTATTGCACAAGTTAAAGTTTGTGGATTTTTGTTGGGGTTTTTTGTTGCTTTTATGTAGCCCTGGAACTGATGAAGGGACCCATACACTTAATAGTCAAGAAACCTTATGGAAACAGGACATTGAATCTTAAATTAGCATGTAATAAATATTGATTACGATATTCAGTGCCAAATATATTTGCATTGTTTGTAAAACATCACAAGTATCTTTGCAAACAAAGCTCAAAACACTGTAAGAAAATCTTAATTTATTTCCATTTTAGAATACAGAGTTACAAAATGTTGATTAAGTGCTCTGAGAAATGGGAAGTATTTTAACATTTTGGATATATTGAAGTAAATCAGAAGTGAAGACATCTAACGTACACCACCTATTTCTCTCTTGAATGTTAGAAGCAGTCAATAAAGAACAAACATTAATTCTAGAATCCTCACAGAATAAAGCAATTGTTATGTTTCTTTAAAGCAAGGCAGCCATGGTAATTGGGGAAAACTGCACATCTGCATTAAGTATATATGCTTTAAGAGACACATCTATTTCTCACCACTCAACTCAGTAACCATTTTAAAGGGCCACCTTTGCTCTTATGCAGGCTTACTGTGTCTTTAGTGTTTTCTCTATCATCCTTCTCAAGGAGAGCATTAGATCAGAGCTGTAGCATGATTTAATAGTGTTTCAGGAACAACTAATAATAAAAACTCTCAACCTGTTTGAAAGGCAGAATACCATATCCCACACCCATGTGATCTGCCATCACTCACATGCTTACTGAGGAGGTGCCTGGAACACAGTTGTTCATGGTAACACCCACCAAACCGTGCAATAGAAGAACTTGGGTCTTGTGAGCTTCAGCTCAAGCCAGTCTCACTGATTGAATGGTACTATCTTAAAAGCACACACTGGTAATTAATTCAGGGTTTATAGTATATTAGCTTAGAGGCTAATCAGCCTTACATGTTATTTACAAGATAAAAGAAATATTACATAGGTGTAATTTGTATTAATAGAGTGGACCACCAACATACTTAAAAGAAAGGCAACAAAAATACTACAAGGTTTTTTAACAAAACTGAAAAAAGCTTAAGAGAATGTGTTACTTGAACAAAGAAAAAGTCATGGAAAGCACTTGAGAGAGAAATGGGATGTAGCTGTCTTCCTGCATCTATATCACCAGAAAGGTGACAGTGGTAAATATCCACCTCATCTGCTGCAACAGAACTAAAAGAATTCTGTTTATCTAGCAGTAAAATTTAACTTGGCTACCAGGAGAATATTTCCTCCCACAAGGCTACCAAATCACTGAAATAAGACATGGTGATAGTCGTGAAACCTCAACAGAGGTTTAGAAGAAAAGCATAGATGTATTTCCATAACAAGAATGATTAAGACCTACATTTTCTAAAGATAATACTTATTTTTATAAAATCTCTTGTGTGTCGAGAATTGTTGTAGCTCAATAACCAGTGTAAATTTTAAAACCTAATGAGCTTATACATTGATTAAACCAGCAAAACAACTTAAATATGCAGAAATAGTCAAATAAACCCACGTGGATGCCTTAAGCTCGATCTCTTATGTTAACACATGCAGCTATTCCCCTGTTCGAAAGTAATTTACTTTTGCATCATCAGCTTCATTAAAAAATAAGTTCTTCGCCCTTTGATGACCTTTGCCTTAATTCTAGTTCTTATCAATTTCCACATTTGGGTCTCTAATTTATGGCCTTTTTTAAATTATTCTCAATGTCACATAACTCTGCCCTCCCTGCACAAAGAAAGTAGGTTGTCACACAAGGAAAAAAAAGTGAAAGCAGTTCCAGAAGATCAGAGGGGGAAAAAATAAAAATTAAAAAAATGAAGCAAATGAAGACAGAATCATTCTAAGGCCTCTCAATTCTAAAAGCAGTTCCTATTGTATGCTTATTCTTTCTAGAAATATATATACAAAGTTATTACCATTCTCTTGGTATTGTATCTAATAAAATTTTGTAAATATGATTTACAAAACTCAGTATAATCCCAGCTATTTTACACTTTTTTATTATAAAGGTGCAGTCCCCAGACACACCATCAGGAAGATGCCAAACACCCCACAGTGTGACAAGTTCCAAACACTCGTGTTTTAAGTATAAGGCAAGAGACAACTGGTTATAACAACTGGGAAGGCAATAGACAGAGTAACAGCGGGTGATGTGAGTCAGGCAAGGTCACTCTGCTCTTCGCTACTTGTTTCATTCGGGGAAGTAATGAGCAACTTTTCACAGTATATTTGCTAAAAGCGTTATTTGCACTTCTTGCAACAAACCAAAGGGTGAGATCACATTCCTAGATTCGAGAGCACTGTACTTGTTCCCATGCATTTTTATATGCATTTCTAAAACAACTGCTTTTCAGTCAAAAGGGAAAGTTACTTCAGTATTACCTCCTCAGTGACTATATGCAAAAGATCTTATGCAGATATTTGGAATTGTTTATGCTATTTACACAATTGTTTACGTCCTATATCAATTAAAATCAGAAAGATTAGGGAAAGTTCATGGTTCAGGAAAAGAAGTCTGTTACCTTAAGCCACTTGAGGAAAAGAACAAATGAGAAACAAGAGGTTAGTTTTCTAAATTTTGTTTTCAAAATCAGAGGAAGACAACAGCAAATTTTGTTTTCAAAGTAAAGAGGAAGAGGTATTCAAGGATACAACTGCATATGAAAGGTCAGCCTTTGAGACTGTGTCCTGCATAGAAAAAAAGACACAAGGGACCAGCTACCCTCACAGCACCTGTAGGAACAGTGTGGCTGGATCGCTTCTGCACACACGAAACAGGGGCTGATTCCCAATACGGAAACTCCCAGATTTTCTGAAATTCATAAATGTAAAATTAGTCAGCTTTATCTCATTCTCTGTTTCTTGAATACCAAGTGTATGGATAAAGCACAGATGCTACTCAGGAAGGGGACAGAAACTGAAAATTGATGCACTTACATCAAATTTTAGTTTCCAACAGAAGCTGGAAAACGCATAGCTGAATCAGAGACATTTGGGGACACAGAGTTACTTAGTGAGGAAACAACAGTGTTGGAGAGCCATTTTCATAACCCATTGTGCAGGCATGCACATATGAGAGATTTCTATTGATCAAGTAGAAGCTATCTGCAATGGACTTTGCAAGTACACAAAAACTTCAGTTCCCTCTTCACTAACTGAACCTACACCAAAACACAAAATGCAACATTTCCGTCTCCAGTTTGCTTCTACTTCACTTTCAGGGTGGAGAGCAATATTTCATCAGTAACACACAACTTGCTCTAAATTTATCAGATTAACTCCAGCCAAAGACTGTTTTCTGACAATCTTCACTAAACCTTTTAAATTGAGCTAATGCTGCCATTGCATTAATTTGATTTTGGGCATGTGCAGAAAAATTCTCTTTTAAAAAAATAAAGTTCCAGGTCAGAAATGAAAATATGATAAATGTAGGAACACAGGTCTTCTAAGTACTTTCGAGAGACAGTGTAGAAAATATATATCTGGCATTTATCATCCAGATTATGGCCCAAGACTATAAAAAAGGTTATGACAGTCATTCTTGTAGTCAAATTCCCATTGAGGAAAAAATTAAGACAGGCTTCTATTTGCTTTTCCTAGTGCTTCTCTCTCTGGGAAGTTACATACACTGGTTTCTCTCTCCTTTATACATGGATGCTCCAGAAATTGCAGTCACACTGGTGCCAGTTGCAGATGAAAACAAACTTCTGCCAGTTCAGGGAAAAAAAGTCACCCTAATTGTTCTTTAATAATAAAGAATGTCAGCTGTCTCCTTTTTATATTCTCAGGAAGGAATCTGGTTCTTTTTAATCACCAGCAGAATGAAGAACAATCCAGGGCCTCCAAAAAGCAGAAACTTACACACACTATTTAAAACTACTGAATGCAACTGCAGTAGTTTAAAAACAGCATTAATACCTCTGCAAATAAAATACATTTATACAAAGCCATAAGAATCTAGTTGCTAGTCAGAAAATTGTGAGTCCATTAGAAAAATTGTGTTATTCACTCCAATGTGAATACTGGTATTTACAGAGGGTTATTTAGCTGATTCTAATCCTTTCTTTGATTAGTAAATTCCAACACCCACCCACACAAAAAAAGAATTGTTGCCAATTTAGCAATAAGAACTCATATTAGATTTTTTCCCCTTTTATTAAAAAACAAACAAACAAACAAAAACAAAAAACAAACAACTAATAAACCAAAAAAACCTCCCACAGAAACTGTCATGGTTTTGACCAACTATGCATATTCCCAAGAAATTTTTCAGGCTGGGAAACCTTATCCTACGTGAACCAGAAAACATCTGTTTTAAGGTTCTTGATTCTTACAGGGAAAGGGCAAAGCCTGATGCAAACTTTCTTCAGCACCTTCTCAGCAGTATTCTCAGCAAGCATACAGCCGGATGTTTGTTAAGAGCATTGCAGCACAGGGAATGGAACATGTCTTCAAATTATAAAACTGGACAGAAGCCACTGAAAAAACTAGAAGGGACAAAATACCCACCATAAATATTTTCCTTGTTTCAGTTTAAGACTTCTCAGCTCTTAAGACCTCTACTCTTTCTCGGCTTCCATCTGATGAGCTAAACTAGTTGCACATGTTATTTGCTCATATTTAGCACACTTTCTGGTAGCCCTTCACTTCGGCTGTACACGCAGCATATCTTACAAGAAGGTAATTGTCTATTTTTTTTTTTTGTTTGCATGACAATTCTGAATATAGACACATTGGACATCTAGATGAGTTTAGAACTTTTTACTACTGTTCAGTGCAATAATAGCTGTAAGGCTTCCTTAACTAGTACTGCAGAAGAAGGGAGGCTCAGGAGTTTTAAGCTATTATCTTCTTTACATTTCTGAAGAAATTTTGCCATCCTAGGGCTCTGGGCACCTGTCCCATAAATTAAGGCACAAAGATAAATAAATGCTTCTAGGCATTCATTTCAATCCACTCACCTTCACTTCATGGAGGGGAAAAAATAGGATTTGTAGCAAGGCCAGAAGTTAACATTCTTAAAGTGCAAAGCAAGAGAGGTGAGATCTAAAGCCAAGTACTCCCAAATGAGAATGCCCTGCAGTAGAAACCCTTCTTCATATTGACAGAAGTCTAGCTGAGCAACTAGAGAGGGCAAAGAAAGACAATAAAGAAGGGGATGGGACAGATGTCTGTGGCGTCTTTTAGGGTGTTTGGTGTCAAAACTGTTGGCTCACTTCCCCACGGGCTCAGAACTCAGCTTTGACAATCATGTTACATGCTCACCAGCTTATCCCCTTTCCGAAGAAAACAAAAGTATTACAACTATTAAGCTTTCTTTAAAGAGGAACCATAGCCATGCTTGAGAATTTGTTCCACAATTCACTTACCCTACCAGTCTTCCAAATTATTCCAGTAGGATTCACATCTTCATACACTACTCCAATTCCTGAATGAGATGTGCATTTTACCTCATGGTGTCACTAGCATGCTACAAAAACACACCTCTGAGGTAACAGTTCAGTCCTCATTTTTCTTTAAGAAGAAGGAAAAAATAACACTTGATAGCACTATGTACAAAAGGAGAATAAAACTTGATTTCTACTTCTTCAAAAGTATTTCGAGTCAGAGAAGCTTTCAATTGTGGTAAATAAATCTGCCCAGTTTTGAGGGTATGTAACAATAACTTAGAACTGCAGACCATGGTGGCAATACCACTTAAAACCGTCTTAAAGTAAAAACCAAAACTCTCAGGGTAGCATGCTTCAAGAACAGAGATACTGAGGAACAATTCAAAGCTTCTCTGTTCCCATGGTTTAGGTGTACCAAGCTTGGTTGAAGACCACATGCTAACAACACGCGAGCTCTTCTGTGAGGCTGAAACTCCGTATCGGACATAGAGGACTTTATGCCTCAGATGCTGCAAGAACACTGGCCCTTGAGGTCAGAGAAATGCACACAGGGAGGAGCTTTCCCATCGTCTCCTCCCTTTTATGCTATCAGTAAAGGTTTAAAATTATCCTACACACCAACTTCTAGCGCAGAAATGAAGGCTAGTTGAGGCGAGCATCTTCACTGCGTTGATGTACTTGACAGCTCTTATCTATCCCTCAGCGCTTTTAAATGGTCTCCTAGCGGCTCTTTCCAGCAAATTCATAAAAAGCAGGTTAGGGTATGGAATGGGATCACCCCAATATCTATCTCCAGACACAGACAAGTCCAACTCCAGAACACCGTTATCTGTGCACATAGGCAAGTGCAGACAAAAGGGGATAAAAATTATTATTGTCAGTCTTTTATAAACCTTATGTGAGACCTAGTATCTTACAGGATAGAAGTAGTACAATCATGTAACAAAATTCAAGATTTGCCTTTGAATCAAAAAGCACTACTAAGGGAAGAAAGAGTAAAGAAAGCCGTTTGTGAAAAAAAACTTTCCAACTCTAACACAGTTACATGAAGGACATAAAATTAGGCTTATTTATGTCACCACACAGGATAATAGGTTAAAAATAATTAATATTAGAACTAGACAACTCACCAAAAGGATATAAAAATTAGACACAACTGTTTACATTGATTTTTCAAAACTTGGTATCTGAATTACAAGCATTATTTACCTGTAGCAGGCTGATTCCCTTTACTATGTTAAAACCCCTATATCAACATCCACTCCTTTAGCAAGTTAAAAAATGCTTAAGTGAATATATATACATACCTCAATAATGAACCATGGGCATTTCATTTTACATATTTATTTGCTACATTCTACGTTTAATAACTTCATCTAAGTGTTTTAAGAGACAAAGTTCATAATTTTGACGTAGGTTTCTCGATCCCTTCTTTGTTCCTAACTTGCATGAGATCAATATGACCAAGTAAGGGCAGAAACTGAGATCACACTGACAAGTACCGAGGGTGGAGCCTTCAAGGGGAGACCTCACCACTTGCAATTTAATAGTGCAAGTAGGGCTTTTTCTATATGCCTCACCAACTGATTGCACTCAGTGTCAGTTAAATGATAACTTACCATTTCCCATACTTTCTACTTCTACTTCAAGAAAATGCTGCAAACGCAATTTAGGAGCCCTTGACAATTCCCACCGTGACAAAGCTGAGAACTACAGGAATTGATGAGAACAGCCACTCTGCCCTCCCTTCCTTTCTTGACTTGTGAAGCAGAAAAACCTGCAAGATGGATTGTGATACCATAGTTCTGGGGAAAATACAAGCTACAGCTACACCACAGAAATCCGTCAGACACAAAAGCAGCCAGAGGTACTTTAAGTCAGTGCATCTAACCTTGAAGCACTGCCATGCAGTCATAGCTAGAATGACCATCATGAGATTTCCTTCCCATCCTTAACTCAAACAGCTTCTAAGTAGAAGCAACAACAACCTTTTGTAATTATCACACTGTAAGACTGAAAAAAGCACAGTTACTGCACTGTAGGTATTCACTGAAATGATTTTAATTTTCTGTATTTCCTAAATCACACCAAATAATCAGTAATGGACAAATTATTATTAATCAAGTATATTAAAACCTACTCTGTAATAGAAAAGCACTAGAATGTTGGCTGTGTGTCAATGACAATTCAGCAACAAAAATATGAGATCTAAACATACATGTATTGCATGCTATAAGAAAGATGAGAAACAAGGGCAACAGCTGTAAAATATACATTTGGGAAAGAAATTGTCAATAAGGAAAAGATGGGTTCAGTTTCACTAGCTACAACGACACATTAACTTCTTCCCTTCTGAATCCATGGAAACTATGAATTAGCTGAAGGATTGAATTTGACACAAGTCAACACTGATGTTATAATTTCGTTCTCTGGGAGAGCTACTCACCAGAAACTTTTGCCTGAATACTGAACTGTACTTCCGTCAGATTCAGTAGAGCTGTCTTCCAATACAGCAATGAGATTTGTACACTGAGTACATTACATGCAAAACGCATCCTGTTTGAAATTAAAGTGCTCCAGTACCTGTATGTGTTATGATATATAATAAATCCTAAACAGTGTTAGATTTGAAGGCTGTCAGAAGTTTTTGCAGTTATTTCTGCATGAGTCATATGACTCAAGATACTCTGAAAAAAAACAAAGCACAAGACCTAGAAGGAGTACTATTACCAAAGCTGGATTTATCCCATACAGTTAGCAGAATTATGACTAATAATGCACAACTCCAAAAATTTAAAGCTGTTCTTAAAGCCAACAGTTTTTACTTAGGTTTAAAAATTCCAGAGGAAATTCCATTAGAGACACCTTCCCACCTGAGAAAGCCTTAAGCATACAGCACTCAGTTTAGCAAGACTTACTGCTAAATTTAATTTCTGTGTCTGTGAAAGAGTGCTTTGGCCTTTAAAACACTAGTAGGCAACTAAACTGAACATTATACACAGTAAGCATCTTAGTATTTTATTTGTTGCATCTTTTATACAGAATAAGCTTCACTGGTATTTAATTCACTGCAGTATTCTGCTAATATAGCAATAAAAATTACATTATAAACAAAGAACAAAATTTTTACGTGAAATTTTAAATCTGTGTAACTTTTGCAGTTGACAAACAGCATCGCAATTACTGAAAAAAACCTGAAAGAAGCACATAAGCTATGGCCCTTTTATCTCCAACTGATAGTTTTTCTGTATCATAAATATTGGAAGCTAAGCTCCAGCAACTAAAAATAGACATACCTATAAATTCCTAGTAACCAGGATTCAAATAAACAAGAAAACATACAAAGTTTCTTTTCACTGAAGTTGACATATGTGATCTATTTACACTATATAAGTTAAAATGAGAATTATAAAAAGAAGAATTTTGTAATAACCTATTAAGGACTACTTAAAATGGCACTGTTGTAACCCAGGTCTGGGTTTTAAAATTGCTAAAACAGTGAAATACAATACATTTCATTATGCCTGTATCATTGTAACATAAAAAAGAAACTACTCCATAAAGTGTCACTGAGATGGCTCAACCAAAATAATATACATTTGTATCTTTATCAAGATAGATATTACTGTAAAAATGCTCACATTAAAAATATAGTTATTATTGTTTGGATTTTCATTAAAACTAGAAGGGACTACATGAGCCGAAGTATGAGGAATTTGTATATAATGGCATGCTTCCTCATTTTATAGCGCTAATAAAAATAGTAACAGAGAAAGCTCTATTATAAATCTTTAATAACCACTGTATAATTTCCTATTGTCTTTTAAAAACTTTCCTATGTGAGTGTATGTGCATGCATGCCTGCATAAACACACACAAAACCCCAAAGTGTATATATTACACATACACACATACCCACATTCCTCCTGCATTCAATACTTCCACAATGCAAACAATATGCAGGGACCCTTCCATGTGACAATCACATGCCACATGCCATGCTTTCTTATTTCTCTGGCTATGTTTATCCAGTAAAAGTAATAACGTTTTAATATTTGGTGAATGCGTTAAAATTCTTAAAAATAAGGAAGTCATTTAGCCATAACATCATACATAAGAAATGATACTGCAAATACTGCTGAACAGAAGTTCAACATGAAAGCTCATCATGAGATGGAATGTAAACTATGCTAAAAATTAGTATTCAAACATTAGTTATATATTATGGCAAACAACTTGGAATTTATATGAAGTTTAAAATGTAATTCACATTACAAAGACTGGAGATCTTTTATAGATAGAACTTTTAAATATGGATATGACTGGTATTTATTTTTAAGCTTACTTCTATTAGAAATAGACTTGTTTCCTGTACAGGTGATGCTTTGTCTATGCCATATACAGTAGAAAAATAAATTCTTTAGCAACCTAGAAATAGTTTATAAAACCCTTGAAGTTTCATTTTCTTCGCTAAACATGCCAAGACTAGACTGAAACCTATAAATAAAAGCTATATAGACAACAGGTAAAGTAGAACAAGTTAAGAATACTACAATTTACAGGACAGACTTTATTGTACTATTAATACCTGTGTGCTTTGCAATAGGAATAGGGTTGACTTTTCTTTTTTGTTAATGTTTTCTTAAAAAAGATAATTACTTGCAAGAATATAACACAATATCAAGATAATTTATAATATACATGTACTTCAAAACAGCAGCTGGGTTTATGGTATCATAGTAACCTAGAATGATAATCCAAGTCATAATTAGAAGTACAATACCTAGGACATAAGTGGGAAAGGCAATTTTTATTTTTGGAAAATGGAGCAAATCAAACTCTTAAAAGCCTTAATTCTCAAAATCATCTATTTACTATAATACATACAAGAAGATCTTAAGTCTTGTTATAAGTGAAGATTACAACAGTGACCATCATAAAGCTTTTTTTTTTTTTAAAAAACTACACAAAACATTCTAGCAGCTGAATGAGTCAAAACTCTCTTCTTTGCAGACCTACGAAGGTACATTTTGAGCATGAAAGAAAAAAAGCTGCTATGAAAAGTCTTACAGGTAGTGTTTATATATGGTCTCCCCTTTGCTACAATTTGTAACCTTCTAAATTTTTTATCACTATCAAAATATTTAACCAAGAGATTTGTTTAAATTAAGCAGCATTCTTTTACAGCAAAATTGGTACCAATATAAAAGTAAAATAAATGAAAAAAGATAATTTAAAAATACAAAGAAAAAAAAAATCAGTCATTTCAAATTTTAGTACAACATACCACAGGAAAAAAAATATGAATACAAGTTTATGTGATCTTATATATACACACTCCAAAGAGGTTAATTGTCAGTACCCAAAGTATTTATTGCTATGTATTAGCAATGCATTTTTGTATATCTTTAGAGGGTCACATAAAAATAGATTTAAAGAATAGATTAATTGAAGTCCTAGATTAAAACATTGTTTGGTTTAGAGAATTTTACTTCAACAAAAGTCATGTTTATGTATGAAAAGTTACATAACCTTATATGAAAATGTCATGAACTATCTTCTAAACACTACATGTATTCCCAAGTGGGAAAAATTAAAATATCTAAAATATATTAGATTAAGTTTACAAGACCATCAATGATCTTTTAAACATGCAGCTGTTTACAGAATTAACAGTTTTACAAAATGTTTAGTTCAGTAATGGAACATAAAGAAATAAGTAGGCAACATCAAAATTTTTGTACAGGTTTTGAAACTCACTTTTACAACAAGCATGTCCTTGGTATTGTGCTGTAAGAAATAATAAGCAGGTTCACCCACCATTAAACTCTCCACAGGTTTACTTATAAGTAAAGATGGATGGTGTGAGGGATCGTAAAATTCTCAACAGTGCATTTTGCATTCTTCCATAAACCACCCTAAGCATACCATCACATAAGTAGCCAGGCGATTACAGAATAAACTATAGCTGGGCTTTAGTTGTTTACACAGGAACGCCTGAATGTGAAGAAAATTGCCAAAAATAGCATGTTAAATAACAAAAAACAGCCATAAAGCAGGCTGTAAGCATTGAATGTTTCATAAATGTAATTTTTTTAAATCATTAAATTTCTATAGAAAAATTTTATTCACAATATATTGTGACAAACTGTCACAGGAATGATATAGTGATTGCAATAAGGTATCATGCAGCAGCAGCTTTGTACTTTATAGCTATTTTTGCTTTTAAAAATTAAACCTCTCCAGTCATGCTTATCACATAGTTTTTGTCTGCAGTGTGTACAAATGAGGAACACAGTACGGGATGTAACAAAAAGATGTCCAATCAGCTGGATGGGAATTATTTTTCATAAATATGGAGTACATTACTGTATCCTGAAACATGCATGTCTATAGCTTGTCTTTACTGTCCAGCGCCAGGCCGCCTGCAATCTTCTTCTGTCTATATAATGCCAAGAGGGTCTGCTGGTAACTGTGACTGTATCAGCTGAGGCTGCAGTGGTGGTGGTAACTGAAGGGGTACCATGGGCTCCACCATCTGCACTGGGTTGGAAGGCGGTGGCTGACACGCCACTGGGTTTGGTGCTTCTACAATCTCCCCGTTGTAAAAGAAAAACTGACATTGTTGAATGAAGGTCTCTATAACTGATTGGTGGATTTTGGTGGTAGAAAGAAATTCTCTGTTCTCAAAATCAGGTCTCATCAAAGTAGGCCAGAAACAGATCGATAAGTTATCAGCAGTCATAAAGTTGGTCTTATATTGCTGACTAACCCTGGAATGAGAATGACATGCACAGAGTGAATTAAAACCAGTATGTAAGCAACTAGAAATATTTTCATAGCTCTGTAAATGTAGTCATTATTACTAAACACTCTCATGATTTTTGTTCCTTTCCTCTAGCAATCCATTAAAATCATTATCCTTTAATTTTTTAAGTGATTATCCAGAATAAAATTTAGAAACCATGATGTTTCCAATACAATTACAAAAAAAACCCCTAAACTTCAAAGAACAATAAACCATCCTGTTGTAAATGACTCCTCAGAAAAAAACAAAAAGCTTTTCGCAGTAATAAGCTAGAGAAAATCAGGATATTTTATTTTCTAAAACTACTCTGCACTCTAAACTGACATCATAATTTCATCTGGAAGGAGGTCTGACAAACACCTAAGACACGCAGTCAGCTGGAAACTGAAACTCATACATTACAGTAGAAACCACAATGGTAACCAAGCTACAGTTGTCCTGTAGAAAGAGATGGAAAATACAACTTCAGAGTTAAAATTTTGAGGATTAACAAGAGCAGCCCACAAGAATTTTGACAGCTGGCTGTAGTCCATAGACTCAAAAGCTGTGAAAGCCATAGTAAACACTAGAATTAAAGCTATAAGAAAATATTTTCACTCATTTATAATGCATGTATAATGGTAACCTATAAAGGGTAGACTTCCATTTTAGCATGTGCATTACTTATTCCAAATAGTGTGAAGGTACACAAATATTGCCTCGCAATCTGTTTTGAGTAAGTTTGGTCCAAAGGATATTTGGATACTGTTTGAGTGACAGTAATATTCATAATCTCTTTCCTAAAAAAATTACATTTATTCTTTAATCTGTAAATGAAGTTAAAATGTAAGCTTATATTTCTTTAGAAAAACAGAAATGTACGCTCACATTTTGCTTAATATTAACATGCTGTATCTGCATAACCATTAGATCCAATAAACGAACAATGCGAACTTATGGCTAGAGGAAAAAAGGCATCGCACCTGTTCCCCAATAGCAGCTCAAATCTATATTAAACAAAATGAACAATCAACCACAATCCCTCCAATGCTTCACTTTCACCTTTGTACTTTCTAAGAGCAAACAAAAACCTACCAACCTGTAGGCTGTCTCTTACCAAACCTTCTCAAACTACTTTAGAAACTTAGTGCTTAGCCAGGGCCTACTGATCTTCTATGTTCACTCAAAATGAAAAATGAAGAGTCAGTTTCTCTTGATCCCTGTCCCACTTCCTCCACTGCAACGTCTCAGGAACTTCAGAATGTAAACCTGCTCTATGATCACACTTTAAAGGCTCTACACCTACCTATATTTTTCCAGACTTCAGAGGCATATTATGCCATTTTAGCCCTCATGTATAAAGAGGCTCATTATCAAAGAACAAGTATAAAATAATCAATATAAAAAAAGACAGTGTCTATCCAACATTATCCTGTTTGAACTCCATCTTAAAAGCTCACTTCTCCTTAATCAATCATAATTAGAGAGCTGGAATGCTCTGAAAAGTGCCTATAACACTAATGAGAAATTCATCTCATTACTGTCATTTATTAAATTCTCATGGTTATTGGTATCATAGTTATATGATGTGAATACTACTTATATTTTTTGTTTCTATAACCAGATCCTACGCTTGTGGATACACCAAAAAAATATCCATCACCAACCACTATTAACTATACAGCAATAGCACATTTTTACTATGACATAGGATGTAAAAACAAAGCATGTAAGACATTAGCTTGTGATGAGAACTCTTCCATCATGTAGAAGACTGCTTTACCTCATTTAATGAACAAGTCATTTGACAAACAACATTTCCATTTAATTATACACCAGCAGTAATTTACCACTAATTAATCTCTTAAAAATACAGACTGTCAAGATTCAGCTATGAATTCCATTTAAGATCCTGTACCTCTTCCTATATATGCAATTGCTTGCACTCAAGCAGTTTTCTTGTCACATAGAATGCAACTACCTGACACTGCAAATGAGACAAAGAATGACAGATTTTTCTTTCTTACAAAAAGATTATTTTGTTACTAGCAACCTGCTATGTAAATTAGTCATCGTTAATACAGTGGACCAGACATGAAAGCAAAGGCCAGTGTACATTACTTTTGTTCTCCAGTGAAGTTCCATAATGAATATGTTTCTTTTGTTTGTAGATATGCATGCATTAGAACCTATTCAGGAATCTTTAGTATTTTGTTTAGCTCTTTTACCAGGTCAACTAATTAACGAAACATTTCTAATAACTGTGTCAAGCCTGAGATGTTCAGTGTTACTTCAGATGCATGAAAGCACAACTCTGTAATATGGATATTTGTTTATTGATGTTGTTTAATCTATTTTAGGGCTGAACTTGTATTTGACAAGACTGCAACGTAAAAACTGATCCATTTCCCTGCAAAGGATGACTTTATAAAGTTTAAGCAAGTCATGTATGTGATGAAGTGTAAAAGCAGGTATCTGAACTCCAAAATCTCTTATACATTCAGTGAAAATTGCAAGGGAGTACCTATATTCTCTCTGTTGACTAAATAAAGAAGTTAAAAGTTCTTATTTCTGCCTCTATATTACATGCCAGCTAAATCGCTGCAGAGGTGAACAGACAGGAGTACAGAACAATTAAATGTCATGAAAAACTTTTATATTTTTATATATGTATGTATATATATATATATATATATATATATATAAACACACACGCACACAGAGGTATAACCAAAATTGCCTGGCTAAAAAGTACCAATGCAGAGAAGGACAAGGAATTCCTAGTGAACAAAATGAGCATGAGTCAGTGAGGTGACCCTGTGGCAAAAAAGGCCAAAGGTATCCTAGGCTGCACTAGGAGTGCTGCCAGCAGGTCTAGGGAGGTGAACTTTCCCCTCTACTCAGCACTGCAAAGGCCACATCTGGAGTCTGAGATCCAGCTCTGGGCTCTCCAGCACACTGGACATATGGATGTACTAGAGTGAGCCCAGTGAAGGTACAGAGAGATCATTAAGAGACCAAGGATCTCTCTGACAAGGAAAAGCTGAGAATATTAAGATTGGCTAGCCTGGAAAAGTTCAGGAAAAGTCATCATTAGTTTTAAGTTTCTGAGGAGGAGAGTGTAAATAAGATGGATTGAGACCTTCTGAGTGGTGTCCAGTGACAGGCAAAAGGCACAAATACACACAGGAAAGTCTCTTTGAGAATAAGGAAAAACACTTCTTTGCTGTGAGGGTGACCAAGCACTGGCACAGGTGGTCCACAGAGACTGTGGACTCTCACTCCTTGGAGACACTGACAACTTAAATGGACAGTCTGTTCTAGTTGACTCTGTTAAAGCAATGGGATGAGACTAAACTATCTGCAAAGATCCCTTATAACCTTAACAACTGTGAGTCTGCCTAAAAATGCAGAAAAAAATATACAAGCTAATCTTTAAGAGATGGACTACTGGATAAAGTTTTTCACTAAAAAGGTTACTTTAGCCTTTTTTTGGATAATATAGTTAACAATCTCATTCAGTGGATTTCAGAGAGTAACTCCATTTTAGCTGGAAAAGCGCCATGAGTAAGCTGGCATTTTTCTGTTTTCATGACTGACTATTGTACACTTGAAGAGTGACATTATGAAGTAATATACAGCTTTTAATATCTTAGTAAATATATAAACAATTTTTAAAGATAAAAGCATTACATTTCTATGCAAGAGGCAAAATTTAAGCAGCAAGTGGAACCAATTTACTGTTACTCAAACCTTTGTCCTGCATTTTACTTATTCAGCACAGATTTGGGGTGCTACATTTTCCATTTTGACTGAAGCTAACCCTGATTTTTTGGGGGGTAGGGAGGAGGGAGGTTGTTTAGGCTAAATGACTCAAATCCCTTAAAACCTAGATTAGACTGTAATTTTAACAGCTATTATTTCCTGGACAGGAGGGAGGGCCCATAAAAGTTATAATTAAGAGCATAGTTATTTTTAGTGCAGTTACTCTTTCAAGCTTTTTTTCTTAGGTACACCAATCATTTTTTTAATTTTACAGTAAACAACGATGCCAGATATACATCAATAAATGTGACAAATATACAAGGCTTTACTAATCAACCTCTAATTCCCAGATTCTTTTTCCACATTTATATTAACCAGTGAGCAATGTAGCATGACATTTTCAATTCCAGCAGTCAATTCATTGTTACAAACAATCTTTTTTGCAATTGATACAACTTAAACGAAATAGAAAAATACTAAACCTGTTTAGATGAGTTATTATGTATCTGAAGACATCATAGTTCACGGGGTGGAATTTCTTCACAATTTCTTTTAACTCGTGGAGCCGTTCTGTCTTATCCATGATTTCTATAGAAATAATTGACACTTTCTGACACATCTAGAAAGACATACTGAATAAAGCGTTGTCAAGTCTTTTTCCTAGTACAGTGGTATAGATAAGATACCCACAGAGAAATATCAAGTGAGAAAATACTTGATAAAATTCCTATTTGCACACAGTAATTTTGTTATAGATGTTAAATACCAAAGCACAAAAATATTTTCCTGAATTTAAGTAGAATTATTTATCTGTGTTTAACAGCAAAGAATCACTTGCTTAGCTTACTGTTGGCTTGTACAACAACAATGTGACAGGGTCATTTCTTAGTTTCCTCTGCTTGCAAAATGTTATGACAAAGACATTCACATGAACTTAGAATACCTTCAGCTGTTCAGTTATTCCAATAATAAAATTACGAACAGGGCTGGAGCAGCTGTTTTAAATAAGCCATTTAAAGAACAGGGATTCTTCACAGGCCTAAGGATCATTATTTATGCTTCAAAGAGGAAATCAGCAACATTTAAGAAAGGAATACAGAATAAAATAACGGTTTTATTGTAAAAAAAGCCCTGCAACTAATACTGCTGCTAAAACACCAGTGAAAAGTCCCCAAAAGGATTGCGGAACCATACATTCTGCAGAATATACTTCTAATCCATGATGATTCATATAATAAAAAAGGAATAAAAGTCCACCTCTATTACTTTATTGCATTGCTAAAAAGAACTTTGATCTACCCTAACACCCTAGAAAAAATGGTAAATATAGTTGAGCATATCCCAAATATAAAGTATGAATGCCTTTTTAAAACAGCAAGTCTACTTAAATTCTAAACTGTTTTGACAGAAATTTAACTTTTATACTTTAAAGAAAAAATAGAACCAAACTGCATTTAACAAGCAATATGCCTAAAAGGTACAGCAGAAATACCACAAATAGCTAGATACTGATATCATCAGAAAACACAGAATTTCTAATGGGCTATATATTAACCACATCCAGGTCCAAGCCTTAGGCTTACTCTAGTGTTTTTATGTTTTAAACAAAAAATACCCATAATACTGTATGTCACTGTTGTACCCTGTAAAAATTGCAGTGGTCTTATTCTGAAACAGCTTTCTGCCAATATGAAGTGTCTGCAAAATGTTTGTAGGGCAAACAAAATCAAATATAAGTGTTCAAAAAGAATCTCAAAAAGTGTAAGAGATTTAGACAACTACCATAATATCCCATAGATGAGTCTGATTTCTAAAGCCTACTTTGAATTTAAGACACTATGAATACAAGATTTTTTTCCCCTGTTAACAACTGCAAAACCACTTCAAGAGCTTTCATCATTTTCATCACTAAAACAAATGGAAAAAAGTAGATTTCTCCCCATTACATTTTCTAGCAAAAGGAGAAGTAATAGTCCACAACTGATTTTGAAAAAATAATGTATTTCTTTTGTTTCATCAAATAGTTCTGGTAATTTTAAAGAATTTTAAAAAGTGTACATGTCTAAGCAATTTTAAATATATTCAGTGTAGATAGTCCTTTCAACTTACAAGCAGAAATAGCAATAAGTGCAATGAAAATAACATGATTAAATCAAGAAAAGATTGTTTATTACTTACTTGATGTTTCCAACAACTCTTGGTGCAAAGAGTAAGGAACTAATGGATCTGGCAGATCTGCAAAAAAAGCTTTAAGAGCCCCAGCCACTGCATTCACTGTTACTCCCATTGACTCTAGACTGATATTATGATCTGCAAAACAAAATTAAACAGTAGTCTATGTAAAACCCACCACTATCATTCCATTCCTTACAGTATTTTATTAAAACAAGAATTTATCAAAAACACTGAAAACTAAAATTTTGTCAAATGATTGTTAAAAAAATGTACAAAAACATGCACCTATGGATAAGCTACTGCCACACTGACCCACATGAAATCAAATACAAGAAAATCTGACAGTATAACAAAACACCAGACGACCAGGAAAATGAAGTTGTCTGTTTCTCCATGAAGAGTTAAATGTTTTTATATGCCATTGACTGGTTTCTAGTTAATCAATTTTGTCTAGTAGTGAGTTTTAAATTCTATTTCCCAAAATGTTATTAAACAGCCAAGTGAGACATAAAAAACCAGTACTTTTATTTGCCTTAACATCTACAAGGAATTTTACTATTTTTCACAGACTCAACTTCATGACTATATCCAAAAACTTTTAAGAATTTTTTTTTATTTTGAAATATAAATATAACAAAGTGAATAACCTTACTTACCAACAACATTTTATTATATTCCATAATGACAAAGACTGTGTTAGAAATTATCAAGACTTAATTGTTAATCCATATAATTCAAAGAAGCTTTCAATAAAATAAGTACCAAGAATTAGTATTTGTGGGGGATAAGAAAAGGAAGTGAATGCCCAGGACTGATGAACTGTTAACACAAGGAGAAGGTAGAACTCCATTAAAACTCTCTGAAACATTAAAATACCACCTAGAAAATATTTTAATAGCACTTAAACCAGCTGCAACAAGATCCCATCCCCATCTTGTGCTTCTACAGAGCCTCACTAGGTAATAACCTGGACTATACCAATACAACCTACCAGAGCCTTAAGCACCCAGTGTTAGGGAAGTTGGCTTGAAAGTGCAATCCTTTTTTATCACTTTGTGAAAAATCCTTGGAGAATTCAAGTTCTGGTTTTGGCTTTAAACGATTAAGTCTGTAATTACCTTGATCAAACTGTTTTTGAATGTTGTCTTGATCTGTTTTATTCCCACTAACACGGTACAGGCCTTCAGTACATAATCCTTAGAAAAGGCGGAAACATAAATATTAAAAAGCAAGCTTATACACTATAGAGCAAAACAGAACCAGTTATAACTACTAATTCAGAAACCAAAAGTAGCAATACAAATCATAAGTGCCTAAAAAGTAAACATGTTTGCTATTAGAGTGATCTAGGACTACCAAAATACCAGTTGTCTACTGAGTCCACTACTCCATTCAACATGAATTTAAGAATTTTAGAAGGAAATTACATTGTAGGATAACAAGAATTTGACTGCAGACATTTGTGGAATAATGTACCCAAAATTATTCTCTTACTGATCTTTACTAGACTGCTGTTATTGGCACTTTTAATAATCAAAACTTTAAATTCTGTGGTACTCACATCTGTATTTTTAAAAACTGTCTTCACAGTTTGGGCTTAACAATTTATAATGGACAGCAATAACATACTAAAAAGATTCTTCTGAAAAATAACCAAGTATTTGTAACCAATTCCCGATCTTTTAATTTCATGGTGTAAAACACTCCTGTATTAAGACAAGAACTTAAATCTTCCAACATGCTTTCCCTTTTACCATGTATATTTTACAAACTTTGCATCCATTTTATCTTAGGTAAATTATCACATAATTTACAAGTCTTTCTTTAAGGGGTGGGAGAAGAGAGGAAAAGGACAAAGGTGTTAGGACACAAAGGTTTTCCAAGCTTCTCATTATTACTTCGTTTTATTATGCGTTATGGAGTCATCATAAATCCAGCGGGCATTTGAGCTAAACATTTATTTGAGGTATACCTTTATGATGCACACGTGGACACACTTGCTCACTCCACTCCAGTGATTATGCTTCCTATCACATTGCCATCTTTTTTTTGCCCAGAGCTACTGACTGAATGAAAGCATCCACCCTGATAAATCACACCGTTACCCGTGATGTTTTGCTTTGTTAATTCAAAACCCATTAAGGAATATAACCAGTTTATGGTTCCATAATTCTCCAAGTTACCTCTATGGGTGCAAAATTATTCATGTGTTTCAGAGCTTAATGAAATCTCTTGGCTTTTTACTATCACGAACTAGTAAGAATGCATTTCAGATTATCAAATCAATACGTAACTCCTGTCACACCACAGTGCACCCAATGTGGCTTTTAAGTTACCAAGAAACATTAAAAATCCTGTTACAATGTTCAAAGTACATGAAAGCACTTGACAGCTTCATACAGCTGGGAAATTTATAACAATTTCATACCAAATCTTAACTCATTTTTTCCTTCTTAATGCCTCGACAAATCACATGCCTTTTTACTGGCTGCATCAAGGCTATGTTAGTGTGTTTCTTCAATAAACTTTCACGTCTATCATTAGCCTCCCAAATCCATAGCCAAGAGTTTTCCTCTTGGAATACACACCTAAACAGTCCTTTCAAAAAACCTGAGCCTTGTTCACTGATATCCTCAAAAAGTGCCACAAGGTATAATTTGGCACCAAAGAGAAAAAAGTGGTTTCAATAACTCAATGGTTTCCACATCTGAAGGGGGTTTCAAAACCATCTTCAAAAAAATGCCCCAAATGTACATGTGATCACAGACAGAAACACCTTGCATTCCAGAAGCAGTAAATAAATACAAAAAACATATCACTGGTAGATAAGAACAATCTAGGATCAAGATCCTCTTTGTTTAGTATGGGAGAATTCTCAGTTGGAGACCCTACAGCCCCAGGGTATTCTGTGTTTTATCCATCCACTATACAATTTCTTTCTGCACAAAAGGAATTGAATGTGCTGCATTAGCAGTTTCTGAGTAGTCTGACACAGTCACTGTTTAGTAGGCATGTATAAAACTTGAATGCTTGAACTGGGCTGCTCTGCAGACAGATGCTTTAGTGCAGTATCTGGGCTATAGCTCTGAGAAACAGCAAGACAACTTAGTAGTTCAGTAAATTTTCAGGTTAAACAAAAATGCCTACTGAATTTAGGCATCTTCCAAAAATAGCGAAGTCCTGCAATTCTGAACTAAGCTAACTAAATTTGTCTTTCAAATTCCTCAAGCAAAAATATTTTTTCTTGCTAATGTATAGTCTAGAAAGTAATGCTTCACCAAACGGTTGGTCAATTGCTACTACACTGTTTCTGTAAGGCAAAAAAGGAGACAAGTTTAATCTGTTTGTGTGTATTCACACAGCCGGCAGCCTGGAAGTATTATTTTTTAAGTAATGCTTCAATTCCCTGTTGCTTTCTATTATCCAACCGGGTCTCTCCAATGCCTGTTACATTAAGATCTTCCCCATGTGTCAGACATTGCAGTTCACTAGTTTTAACTTATAAACTTCCTGCGTATCTGTAAGGTATATCTATATCAAGAGAGAGCACACATTTCTTTTTCTGACAGCTCTTTAAAAATTTGGTTCCTTCATCTGCAAGCCTGTTGATTTTTCAGAATTCTTATCTATGTTTTTATCCTGCTTCTGTTCTTGTCAACACATCCTTAATTAGCTCCTCCTTTCTTCACATCACAATAACCTCTATTTACTTCAAGACAGAGCATATCTCCTTTGCCTGGACTATCCTTTTCTTCCTAGTACCTAATAAATGCTCTTCTTGCACCTTCTTTTGTGCTGCCAGTTGTGATCAGGGTTCCATCCCATCTAACTGGAACTTCACCACACAGGGTTCATTCAAAGCACTTCAAAGAAAACGAGCAAGGTGGATCCGCACCTTTAGGCATAATTGGCTTGTAGGACACTTCTGCTCTTAGGCACCAACATATTTTCACAACTCTTGATTCCTCCACAGAATGTATTAACTCCAGCACAAGAGCAGACCAAAGTCTACTTGGTACAGTGTCCACTTCCTATACCATATTCTGCACTAAGTACTATATGCTTGAGGAGGGACTTAAGAAGGGCAGGAGAGAAAAAACAAAACCCACCAACAATCTTTTTTGTGGCATATCCTCACAGCTTCTTGTAGCTGGTGGCTTACGTAGGCTTTTGTGTAAGGTGTTGTAACAGCCACTTGGGGATTTATCTTTCACTAATTCATCCAAACCTCTAAGTCATTTACTTGTGGTAAATACAGCTTTGTAAGTCAGGAATGTACACCATCAAGGCACACTGAGTTTATGCTCACTACCTGAAGTTCTCACAAATCTTTTTTCTTCTTAAAAAAAAGCAGGAACTTCTCTACACTCTTCCAGCAATCACTTGTTAAAAATGTATGTAATTTCTTTTCCTCAGAAATGTTCTAGTCTAATCAGTTCAGCTCCTTTTTATCCAAGAGTTATTATTATTACTGTCATATGCAGTAACTTTTCCAATTCCTTTTTATTCTGAGAAAGACCGAACCAAATTGTAACCAGTATTCAAACCGTGTGTATAGAATGGAATTATGTAATAGCATAATTTTTTTTCCCTCATAACACTCTCAACTTCCTTCTTTTTTGCTTGCTTCATAGCAAGTACAGAGAGACTAAGTTTTCAGAGAGCTGTCTATGGTGATTTCAAAGCATTTCCCAAATGACAAAAGCTATACTAACATTTAGACTGCTGAAGAGTCATACAGTGTCTGCTAACGGCATCCACAGCAAGGTTCTGCTATCGTGTTCTGCCTGTGTTCCTGAACATGTGCCACCTAACCACAGCAAGTCTGCCTCTCCCCAGTTCAAATCCTTCCCCTACAGTGGCCAATAGAACTTTTCAGGACTCATTCTCCACTACAATAGCTGAGACTATCACTCCCACATTTAACTTCGTAAATTCTGTGATCTATATAATATTCCATAGATTGACCTGGTATACCTCTTTTCAACCCCTTATGTTATGACAGAAGACTAAAGGAACCATCACATTACTGATCCAAAAGAGTAATTTCTATGTACACCTAGCATGTACGTAATTACAGAGCAAATTTCAAATTCTTAAGTAAGAATCTAGCACTAACTTTACTTACATAAAATACATTCAACATTCTACAGATGTGTTCTTATATAAGCATATCAGCACTGACATTTAAAGACCCATGACATTCAAACACTGAAAACCAGAACCAAAAGTAAGTGTCTTAATGAGTCTTATAATAAAATAATTTGGAGCATATTCAAATGTTCAATAAACAGTCAGCAGTGCAAAAATCAAGCAGTTCTTTTAGAAAGATTCATATAATAGGAAGCTCTCCAAAGCTGAATTAACATTTCTATAATTTACACTATCCAATTATTAAACAAAGCCTCAATCATTTTATAAAGTGTCACTAAACCCCATATTTCATAGCCTCTTCATTTCAGAAAAAGGAATACAAGACTTCAATTAATAAGACATTACAAACATGCCTAGGAAAAGACAGGTTCATTCTTTGTTTCATTAAAAATGGGTGACATCTGAAGATACCCTGATTTTCCAGACATGCATCTGTGTTTTACTTGGGGCCTGGAGAAAGCTAGAGGAGTAAGTGGAGCAGCATAAGTATCGTACATACCCTGAAAAGTATACTGACAACTTGGTCTTATCTGCATTGTTTAGGAATTATTTATATAATTCCCACGATGTTTCCTTTGAAGAGATACCTTAATTAGCAATACAGCTCAAGTGCACAACGTGCTTATGAGTATTTCAAGCCATATTTGTTTACAGTTTTCAGTGATTCTCTCACACTACTAAATTAATGTATGTGCTCCTCCTCCACCCGTCTGGAAGTCAGTCTTCTGCTAGGCGAAACAACTGATGCCGCTTTTACCCTCCTCCCAAGTTTGCCCAGGATTTCCTCTCTACTGATCAATTCCAAAGTTGCAAAATACAAACTGCTGTAGTCTCCTAGCTACTGAAACCTATTCTACACCAACTCTGAAGCGATCACAGAAAAGATTCTCAGGAGGTCATCTAGTGCAACCTCTTGCTCAAACAAGGGTCAACACTAGATTCAGATTTGATTGCTTACCTAAACTTTTCTTGAGTATCTCCAAGATCTCCAACAATACCTTTGGGTATCCTAAACCAGTCCTTGAATAACCTTCCAAGCAAAAGTCTTCCCTTTCCCTCTAATCAGAACCTCGTATTTTAATGACAGTGTACTTCTGTTTTTTGGCCTGGGTGCAGCTCCTCATAGGTATGGGAAGCTACTTTTGGGTATCTCCTCAGTCTTTCTCCAAGTTCAACAAACCCACAGATTAGAAACTCCAGCCCGTGATCCTCTTCTGCTAGACTCAAGTTCGTCAATACTTTTCTTGTAGTATTTCAGATGAAGTCTTACAAATTCAGAGCAAAAAGAAATAAACACTTCTACTGTAGTAGTGCCTACCCTTCTAACAGAATATTGCAAGACTAAGCATGGCTTCTATATATTATCTACCCCAACTGCAAGGTCCCTTTCACTAGCACTGATATCCAGCCAGTCAAGTCCTCAAGTGTGTACCACTGCAGGGTCCTAGTTGCAGGACTTGCCTTTTGATCTTGCTGAATTCCATCAAGTTCCTATTGTCCCATTCTACCACAGCTTGTCTACTTTCCCCTGAACAGAAACCCTGGCCTTAAATACATTTGACCACACCACCCACTAACATGACAAGGATACAAAATGCATTGTAGAGCTGTTTAAATGTACTGTTACTGTTCCGGAATCAAGAGTAACAGGCTCGTGGCCTATGTGGGGTTCTTTGCTAAACCTCCATCTCTACAGGCAGCTCAGTCAACTTAACTGATCATTGTGACTGAAAAAGATGGTCCAACTGCCTGCCTCCCCAGTTACTGTTTGTGTCCTTCCCTTGCTCCTGCTCCCTGCCCTGTGCTTTTTTGGGCACACGTTTGACCCTTAACTTAGCAGCTGCAATATTACACTGCAGGACCTTGACCATTTTTGCTGTCATAGGTTTTCAAGACAGTGAATTCCACTGACAAGTGCCCAAAATGAGAAGTGACAAAAGCACACAGCAAGAGACTCTTTCTGGCTATTATCCTGTTTCCTATGAAACTATCCTCAGAATGCAAGTTCTCACACATGAGGCCAAGGGTGCCCACTCTTGTCCTGTTCTGTTCTCTGTCTAGCAACACAGGCTCCTAAAAGCCTCAAGCTCTCTCAAGTCCCTTAAATAAAAGGAGAGATAATCAATCTTGACTTTCTTGATTTTCCAGCCACAGGAATATACTTCAATGGCTTACCAGACTTTTTACCTCAACAAGCACTTCTAACTAATTTTCTTTGCCTATTTCTACCCAATCCTTATTCTCTGGAGGTAAACTTCACTCTAGCTATACTTTCAGCATAAAAATCTGGACTCATGGCAGGTTCAGCATAAAAGACTTGGGTATATTCAAAGAAGACAATATTCTTTTACTTGAATTATCTCCAAAATTGTAAATTTAGCAGCACTACAAAAAGATATAAATATCAAAAGCAGTAGTTATTGTACATAAACCAAGTATGCAATTTTTAATTTCACATATACCTCTCCAGAGGGACCACGTAAGATACTAAATGAGATGTGGCTGTGTCAAATTCATTCTTCCTTCTTTATTCCATTTCTTGTCTTACATAAATCGAGAAATTATTAAAATACAAATTATTGTAATAAACTTCCTTTCCCTCAATTGTTTCCTGTACAATTAACTCTGTATTAACGCTATCAGTTTTCTAGAAAGAACAGAATCTAAAATTTATTTAAAAAATTATAATCTGGTCAATGAAGCACAGGGATATCAATATTCTATTAAAAAAATTAAAAAACATTGGAGAACTCAGAAAAAATTAAAATACTTCTGTGATTATTAAAATTTGAATATCATCAGGGGCTAAATTCACTAAATGGCAAAACTGTGCTTGTGTTCACAATATTCTTTTGAGGTCTCCTTCCTCAGCTAACAGAATGAAATGTAATGCATACCAGATTTTTCAAATATGAACACGAAAAGTAAATCCAAAACAATGAAAAATACTGAAATATTTAAAAAAAACACACATGCTAATAGTATCAGTTAGCATGACTCATTTTGCCTGAACTACTTTAAGTCTGGGAAAGTTAATCAACAGCAGTAGGTGTTGAATAGAACACAAACAGTATTTGGAATTGTTCACCACTAAATTGGTGGAAGATAAAGCAGCATAAAAATGTTACTAACAAAACATTCAAGCTACAAACTTGCTGGAAATATGTACAGTTTTTGCACTTAAAATCATTCAGCAGATTATTTTACATGATATTGCAATAGGAAATCCAAACCATATCAACATTTTGTTGAAATGAGACATTAAATTAGCCTTCAGAAATCACTGTTCTTCTCTCTCTCTCAAACAATATTATCAGAGTATCAGAATATTCCCCTTATTCTCTACACAGTAATTTTTAAAGAAACAAAGAATTCATACAATTAATACTGTTAAATTATTTAGCTTCAAAAATTACCTCAACTATGATGCTTCAATTTAGAAAAAAAAATGAGTTGTGCTAAAAAAAGAATGGTCTATGGTGGATACTTTAAAAAAAAAATAGATTTTATTTTCTAGCATGTGTTAGCATAGCACCATTACTTCTACACAAGAAGAGACACTCCAATTTTCTTAAAAAACAAAAAACTCTAGTGTCCCTGCTAAGCACATTTCTGGTTTACAGAAAGCCAATCCAAATTCGCTTCAAGTGATGAAACAAAATCAACTCTTCAGTTGATCAGGAAAAAGCAACAAAACACCACTGTACCAAAGTATCCTTCTGTAAGCCCAGAACAAAGTAGCAACTAATGTCAAGAAGTCAATTCACATAGCTGCCCCCATGAGCAAGTTACAAACTGATTTGCAAAGAATGTAACAGCGATAAAAGCATACAAATATCATGGGTTCATCATCTAGTGATGAAAAGTACTCATACAATCTGCGTAAGATTACAAATAAGATCACAATATCTTTACCATATCTTTCCTGAAAATATTGCACATTTATATCAAGATATTTAGAGGGAAATCTGGTAATTCACTATTATCAAGTTACTTACCTGAAACTAAAAATTCTTTTGATCACCTTTTTCAATGAACTAACAAGAAAAACCTCTGACAACCAAACAAACATTACTCACTCACCCTGCAGCTATAATTACAATTAATTCAAAAATGAAAGGCTGGCATAGAAAAAGGCTTTCCTATAATCACGAACAACGTGGAAACATGTAAGCAAAGTTTATTTACAGTATTTAGCAAAGCTTTCCTCATTTCTTATCCAGAAGTGACAATGTTATAAAGTTTAAGATAGTCTCACATGGTATTATGCCTTTTTTTAAAATCAACAGGTTCCAACAAGACCAAGCATTACGTGCTACTGCTGCTTTGTACTCTTAGTACCAGTGACAGCACACACTGCTGTGACATGGAGGTTCTGACAGTTTCAGCTTACTAGGTATAGAACTACTCTGATATTAAACATACTTTGCTCCTTCAGTTTCTACTTTCAATAATATCAAAAAAACTACAAAGGGATTCAAGGTCTTATATTTAAAAAACAAATCGTTTGACTCCATAAAACTAAATCGAGTCAGAGCAAAGGTTCTTGTTGGAAAATGCCAATGCAAACAGGAACACGGACAATAAACTACACCTGTACTCCCTGACTTAGGATCCCTTATCTGTACCAGCTCTTCCTTTACCTTGACAGGATCCATATGGCCTCTTCAAAAGAAAATTCTATTGAATTATAAAAGGCTAGAACTTTTCAGATCCTGGATTTACTTCATTTTTTTCCAATTGTCCCTCTTGTACGGATAACAATTTTTCCAAAATGTTATAGTAAAACAAATATCTGATAGTACTTTCTGCATATGCTCAATTCTTTACAGTTTATAGGGGAGAAAGTACCATCAAGTGGCTTTGAAGACTCTATCTTCTCATCTAAGTATCTGAAACAGGGAACTTTTTCACACTGTGTATTTCCTAGCTTCGACTGGGTGGGTGCAAAGCACTGTCCTGTATTTCATGAGGCAGAAATAGGGAACATTAAAAATTAAGATTAGCCCTCCAAACTGACACTAATCAGATCTTGACAAATCCAGCCACAATCCAAATTACATGTGGTAACACAAAAGGAAGGAGCTGAATTCATTAAGGTACCTAACAGGAAAAGCTAAACAATGATGTCCTCCGTAAAAGAAATATACATACCAGCCAAGCTGGAAAAGACTGCACTTATTGATTAAAAAGACAATGATGATCAACACTGGTATTCAGTGCAGTTAGTACTGACTGTAGGCTGACCTGGTAAGAGGCAGCTGAGTACTGGATGACTCCCTAGGGCCAAGAAGCTTTATAAAATACGGATGGTACCATTCTGGACTCCAGCCTGGAGCCAAAAGATCCTGACTTGCCTTCTGCAGACCGATAATCTCCAAATCTATATTTGCAACTGTCTGAGAAAATTGCACAAAGGCAGTGATGTGAGTCTATCTCAGCGCAGGATTTGCAGGCCATGCAAGTGAACACCCTCCTCTCTCAAAGGCAACAAAAACACTGCTTAAATCTGAAATACCTACAGCACAGAAATCTCATACAACAACAACTCACACAAAAAAACCCCTGCCACAGCCAAGTATGGAACCTGAAAAGAACACCAAAGCTACTTACATACAATCCAGAGTAGGAGAAGAAAACCGTAATACAGATCAAAAGCACATGTTTTGTTCTGTCTAAGTGCTTAACAAAACTAGCAGGACAACTACTGTCTTCACAGCCACAAAGTATGCAGATGTACAGTATTTGTCCAGCTCACATATATGGCCAGAATTCAAATTCTCCAAATTCTTCAAATTCTCATTTTTTTCAAAGACAGCTCAAGAGAGGAGAATAGAAGTGCTAAATCATTTGGGTACTTTGGAGATTTGATGACTATGAGGAAAAAAAGGCAACAAACAATGTTCCCACACTATTATAGTTCTCTCACCTCACAAGCTAATGAGAATTCTCTGCGAGAAATGGATCTTTTTTTGAAAGTTCACCAAAATGAAGAGGTCTCAGACAACACCACATTTAAGGAAAATAGAACTGGATTTATGATTTTGTTGTTTGAAAGTATTCTTAGAAAGTTAACCATGCTCAAATTAAGTTACAGCTAGATTTTACACACTCTTAAAGTCAGTTGTGCTTCAGAACTGGTGAATGCCTGGTTTTTATAGCTGTACAGAGTATCTTTTAAAGAACATCGACTAAGACAGTGACTAACCCATAAAATTAAACTGCTTTGTTTTGGGGTTTTTTTTGGAACATAAACCAACAAACACTACATATGTATTAGACTGCCTATGCCACCCTGTTACTCCTTGCTCTTCTTCCTCCTTTCCCTGTTTTTAACTCAGTGAGGCGCAAAAAGCAAAAGCAAGAGGGAAGAAAATACAGCTCTTACCTTTAAGCAAGGAGTCCACAGAAGGTAAAGACAGATTGATGCTAACACCTCTGACCCCCCGTGATCAGTGCCTGAGGTTTCACCTAATGTTTTTATTGCAATAATGCAGTATGTAAGCCTTCAAAAACAGCTATTCGGCTTATCACCCACAGAAATTCTTCTGGGAACGCTACTCTTACAGATGGCAGCAAAACTGAAACTTTACCTTAAAAAAGAAAACCCTTCAGTTTTACTCTTGCTAAAACTGTTGCCGTCACCTTACAGCCAAAACTGTATTAGAGAACTAAGCAAACATTGAAAACCGATGCTGTATCACTTTATGCTAAACAACATGGAATTGCCCACACATCCTGAGATGGCCCCAGGCATGTTTCAGCTCAGTCACACTGTCGTTCACTCCAAATATAGAGATATAGCATTTATGAAACTTCAGAGCAAGCAGGATCTACACACTGAGACTGGTGCTCACAACCTTTAAAAACAAGCAAACACATAAAACCCAATCACGGGTCACTCCCAAGTCTCAAAACAAATCCCCAGTCCTAACTGTAGTCTTCTGTTGGACCCGACAAATCATCCTACTTGCCTCACACAGAAAACAGGCTGAAAGTAGGGACAAAGACACAACCAGGAAGCCAGGGAGAAAGGAGAGAAAGAAAACCAAGAAGTCATTTGGCATTAGAAAAGTGATAAGTTTTTTAAATTACAGGAAACATATTAAACTTCAAAGGTTTGTCAAAAAGTAATTAAGCATTTGTATAAATAAAGTCCAAAGACATATTAGGCATACAGCTTAGAAAACATATTCTACTTTTCCAATGTGTGTTGCCTGCAATTATTTCTTTCTAGGATAAAATTCTAATAGTACTTTAAAAAAGAAAACAAGAAGCTTTACTCATTACACAAAGTGGGAAAGGCTTTCCTCCAGCAGTCCTCCTATCTTACCTGTATCTTCAATGAATTGCACACATTTTTCAACAAACAGAGGTATCGGTTTCTCAGGTGTAACCAAATCCTGTAGGGGCATCCCAAAGTAATTACTTTCCCAGTTTCTACGGATTGGAGGATTGAATGTCTTAGTTTTCTTTTTCGGCTAAAACAAAACAGAATTATTTAAGTAATATTCAAGCAACATTTTAACTAACTCATATTGCAATCACTGAGTAAACACAAACAGATCACACATCTATCAGACATGAAAATTCCTCCATAGCAAACTGAAGGAATAAAAATTGAAATGTACTTTCAAAATGGCATACATTAGATACAAAGAACTCAACTTGTAAAAGATTTGGTCCTTTTTGTATCTCCCATCTATCAGTAACTGAAATAACACAGGAGCAGAAATAAAGACACCACTTGTTCAGAGTGCTCTGGACAACTCTTTGCACACCAACTTTCAGCACTGCTTACAAATGCATCTGCATGAATCACATCTGACTCATGACCTCTATAGAAATTGTTAGGATTAAACTCTCAAGTGTTTTATCACTAAAAAAGTTCCACATATATTTAAAGATACAAAATAATCTTTATATTGCAACTATACAAGAACATGATGATGATGCAGAGTATGTAAAAATCAACCTCCAAGTTCCAGACACTCCTATTAAGCATGAATTGGCACAAGATCTTTGCCAAAAGGTTTGGATACAATCAAATCTAAGAAGACAATGAGTTTCATATGGAGTTTTCTTGCTTGTTTTTAATTTATTTTTTTCCCCCTGAAGAAGAATTTTATCAGTGGAACTGACAAATCACCTTTGGATAACTACAGAAATTATACTGTATCAAATACCATGTTTCATCTCAATGTTGATGAAAATAACTACATAAAAATATTTATTTAGGCAGCATCCAGTTTAGATGAGCAATAGCTGAAAGGGCCAAGCTGAAGCTAAACAATGTATAAAACTGAGTGAAATCATCTTTGTCAAATGTTCAGTGAAAGATCACTTCAGAGATACATCCACTAAGTCAGCAAAGAAAGGAAAATTGGAGTGGTTTTTTCCAAGGTGTTCAGTACACACCTCCACCATCTCAGAATAAATGAAGCAACACTCAAGACTGTACATTTTAGACCAACAAGACAGAAAAAGACTGTGTGTCTCTTTGAAAGCAATCTGGTTAATGGAATAATAAACTAGGATAATACAGAAAATTTGATGAAAATTATAAATATTATCTGGAGTAGAATATCTCAATATAGTATGAAATATCAAATATATCTGAGAAATTGGAATAAAGAATATTTTTTTATAATAACTGTCCTGTGATAGAAGAATGGCTGTAAGGGGCTGAGATATCGAATATGACACTCAGAAAAGAAGAAAGGTTTCTTTGAAGAATTGGCTACCTGAAACAGCTTAATCTCCATTTGGAAAGTGAGAATTTGTCTAAAGAATTTAAAGAAGTGTAAAGAAAAAAAAATACAAAGAAAAAACCTCAACCCTGAAGTCCTTTGCAACTGGTCTAAAAGTAGAGTAGAAGGGATGACAGTTTCAAGACTATTCCATAAACAAGAAATAATGGCTCCCTGAGGCAGTTACAACAATAAGTTTATCAGCTCTTTCCCCTTACCCATCATGACGTATTTTGTCTCACTCCTGTCCAATATTTATTAAAATACCTCTCTGATGATTTCCCTTTCTTTTGTGTTGAGTGCACCAGCTCCACTGACAGTAAGAATCAAATCTTCCTGTGAATAACACTATCTACACAATCTTCCAAAGAACTAATTCTGTAAAAAAAACAACCAAAATTTTTAAAAAACCCAACATGCTATTTCCTGATTTGAGACTTCCATACTTCACTCAAGTTGTGGGTATAGACATCCTAAGTGGAGAACTTGTTCTGAACAAAAAAGATGAGTTACTGTGCAAAAGACCTGATCTTTGCACCAAAAGATCAACTGACTTCAGGGAAAAAAACATAGGTCTTACTTCCAATAAAAGTATGTTTTAGTGGAAGCTTTTTTGCAATTCCTGTCCCTCGCTCTGAGACAACAGCAGTTTTTCTGATCCATCAGACATAGAAGGGAACTTTTAAACTTCCTAGTTAAGATACACAGAAAAATTTACGATAGATATGAAAGATTAACTTTTAAAGTATCTCTAACGAAACAGTGAACAAAAACATTTAAACATTAAACTGTTCATTTAGTTAAAGAGCATCTGAAAAAGGTGAACAATTTCAAAATTCCTACATTTTGGCAGAGATTATGGGTTTGCCCCAGGTGTTTTTAGTTCAACAGTTCTACCCAATACACCAGTCACCTACCATTGCATGCCACAAATAGTAATCTAGACACAGTCAAAACTAATTTTGTATGCTTCTTCTACACCACAATAAAAAATAGGCACCAAGTTAGAGAAGACAAAAACCAGCCCAGAGTTTCTGTTACTTACTCCTAGCAAAAAGCTTCCATTCCACTGTTTTCCTGTTACCAATTAAAACACAACCCGACGCCATAAAGTTGAAACCCTGTTTTCATACTAGTCTGTGGGGGTGTTTTATAATTGAATGCTGCACTTATGTTGAGCTTTCAGCACAGGTTTCAGCACTTGCTTCTTGTCAAAGACAACTCTTCACGCCCTAACAGAGGTTAGGTTAATGCCAAACCTCCAACTGATCCTTACATATTCGGCAGGAAAGCCTTTTTAACTCTGAGAATCCCAAACTTGCCTCACATTGCTGATCCCAAAAGCATTCACTTGCAATATTGTTTTAATTGTAGTAGTTGAAGCACCAAAGCATGTGCTGCAAAAGATTAGGTGAAGTCCTTGTAATACAAGCCAAGGTAAACACAAAAACATGCATTCTAGCATGGCACAGTATCCAAGTCTTGATTAAAAAAACAGGAGTATTATTACAAAGAGCATAAAATCATGAAAATATAGATGTAAAGAATATTCAAGCTGAATCCTCCTGACTGTAAGGACCAGGGAACCAGATAAGCAGCACTCATCATCTAGAAAAAAAAACTATGCTGAGACTTCAGCCAGCTAAGAGTCTGAGAGGACAATGCACTTAAATACAACCTTTAAAATTAAATCAGAAAACTACAAACTGCCCAAACCTATCTACCAAAGCCCTTTATGGATTGGCTGCTCACTCTAGGAAGCCCTCCCTGCTCAAGATGGGCTCCCTTTCTTTTTTTCTTCCTCCCACCTCCGTCCCACCAGAACTACTATTAATAATTTCTTTATCAAAGAGGAAATTTAGCCACCTCTCTACCCGCCCCAAACTTAAGTACTGCTTTTGATATAAGGGAAATTTTCTGTCTGCTTTATTTGCAGTCAGTCCTGGGGTCACAAAGGGAAAAGTCAGTATTTTCAGGACTAGTAAAATACTATATAAAACCACACACCATGAACAGCACTCATTTTATAGGCTTAAAATATTTGCAATCTCTAATTCATAGCTATAGCTCTTCAGCAACTGTATGATGGACCGTCATTTGTATTATTCGTACCCCACATGCTCTTTGTTCCCTCCATGCATTCTGCCATTTTTAGAATTCCAGCTTGTTACACCTAATTTTAAACTACAGATGCTCAAGAAGGTATATGGCTCTAAATGTACATATTAAGTGTTAAATTTCAACAGATGAAACCTGAAAGTACATATTCTGGTATTTCCTGTACTCCTCAGGAAAAAAACAAAATTCACTGCACATTCCAGTTTGAAGGAGACAGTGCTTTGCTAAATCAACCACTGAATTTACACAAGAACAGCTGAATAAAGTGGATCTTCCTTTCTCACATTCACCATAGTCTTATTAAAACTGAGATCAATACACACGGGCTCTGCAGTTCCTGACACTATTTCAGGAATAGTCTCAACGTAAAATTTCGTATAGTTTTGAAAGTATAACGGCAGCAAGCAAGTTTAAGCACGGAAAATCAGACAAAAAAACATACTACTTATATAGTGTTCTAAAACAAGCCAGAGTAAAATATGTGAGAATTCATCTAGACTCTAGTGGATTTGTCTTGCTGAAACACTGAGATAAGTTTTCAGACTCATTTAAAATAAAAGGCACCTTACAATCATCTTGGTGTAAAGGAAAATGGAAAGAATGTACTTCACAATCTTCTTTGGAAACAGCAAGCGTTGTTTGCAAACAAGGTTACAAGGCAGGATATTTCAGAGCACTGTTTTTCAGATTTCTTTTAGCAATCGAGGTGGAAACTCCACTCACAAAAAAAACCCTGACCCTGAATAATCAAACTACTGACCATTGGTCAAAGAACAAAAACAGCAAAACTTTTCCAGATTCAGTAGCTTTTAACAATGGAATGCCAGAGAATTACCACTGATCAGTTAATTTAGCATATTGTTTACAAGATCTCTGTAGTTAGGATTTGTTTTCAGAGTGCTTGAAAAATTCAAACGGCTCTGCCTTTCCTTTTGCAGAAATTTATCGCTGTTCTTGACATGCTGGGGAGGATACAAACTTAAACAACTATTCTATAAGAGGAGGAAAAACTACAGCCTAAATTAAGACACTCAACAGATCTCAAAGTGTTCACAAATCTAAGAGCTCTAAATTAGGTGGGCAGATTTTTAATACTCATCAACTCCATTGTAAAAACAAATAATTAGGTCATTAATTTTAACTCTATGGAATAGCTACAGGTTTCTAGATCAGGCAGGCTTCCTGCTGTACATACAATTACTAAATTAAGACAAGGGTCAAAAATAACTTGCTATTATTTCATGTAGTAATAATAGTAATTGATAAATGAATAATAATTGAGAAATAAATTGTTTAGTATTTGTATCAGGCTTGTTTACACATGTGAACAATGGAAAGCCAAGGAGTACTGTGGTTTGGGCCTTATAGCAATTAATGAACTACATTACAGTTGCAGCTTTAAGGTTATTGCACACATATAAAGAGGTTCCTCCTGTCTGAGGTATTAGAAAGCTCCTGTCTGAGGTATTAGAAAGCTTCCCTCAGCAAGATCCTTATGCTCTAGGAAATTTCTGCAATTTCTGTTGTTCTGTATCTCCAGACTCATCAAGTTAAAGTGAAGACAAAAATAATTTATGATACAGCTCACAAGGCAGCTGCTTTTCATGTGTACCAACACCAATAACAGATCTATACTAGACCTTGGTATCACACTGTCAAAGATTCTGAGATAGGCATCTACTTGTAGTTCAAACTTGCAATTTTTGAAAAAGACATGGAGATGAATGAGCATCTCAGCTGGACAGGTCTAACTTGGCAAGTATAGCAGAGACAAAGCTGCATACGAACATTGTAGTCTCTGCTTAGTTCCTCCGAGTTTGTGAACATCAGTAAGGAAGTAAATAACCAAACACGGAAAGGATGCCAATATAGTGGAGAATTCACTCTGGAAAATGCCTTGAATCTTAGAGCTATTTTGTCTAATAACAGCAGAAACTACAAGGTGCTTTTTTCATAAGAGAAACATTACAGAAAATATTCTGTACTTTAACAAATACTAACACACAACATGCACTTGAAAGCTTTCAAGCTCATTGTGCACGTACAAATCCACATGAATTTGAAACCTGAACTAAAAAGCCCTGTGACTGAAGCCAGTCTGTTTTTTCTCCTTCCTTCCTTCCACTTCCCCTCATATACATCTCTGCCAGAGGAAGTTCAACAGTCTGCTTGTTAATAGCACATGCAAGGCCACACAAGTTTTTTTCAGAACATTTAGACAGGTGGTAATAAGGATAAAGGTGGGTGTATCACAAGTTAGATTACACTGAACTGATTCAACCTTCCCCACTGACAATATGTGTTCTTTTCTAGAGGCAAAGACAGGACAACCATCAGTTGGTTTTACCAACCTGGACTTTAGTTAAGGCATTAGGTGATGGCACGTAAGAAACTACTGTGACAACTGGAATAGCAGAAGAAAGATGATATTCAATAATAAACAGGACAAAGTCACAGACTAAAAGAAAATCATGTACTAGAACATGGAACTAACAAAAGCTATGCTCCCTAAGGTGCATGTGGCATGTATACATCGACTTCTGCCTGTAGTAACATGCATTCACAACAGATTTTTAAAGTTTGGTACATGTGTCAGCCAAACTATAGCTGTTCATTCTCCTATTCTACTGGTAAATCAAATCTTGCTTCTTCCTTCCTACCCACTCAACTCCTGTGCTCTTCCCTTCAGTTGTTTCACCTGAAGCCTGCCACCTCCACACACCTCTTCCATTTCCCTTGCCTCTCTGAAAATGTGCCCACACCTTTATGTGGGGTCCTGAAAGTGTCAGGACAAAATGAGCACCCTTCGGAAAGGTCATGTCTTTCCTGCAATAGTTTACAAGAAACCTACCTAGAAACATCACATCTCCTACCAACAAAGATGCAAGGAGTACCAAGAATGTTACATCCTATTTGGCTTTAAAAAGCAGCAGCAGACTACAAAGTTGATTTTAAAAAAAAATGCTTGAAAAAGACAATTAGTACCTCAGATTTCAAAGATGAAGTTTTTGCACACAAATTCAATTTGTTCATAAGATTTATGTATTTCAGAATCACTGTAATTACATCAAGAATGTATCACATGTATGTTATGTTTCCTTTACACAGAGCTGGACAATTCTGAAAAATAATCAGTAAGAGCTTTAAGAAATACTGAGAAAAAAGTACACAAGTTCTATTTATCTCTCAAAAAAACCCAGGAAGTAATCTGTAAATAGTGGTACACTAACATCACTCACATGGACCAAACAAGACTTGACAAGAAAAACATAATTGGAATAATTTTTGAGTTTTTTTATTAAAAGACTGCTAGCTCATCTAGCACAACACAGGAAAACAGTGAACAGGCTCCAAAACTAATAAAACTGCATCTCTTTTGAAAAAAATTAACAGTTAGAAAACCCAAAGGAGTATATTACAAACTAAAATGTCTGGTGCCATGATTTAGGTGATGGGATGGTGTTAGGTGGTAGGCTGGACTCGAAGATCTCAAAGGTCTTTTCTAACCTTGTTAATTCTGTGATTCTGTGACTCATCATTTGAGCTGGAACTACTTTCACTTCAGCTTAATCCAAGTCAACACACAGAGAAGTCACTCCTTATCAAAAGCACTAACCACTCATTCTTAGGTATTTTGAAAGCTTGCAAACATTTCAGCTATCAAGTTAAATTTGTTTTCTCAATCACTACAATAATTTCTACTACTATTAAAAGCTTTTTATGCCTAATTTGAGAGTAGCAGGCCGGCTACTTGCAGTTAATTTAAAAACAAACAAACAAACAAAAAACCCCACCAAAATACACTACCAACAAACCACAAACCAAAGCAAAAGTTTCAACTAGGGTTTCCTCTCAACAGGCCAAAGCCAGAAGTGGAAGCTTTGGTAAAGATATTGGGAGGTTTCCTGACACAAAACCAGGAAAAGATGACCCCACTATAATAGGTCTACTCAGTTTAAAATGTAAATATTCAACTCAGAATAACTTTCTGTCAATTCGACACAGCTGGAACAGTAGGAAGATTATGAAACTACATTTCAATTTCTACGTAGCAACATTATTTCAATCAAATGGAGTCCAGGAATTGGACTTGATCATTGAGGATACTTTCCAACTTGGGATATTCAATGATTCTATGAGAAGCACATATATAAAATATTGTTTTTTTAAAAAATCTAAGTTTCCCCAAAAGAATAACTTTAAAGTATTATTAACCAAATGATTTTATACCCATAAGACATCATTATCTATGCTTATAAGTAAGCATTAAAAAAATTTAGTGCCCTTTAAATCAGTCATGTGTAATTCAAATCACAGCTGCATACCAGAAAGTGCAATTCAGAATTTAATCTATTAGTAAAATCTAACCATGCTCTACTTTAACAAAACTTATTGCTAACTGCTGCCCAAGTACTGTCAGATTTAAGCTAAAAAACATTTAAAAAATGCTGCAAATGATAATATTAAGAAGGTTGGCTTATTTTGAGACAAGAAAAAAATATGTAACTGATCAGGCACACCCCTGATTTCATGTCAAATGAAAACTAATGAATGAAACCAAACACAATGATTGCTGACCTAAAATTAAAATCTAAACTATAAATCTAAATTATAACTAGGTTCCATCTAGACCCTAGACCAGGGGTCCTCAAACTACGCCCCGCGGGCCGGATACGGCCCGCCATGGTCCTCAGTCCGGCCCACTGGTATTTACAGAACCCCCCCGCCTCTGTCCTGTCTGCCGTCTTCTCTCTCAGACGGGGACAGCCTCTGTCCGTCCCTCCGCAGTCCCACGGGCGGCTCTCTGCGGGGCCGGCGCGGCGGGATGGGCAGGCGGGGTGCGGGTCTCGCCCCCGGGCTTCCCCGCGCTACGACTGGCAGTGACAAGTATGGAACCTAACATTGACCATCTCATTAGCCAAAAGCAGGCCCATAGTTCGCATTGAAATATTATTTGTTTTTGTTGATTACAATTGTTCTTCATTTTAAATATTGCATTCTTTTTCCTGTTCTTTGTGCACTACTAGAAATAAAATATGTGCAGCGTGCATAGGAATTCGTTCATTTTTTTTCCAAACTATTGTCCGGCCCCGACAGTGTCTGAGGGACAGTGAACCGGCCCTCTGTTTAAAAAGTTCGAGGATCCCTGCCCTAGACCACAACACTACCTTGATATAACTTGTAAGACAGTAAGTCAAAAAGTAAGCAGCTATGAGGCATAAAGATCAAAATAAAACATTTTTCAAGTAGAATGCAACATTTTCCCTTTACTTCCTTAATTTGTTGCCTTTATTTTTTGCTTGAATAGAAAATCATTCAGGTAGTACAACTTTTAACTTGATTACCCATTTGCCCACAGTAGGAAAATTCAGCAGTCAGTAAAACCACTATACAAAGTTTCCTTTTCATGCACTTGTTTGGGAGTTCCAAGTAGACAACTAAGAATTAAAAAGAAATCACTCCTTTCATTCACCAGCCCTAAAACTCATTCCAACAGCAAGAACAGAAAGAATTGAAAGAACCAGTTCTACTCAGAAACTCATACAGCAGCCTTTTTCTTTGAAAAAAAATAAAACCTTACTCAAATGGAAGGAAGCCTGCATGTGTACATACAGAGATGAAAATAACTGGAACTTACTGAACATCTGATTAGGCAGACAAACCATCTCATTCCCAAAGGTTTTGAGCAATTTAACAGAAACTCAAGACAAAAAAAAAAAAAAAAAAAATATTATATGAAAATTTTAAAGCACCTCTTTCAAAACAGGGTGCAACTCTTACATATTTGGGCTCTTCCCTTTTTACAACGCACCACAAGTTGTAAATAAAATTTAAATTAATCGACTTACCTTCTTATCTTCTTTTACTTTGTGGGGTTTCTTTTTCATTTTTTTATCATCCAATTCCTGATCTGATGTAATAGCAGGGTTGTCTATGCCACCCTTCCACGTTTCAACAGGTGAAAGAAGGGGGTCTTCTTCACTTCCACGATGTCTTCCTTTTCTTTTAGTTTTAGAGGTGGTAAAAGCCTCATCATCACTTGCATCTGAATGTGTTCTTCTATAGTAAGACTTGGCTTTGCTGAACAAGGTCTTAGACTTGTACTTGTATTTTGAAGGCCTTCTTTCCCCATGACCTTTGGATACTCTATCAGAAAACCCATTTTCTTCCTCACCTTGAGTATTTATAACAATTGAGTTCCGAACTTTAATAATACGATTCTGACTATCATCTGGAACCGCGTAGATATCATCTGCAAAGCCTTTATGTTTGCAAATAGTGTCAATAGGTTCAGCATAGTTGTCAGATTGGTCTATCTCTTCTGGGGGTGCTGCAGGCACTCGAGACGGTTGTTTCCTGGGGTTTTTGCCAATACCTGCCTCAATTGTTTTCAGGAGGTTAGGATCCAGTTTTTTCACATTTGTTCTTGGAACAAGTGGTTTCGGTTTTATCGGAGGAGGCACTTTATGGTTACGTTCATGGTCATGACAATTGACTGGCGTACTGTGAATAGGATATTCATTTCCTTCCAAATCCAGTCTGTACTTTGAACGATCACTAGGTGCTGGGAGTAACCTTACATCATCACCAATTGGACTGTAAGGTGGTGGTCCTTCAGCATCATCCTCTGAATCCGGATAATTATAGTCAAGGGAACCTCCTCTTGGAGATCTTGGAAAAACATCTTCACTTGTATGTGTTGATTCCCTTGTGCTGTCTGACATGTAAGAACTTTCAATCATGTTTTTCTTTTCTAATACATCGCTGAAGAACAACGTGAAAACCTCTGTTTGACGATGATACTGAGATAACGAATATAAAGCTGTAAACTTAGCAGTAATTTCTGTTGCTATGTGTTCTCCTTCAGTCATGAGTTCCTTGATTGCTTCATTCTCAAAGAAGTCCGCCTGGCTGTCAGTAACAGCCACCAATTGGACAGGAATCGTATCCTGAACTTCAGAAAGAAATGCCCGAAGCATTCCCATGGATGCCTTCCGCTTTGCAGAATACACCAGTATATATCCATGAACGAGTTCATCTTTCCTCACACCAATTGAAGAATGATATGATAATATAGTTATCTGTATTCGACGCCTCTTCTCACCTATTATTTTATCAAGCATCAAAGAATTATTCTGGCCAGCCTGAGCAGCGCTACAGGAGTGAGAGTCAAGGAAAGGTGAAAGAATAAGATCCACACTGAATGGATCACCACACATAGCACACATGACGATCCTTAAGTCAGCTTCTGACAGATCTTTAATGGTAGGAACGGGACTTACAACATCAAAATTGTGTTTAACTGCTTCCAGTACTCCCCTCAGTGCCTGTTTTATTTGGGTCTCATTAAACTTGCGTGGATATGTACCAGCAGGCACATCTACAAAAGGACACTGTAACTTGTTGGCCAATTGCTGTCCCTGATGTCTCAGAATAGGTAGATTCTTGCTGACACTGTCCCTCTGGTTAGCCAATATTAATGTAAATGAAAGATTAGCCATATACTTGTCTCTCCTTATCTGAGATGCTTCAGCCCTTATTTTTGCAATGCATTCTCCAATAAAATTCAGTGACTCAATAGAGTTAAACACGCAGAAACAACCATGTGGTTTGAAGGCTGAGGTCCACAACTGAGTCAGCAGGTATGGGGATTTGGCATCAACTGGCCTCAGATCTAGTTCATATATTTTTCCATCTAATGCATATTCATCATCAGTGGATTGTGTCCGAATTTCATTTGCCAGTTCTTGTGCAAGGCCATCTTTGCCCAAAATGAAAAGATTGACTTTATCAATGTTGGCACTATCATGGTATAAATTTGAGCGGCTGTGGTCCAGTTGCAGAAGACTGTTGGCAAGTAACTCCTCTACTTTTATGTCTGTGCAATTTTGGCCACTGAGGCAAGTTTCTTTAGTTGGGTGATAAACAAATCCTATGTGTTTGAGCAGAAGAGATTCTCTGTCAGGTGCAAGTTTCTGTAAAGCTTTGTATCTAGGTTCTTCACTCAGAACTGCATGAATTTCACTCATTTTATCTGTACTTGGTGTTGCATTAAGATCCAGGTCATAAAACAGCTCTGAATGTTCAAAAAGCATTTCCTGAAACTCCTCTTTGGCTTTTTCAACAATCTCCCTCTGATGCCTAGCATACACTTCCTTACTGTCTGCATCAGTGATATATTTGAATGCTTCATCCTCCACCACAAAACATATAACTTCTTCCCATGGCTGTCCAGGTGAAATGAATTGGATTTTCTCAAGAGTTTTTTTGAATTTCTCCTTCATTTCAACTCTCCTTTTTTCTGATATAAGATGCTGCACATGGTTTTGATAAACTTTTTCAGCCTCTAGGGTAGTGAGAAGGTCAAATGGAATCCTCCTGTCATTCACTTTATCTATATGGTCAGTTTCATCCCAGGGTGTTTTTTCAAGCACTACGAAACAGGACTGGAAGTCAGGCCTTTTCTCCATTACCTTCAAGGCTTCTGACCAGCTCAAGAGTTCAATTTCATCAAGATTTGATAGAAGAGTATTAAGAGCTCTTGGCAATGCATTAATGTATTCCTCTTTTCTCTTTCTAATGTGCTCCTGTTTAAGCTGCTCTATGTGTTTTGAAAAAGTATTTTTGGCCTTTTTTGTTCCTTCCAAATTGATGTACTCTTCATAATCAGGGTGGTTTTTCAGTTTGTTACTAACGGTTTTCCAAGTTGCATGATAGTCTCTCACAGTTTGGACGAGTTTTTCAAACTTATCTGTTGCTGTAACAACTAGCTGTCTTTGAGTTTTATAGGCATCCAGATAGGGGATAATTTTAGGCTTACCACGAGTTTTATCCATCATTTGTACCAGTGCAGTAAAACATGTTTCAACATTGACATTAAATCTTGCCGATGTTTCCACTACCACAAGGTTCTTCTTATTTGAAGCAAAGGCCTGAACCTCTCGCAGATAATGATCCACACATTCATCACATTTTGTCGCTGCTATTATTATGGGTTTTTTAGATTTTGAGAGCTGGATATAGAGATTATTCACAAATTTAAGTTGATCGTCAAACTTCCTATTGCATCCTTGGCTTACGTCAATGCACAATAAAAACCCATCTATGCTTAATTTCCCTTCAGGCATTTGTTTTTGCTCAAAGTCTTGCTCCAAGCCTAGCTGATCTGTGCAAATGTACATCAGTTTTTCTGCAGACTGCAGTTTGGAGGCAGCTGCACGTTTTATGTACGGCTGTAAATTTGTACTCCGATGAGGCAGGAAAGTCTGATCATCAATGAACTCAGTCTGTTCAATTACATGAATTCTGCACTCAATTCCATCCTCACCGCTTTGCGTTACGTCACCCCAGTACAAAAAGTGGTCATTGTTAACAACTCTTCCTCCAAAGTCAATTGTGCTAAGCACAGAGGTATGTTCAGGGTAGTATTCATCTGCTTTTGAACGAACGAATCTATTGCACAAACATGACTTTCCAACTCCACAATTACCTTTATCCTTTTCAGTTCCAGACAGTCCAACAACACTAACAGCATAAGATGGGGGGCGTGGCTCTTTGTTTTTTGCCATCATAACTCTCCTCTCATCCTTTTGCAATTATCAAGGTAACTGTATGTGGTTTTCATTATGGAAAGGTTCCTACAAATTTAAATTGTATATCCAGGGTTCCAGAAAAAGCTTTCAGTCATTCCTGCTTCAGCTTGTCATTGAGAGAACCTCAGATAACCAGGACAAGGATGATCATCTTCCTATAAAATACAAAGAGAAAACAAAATTTCAAGATCGCAGGTATTTCTCTGTAATATTCATGAGAGAAAAGTTATTTTAAGAAACAATTTTGCATGCTCACTCTGATTTTCTGTGTATATGAAAATAATATAGCTACTTTAAATGAGTTCTTAAATTCGTAATTCATTCATGTTAATGTTATTTATACTACAAATTTGAAAATAAACATGTTTTAGGCACAGTTTAATAATAGCTTATCCCCTATTTTGATAGGCAATCTGCATACTTCTAAAAACAGAAAACCCATACCCAAACCCCAAAATTACTGTTTTCCTCCCTAGCTTATGAATACAAGGCACTAAAAAGCATTTCGAACTACAATACCACATAAAAATTCTAAACCCAACTAAATATTCACATACTTCTATTCCTGCTCATGTTTTCACTAGATATCATGTTTATTTGCATAAACAACACTACTTTTATGTGTATTTGTAGGCTTGGGCTTAGGTTGCAGTAAAGAAAATTTCAAAATAAGCTGTAAAAGCAGACAGTTGGCCATGTAGCTCAGCTGATACCTATCTGCAGAAGTAAAGTACTTTATTTGCATACTAACAGTAAACTGCTTTTACAGAGAAGTTCCTAACCTGAATTCTACAGAAAAACACAAATACCATAAAAACACTGAAGTGAGATTTATGAGTTTTTGAACTACAATGTAGTGTCATTCCTTCTGTCTCCCTTAAAAAAAAACAACTTCTATTAACTGTAAACAAGAACTACTGTATCTACAGTCAGACTTCCACAGAATTATTGCAAGGTTTCAGTGGCTTTATTGAAGTTGTCAAATATAACATTACCACTAACTCTCAGTTATTAATTAGAAGACTCTGCTTGCATGCATACTGCAAATGGAAAAGTATTTACTGTTTTACAAACAATGACATCATGAGTAGAACAAAAAAAAATGAATGGCCAAATGACTGGGCCCAAGAGGTTGTGATCAGTGGCTTGAAATCTAGGTGGGGACTAGTAACTAGCTGTGTACTCCAGGGGCCAGTACTGGGGCCACTACTGTTTGACATCTTCATTAATGCCATGAATGCGTAGGAATGTACCCTCAGCAAGCCCAGTAATGACAAAATTAGGAGGAGTGGCTGATACAGACCCTGCATCCGGCGAGGAATAACCTCATGTACCAGTATATGCTGGGAGCCAACTGGCTGGAAAGCAGTGGTACAGAAAAGGACCTGGGATTCCAAGAGGCATGAACATGAGCCAGCAGTGTGCACTTGTGGCAACTGAGGCCAACAGTACCCTGGGCAGCACTAGACAAAGTATTGCCAGCAGGTCACAGTAGGTGAACCTTGTACTCTTTGCAGCACTAGCACAGCCACTGATGCAGGGTGTCCAGTGCTACAGCACAAGGGAGACACAGAGACAGTGCAGAGTGCAGCAAGGGCTCGCTAAACTGATTAAAGCACTACAGCATTTCGTATGTAAGGAAAGGCTGAGAGAGCTGGGACTGTTCAGTGTGGCAAAGGGAACACTCAGGGGAGATCTCATCAACATATCAAAAATCTGGAGGAAAGGTGCAAAGAAGGCAGAGCCAGACTTTCCACTGGTGCCCAGTGGCAGGACAGGAGGCAGTGGGCAGAGTTGGAAGCACAGAAGGTGCCACATGAACATCAAGAAACAGTTTTTTTATAATGAGGGTGATGGAGCACTGGTCTGGTTTGCCCAGAGGTTGTAAAGATTCCTGCATTAGAGGTACTCAAAAGTCACCTGGATGCAAGCCTGGGCAACTTGCCCTAGATGACCCTGCCTGAGCATGGAGGCTGGACAAAATGACATTCCAACTTACACTGCTCTATATTGTGTGAAAATATTTTAATAGAATTATTTTCTCTTTTTCTTTGTAAAAAGACAGTTGTCACATGGCACTATAAATAAAAGGTACAGACTACGGTACTTAAGATATCTGCTTTTACATTTGTAGAGTAAAAACAATTTAAAAAGAGTATTGTCATTCCTTTAGCTTAAAATGTGTACAATCTGTCACCCAAAGAGCTCTCAAAAACACAACATATATGTAACTATGTTTGTAATGAAGTTAATTAACCAAAAATATAAAATAAAAACCACACAGATAACAGCAGCTTTCAGTTACAAAATTCATAGTTAAGGAAAGCATCTTTTTTTAGAAAAAAAACAAGCACCCGTTTCATAACAAAACAAAGAGGAAAAAATCCAATTTTTATACTTGTGAGCAGTTACATTGCAAGAACTGCCGCTTTTGTGTCCTGTTTTAGAATTATTTTTTGCTTAAGTCAGATTACTCAAAGACATTTGGAAAAAGAACTTGTACATTTTGCTTTTTGCTATTTCCACTGTGTTTATTATTCTCAAACTACAGAATTTGGAACTAACAGAAAATGGCTCTGGGAATAAAAATACTTAGCAAAAGTAGCATCTTTTACAAGCACTATTCATATTAGTACAAATAAACCCACTGTTTTCTTTATAAAGCAAAGCTTATCATAGTAGCATCATTCAAACTGTTAGAATGAAAAGTTCACAGTCAGCATTTTCACCATAAAATGTTTTCTGTTTGCCACAGCACAATACAGATTTGATGTGGACTACACACAAAAACCTTCATCCACAGAGTTATTTCATTTAATCAGGAAGATGATGTCAATTTGCAATTAGTTTATAAGAAACAATCAATATGTTCAGATAGCAAAGGTTTTTCCTCCTCCATCTATAAAATGTTTGTTAAATCCATGTATTTTTAAGTGAGTAAGTACAAAGAGTGAGGTGAAATGGGACACTGACAAAGGGAAAACAAATATATTGGTCTCTCATAAAATTTCTGACATGGGAGATTTTCATCATAGCAGGAGCTGAATCACTAAAAATATTTAAAAACAGAGTTTCTACTTTCCACTGATTGTACAAAGCAAAGTCACAAAATGAAATCTTTGTTAAGTAATAAAACTGGTAAAAATCTGGTATCATAATGGCTTCACATCAAATACATAATCATCATCAAATTGCTCCCGAAATGGAAGGTTTTTCATTTCACTATACCATTAATGTAAAGGTACTTTATAGTTCTGTACAGTTTTAAAGCAAACACACTAGAAATTCCTGGTAAGTTAGTTCCATTATCTTACTTCAATCTGTCCAATTCAGTTACAACAATTGTAAACACTATAATTCATTGCTTCACTCCCCACCTCCATCTCTGTTACAGATTCAAAAGAAGGGCTGTTTGACTCGCTCAACTAATTTCAATCTTAGAATTGAAAATGGTATCTTCTGATTTCTACAGAAGTTTCAGTTTAAACATAGAAGTACTACGTGTATGACATCACTGCAGGAAGAATCTCTGTCCGTTTACAGATGCACCACAGGACCTTGTCTCGACAGACCTTCAGATTTCCAGACAGAGGTATAAAGAAAATCTACTCGTACTTATTCACGCATCTCCCTCAAGGCCTAAAGCCCAAACTTACCCTTAGGAAAAAAGGTGCAAAGCAAGATGGTTATCCTGCTGTAATCGTCCTGCAGTGATGTCACACATTTAAACAGTGCCCTTCAGTAAGTTCCTCCCTGAGGGATCTGAAAACAAAAAGTAAAAATCATTAACAGTTACAATTTTATGAAAGCAGAAGCAGGAATCTGAGAGGGTACAAAATTTCACCTATGCATGAGGATCATTTTCCTCATTCTAAACTCATAAACAAGAGCTCAAGCTGGTCTTCCTCTAGGGTTTAGAGGGTTTAAATCCTGTAAGCACAGCTATTAACGCTTGAGACAGAAAGGGGACAGTTCTTAAGTGACTGTAATTTGAAGCTCAACTCAGTATTTTAGTAATACCTAGGGTGCAGAATCCTCTTCTGAAAAAAAATAATAGCTTCTCAGATAACACACAAAAAGTGATATAAATATCACTAATCATTTGTAGAATATTTTAGAATTCTAAACTATCTATAGAACATAGTTTTGTAAGATGAAGTTGGCATTATCAGTAAGTACAAAATATATGAAATTAATGTAAGTCTAATTACATGTACATATATTTTATAACTGGAAAAAAACTAGTCTACCCCAAAACCCTTTTACCTGTAGCACAGCATTTCTAAATTTAAAGGCTTTACAAACTGTGACAAATCAGAAATTGGAAGTATATTATATTTGAAGATTTCAAATTCTCAGCTAGGGAACAAATTATTAGTATAACCTTGTTGAGTGTTGATTTTACTGCAGGGATGCTCCTATAAAGTAACCAAAAATGGAACTCTTCCATTGTCCTTCCCTTTGCATCCACACAAGACCCAGATTTTGCCAAGCCAGTGATGTGTATATTATGATGGTGAAAACAAAAGGAACTTGAGGCACTTGCACTGGATCATTGTGTGAGCCATTTTTAACTCGGGAAAAGTATGATTTTTAAGCAAGATGTTGTGTATGAGCTAAACATTACATCAAGATGGTACGGGAGAGCTTTTTCTTGTTTTGCCACTCACAGTTATATTATTAGTGATTCCATTTTGCTGTGGGAATAATACACCTTGCTGAAAAAGTCTAGGCTTTACTAAACTTTCTTTAGGACAAAAAAGGTTTGGCAATACTGATAAACAATATACCTGTATCACAACAACACTGCAACTAATACCAAAATAGCAACTCATCTGGTGGTACTAAACACCACCAAACTCAATAGGCACAGGCTGTCAGTCCTGCATTCAGCCCAGCCAAGAGTCAGTGCTAAATTCCATCACTTGAAAAAGAAGACAGGAGGTAAGTCCTGCTCCCTCCTCTTACCTCCCAGCTGGGGCACTCCTCTAAGTCCACAGCCAGACAAGCAGAGCAGACAGCTGCTCATGAGGAAACAGACTGTAGAACTCTGAAGAACTCTCAGAATGTGGAAGAGCAAACAGACAGAGGAAAGTGTCGCTGCCTGCAAGAATGTTTCTGAGGCTTGGGGGGACACAGCCACAAAATGTCGCAGACAAGCCCCCACAAGATCGGTCAGAAGCACTAAGAGGGCAGAGAAAGCCTCGTATTTTGCAACATGTTTCCCAAAGTCTCCTGAGCCAAATGCTAAACATCAGCAGAGGATGCCATATCACTAACAAGTAATAAATACCCCAACAGTTAAACATCTATCATTATTTAGTAATTGTGGCTGCACAGGAACTCATAGATGGGCCCACAGTCAATAAAATCGCTTACAGATAATTACTCTGAATCTCTCTCCATACTGTTTTCTGAACCTAAAAATGCTGTAGGCCTAACATTGCAGAAGCAAATACCTTGTCTGAAAGAGTCTACAGAACTGCTTACAACCATCAGCTATTTAAGCAGCTGCCAAGAGGGAAAACAGTACTTTCCCCCAGTCCGTTACTCACTCTGTAGTGTTGTCTAGACACAAGAGTTTGTGGATCAGTATTTTCCAGGGTTAGTTCCAATTACCACAGCCTTGCCATAGAGTTTGTAAATTACCTGGCCAACCAAAGGTGTATGCAGGGTGTATGAGCAGAAAGTTAGTGTGACCTCTCCAGCAGATCACAGAAGTAAACTCAAACACACCAGGTATCACCAAAATGGTCTGAAGGATGAACCTGAAAGCAAAGCCCACTCAAAATATCAAGGATCATGATTCCAAGGAGTGACAGACAGCTCTGGATTCGAGTTACTGCTGACACCAAGTTTTTCTACCAAGTCATTCCTCACTTCGTACTTTCTCGGATCCAAAACCTGACATTGGAAAAATCTTTAGTAAAGTACCCAAATTCCAAGATCTATCAACACATCAGCAACTATAGTCTACCCAAAACATAACAGAATAACAATTCAACTGTTTTCCCTTCACAACCAGTAAAAAAACCAAAAATTGTTCACGTACCTTAATGTAGTCATTTCAGTGTTCACCAAGAGTTACCTTTTTCATTCAAACAAATGTAAGAAATCTTTCCTTTGAATGAAAATCCCTTTTACAAATGAAACCAGATACAGATTGTAACAATGTGACCCTATCAACAATTGCAAATCACCTAAGTCTGTTGAGGTCCTCACAACTTAATCTGTCCTTTGCTAACAGGCCAATATTCTTGCCTTCACAAGTGCTGGTAACCTTAATTAGGTAACAGTACTTGAAGTCTTATTTATAAATAAAGGTAAATACAACATCCTCTGGTAAAATTACACAAGTACCAGCCAACATCAGGAAAAAAATTATCCCAATTGCTTATCTGAAAGTGAGCTCAATAAAGCAACAACAAGATAGTAAAGGACAATATCTTGAATGCCTTCAATAAGGATATTCTGACTGAAAAGGAATACAGTTTAAGTGGCCTGCTGATCAATGGTGCTAGGGAAATGAAGGATGAGAATGGATTATTCCAACCACTGTTGACTTCTGATTTGCTCAGTACCACAGCCAACTACCATCTCTAAGGGAGCCCTACAGCCCAGATAATTCTTTTCATACAAAAGAAATCGCTTTATTTTAAAAAAAGAGGGGGAAAAAAACAACTGCCCAACTTCATATTATAAAGCAATTAAAAACTTGTGCTTAAAGACAGAAGTTCAAAGCTCCTAATTCCTACTAAGTTCACTAAATGTCCTCTGTTAATACCAACATACTAAAGATCACCAGTGTATTTATTACCCAAAATTAAATCAGGGCCTAAACGTTATTTCTAAACTCAAAACAAAACATCATGTTTAGCTGGAAACCAGCAAGCCAGGGGCATCTATTACCACTGTTGCTCCACAAAAAAAAACCGAAACCAAACTGTATAACTTAAATTAGGGTACAATAAACCATTAAGAGGCAAGAGTTCAAATGATCAGCATTGCATTATTCTGAACTTAGGCCTCTCAAGTTACTTATCTTCAGATTTCTGAATATCTGAAATCATTCAATATAGGTTCAAAGCCTGTATTTTAACAGGAAGAAAAACAGTGCAAGTTTACAGGAATAATATCTCCTTAATTCTTGTTGCACAGGGCAACCTCCTCTCAAAGGCACACGCGGGGCTCAGAGAAGTTTCTCAGGGCAAGACGGCCTGGTCAGAGTTATTTACAGCTACTCAGGAAGAACACACAAGGACCAAGGGAGAAACTTTACAAAGGCAATTCAACAAAAATACTATAAAAACAGAAGGAAGGAAGAAAAAGCAGATGAGGAAGGACAGGATCAAGGTAAGGACAGAAAAAGAGCTAAAACGCCAAAAAAAAAAATTAAATTACATCCTAGTAGCTGCAACTTCAACAAATTTCACTGATCCACATATCTGGATCATTTCCTATCAGTTGCTTTATGAGGAACCGCAGTGTAGAAGACAGGACTCAACATCATGAAGTTCTGAGACTTCATTCAAACAGTAATTTCTTGTTTGACCTTGTGCAAGGCACATGTTTCATTTCTACCTGTGTAAAATGACAACACTGCTTTTCCACTCCTGAAAATTATGAAAAAAGGAAGGGGAAAGGCATATGCAAGCAGCAAATAATATTCTGCACGATAATTAACCAACTTAAATAAATTCATGCCAAAACCAAACAATATATACATCTCCAAAAACTGTGCGTGCAGGTATTGGTTCTGCTGTTTTAAATGCAAACATTCTTCTGTCGTGTTTGTGTGTCAACTGATGCAGAGTTGCAAAAATGCGTGGGAATTCTAACTCAGAGAAACAACTCGTATTTACCACAAAATGTAATGCGCAGAACTAGTCACAGATTAATTATTTTGGTTTCCAGTAGGTGTTAAGTGACTAGAAAAACGCAGTTAGCATGCAAATTCGAAATAACTTCACTACAACTGTTTCGGATTCTCCTGAGAGGAATTCTGAAATATTTAAAGAAAAGCAAGATCACGAAAACTGTAAATATAAGGAAGTGATGAGAACAGAGAAATAATCCGTAAAACGTAATGCTCCTCCTGCTCACCTACACTGACCTTTAGGTCAAAAAAGAAAAAGCAAACAAAGAGCGACTAATGAGCGATTAAAAAGTTTTGTGTGCCCATTAAGACAGAAATAACACAGATTCGGAGGGGAACACCCTGGCATTCCGACTCCAGAATTCCCAGTGTTTCCGGGCCCCCTTCCCGTGCCGCCGGCCGGGCGGGAGGGCGCGGACAAAGCCCCCTAGCGGAGGGAGCCCGCGCCAGGCCCCTCCAGACAGCATTCCTCCCTTATCGCCGAGCAGGAATAGCAGGAATGCACCGCGGGCTCTGCTCGCACGGCCCCGGCACCCCCGGCGCGGCTCCCCCGGGCCGCCCGCCCGGCCACCCACCCACCCGGGCCAGCGGGACCCAGCCACGGGCATCTGCCCTCCCAAACCTCCACCCTCCCGGAGGAGGTCAGAGCGGCCCCCCCGAGCACGGCTGAGACACAGAACCGTACGGGGAGTGCTCTGGAGTCTTATGCAAAATATTCCCGAGGGATGCCAGTACATGGGATTTATCTCGTGTCGAGAAAGTACTTTTGGAAGCCTTAAGATATCATCAGCGCCCTTTTAATATCTTTCTTAAACGGAATGGAATTATTTTTGCACCATCTGCTCAAATAACAAGTCCCAACAGGGAAACTTACACAGAACAATCTACTATTGTGCTTTTCTTTCCACAAAGTCTGCACATGGGCAAAACACCTATGGCTTTAGGAAAGCACATTTAGCTTGAAGAACATATGCAGCCTTTGATTCTGTGAGTGCTAAATATAGCATTTTCAAACAATTTAGTCTGAGCCCAAAGTATTTAATTGGATTGTGTTACACATGCAACACCTTAGCTAAAGTAAAGTCCAATACCAGGAAGTGGTAGGGATCTGGTTGCAATTATTTACAATTTTACAACAAGAGCAGCTGCTTTAGATAGGGATACTTTAAAAAAAAAAACAACAAAAACCAACAAAACCAACATGCTACTTCAGCTCAGTATGTTTGGAGCTTAAAAGCAACTTACACTAAAATAAGCTAGTGGTAATGTAACACATGCTTAAACAATTCCTGATACTTTAAGTACTAAAGACTTTCTTAAAAAAAACTACCATTTTTGCATCCTGCTTCCTAAGCTCTCGTAACACTGAGTTTTAGTACTGTAAGTAGAATTTTAAGAATTTTAATACTTCTTAAAAATAATTTTCAAAGCAGCACAGAAATGAAAACGAACCCTTATAAAAATGCACCTGGATGACTATTTTTAGTCTAGATATGCACAATAAATAAGTATGGGTTTTATCAGAGGGCAGTTAACTCTGGTCACTGATGTCACTGCTGAAAACAACTGTCAGGATAAAGAACCTTCAGAAGGTAAAACAGCACAGCTGAAAAAAAAAGCCACCTATTAACTCCTCATTCATTTATGAAATAAGTACACAGGCATCAGTGCAGCCACTGCCTTCAATGCACAGGTTTAAAATGGACGTCCAATTGACCAGCAAACGCTGCTCTCTCTCTCTCTTTCCTGCTTTTACTCTGCAGTGTAGAGTTTTCAAATTTCTGTCGAGGATCTTTATTAAGAAGAAAAATCCTCCAGTTATCTGCATGACACTAAAGAATACACACATACCCCCACAGGCCTATTTTGGTCTAGATTAAAAACGTTTCCCTCCTACTTATTAAGGAAATAATCCACACTGATATGAAAAGTGATACAGGAGAGGGCAAAACAGGGGGGTACAGAGGGGTGGGGTGTATTATGGGGAGAAGGTGACAAGTATGTCTTCCTTGTATGACCACACAGTCCTGCTTCTATTTTTAATTAGAACAGTGTTTTATATTCCTTATGTCCTATATTTACAGCACCGTGGCGTTATATCTGTATGTCTCTGGTAATTCCCTTGGGTGGAGAGAGACTAAAGGTTATGCTGGTTGAAGGGATTCAAAATGCTTGAAAGCTGCACCACTGCAACTGGCTACCCTATTCCAAAGCCTTAAAATCCACCTGGTGGAAAAAGAGAAATGCACACATCATTAGGAGAGTGAAGTTTTCTGGAATTTAATATCCAGCAATATTTGAAGGTGAAAGGAAGGAGGAGAGGAATGGACAACTGTTCAAATTCAGCAGAGGAGGGAAAGAAGAGGTGGGAATGAGCCAAAGGGGGTAATAAAGAGGAAAAGTAGTACGGAGAAAGGAGAAGAGGGGGGGAAGGTAGTGAGAATGGATAGAAGGGAGGAAGCTGTAGGAGTAAGGAGAAGAAGGGAATGAGGAAGGAAGAAGAGAGAAGCAGGGAAGCTCCCCTTCCTGCTTTCCTGCCTCCCTGGAGAGCCGTGACCAGCTGGCAGCCTCGTACAGCAGGCTCAGACCCTCCCATTGCTCAGGCCTTCATCACCTGTCTGGGACCAGGCTCTGCGCTCCCTGCCCTTCCTGCCTCCCTTCCCCTCCCCTCCCCTCCCCTCCCTGCCCTACC
>VXBA01005025.1:953992-1145981 GCA_013399895.1 Serilophus lunatus
CGGGCGCGCGCGCGAGCGCGCGCGGGGGGCGCTTCGCTCGTGCCCCGGTGGCCGCGCGGGTAGAGCGAGGAGCCGGGAGTCGTGATGCCGCGGGTTCGAGCCCCGCTTCGGATACCGGCGCAGGCCGCGGTGCCGCGGCTCTCCGGCGTGAGAGCGTCCCGGAGGCGCGGCCCCTCCGCCCGCACGGCACACGGGCCGCCACCGGCCTCATCCCGGGCTGCAGGGTCCGCCGGAGGGACAGAGGGTGCTGAGGCCCAGCTTCAGCTGACACCCAGCAGCGATGCCTCCAAAGGAGGAAAATGGCCGTTGACTGGGATGGAGTTAAAAGACTCCAAAGTGTTGGCTCGGTCAGCCCTGTGCCACCCGCTCCTTTTTTGCCAGGCCGCCCAGTAACTGCTCACATTTCCCAGGTACAGGCGGTGTAGCACAGCGCTGCTCCCGTTTGTTAATCACTGAAAAGAGGGCCGGCAGCGGTCCCTGCTCCGCAGCCCCGCCGGTGTGACACCCGCTTGCTGTGGGACAACGTGTCGGACATTCCTTCGCAGACGGTGCCCAGAGGCGCCACAGGCATTCCCTGTCCTCCTGTCGGGCCACTGTTTTCGGGCGGGGCAGCAGGAGCCGCAGTCCCTCTGCCACCCTCAGACCCTCGCGGGGCCGTCCTTCAGGCCCGTTGTCACTCGGGCAGTGACGGGGCCGCGAAGCTCCGCGCTGCCGCCTCTGGAGCGGGGTCTGCACCGGCGGCGGCAGCGGAGGCGGGGGACGCGACAAGAGCAGCAAACAGGGGCCGATGCGTGCTGCCCCCGCGGCGGGCAGGGCGGCTGTGGGCACCGCGCACACACACCTTGTTTCTGGGTACGCAGAGGCGCATATCCCATCCATGATTTATTGCTAAAGATCGCTTATATGTATGCGTACGAAGGAAGAAATTAATATTTTACTAGCAACCTTGTTCCTGGCACAGTCCAAGTTTTGAGTGTTATACTTGTCGTCATAATATTTCATAGCAACGTGGTTCGTTTTGTAAAATTTGACATATTGCACGCACATCTTAAAGTTTTACATTTGAAAATCAGGAAATTAAAAAGTTTACAAAATCAGATCCTTTCTAAAGACATATTGCCTGTAAACTTGAATTTTTGGGAAAATTCTAGCTAAGCCAATTTTCGTGTTAAATTTGAGTGAATAGCCTAGCATGAACACTGCCTTACATGAAAATATTTCTAGAAATGCTTGTCTTAGGTAAGTCCACCTTAAAAAAATTAAAAATTGACACTGAATCACAGTATCTCTTCAAGAGTTTTTGCAGCCACATCCTGGTTTAAAGAAAAGAGCAAGCTGAAGAAGCCTAAAATCAGCACTTAATTTTAATTTGAATTGCCTGATTTTGAGGTTTTTTGGGTTTTTTCTGTTGTTCAGAATAAATACCTTAGAGTACTAAAGCCCCATTTCAAATTATCAGGAACCTTATATTCATATGAAAAAAAAGCTTTTGAGATTTCTTACCTTAACAGAAATTTAAAGGAGAGCTGTATCCTGAAACTGCGTAGGTATTAATTGCCTTAATCAATTAGTATTACAGAATTTTTATAAAATTCCATTATGTAGACCTTTCATGTAGGAATTGATTGTATCACTTATTTTGATCCTGGTCTCAACTAAAAAAAAAAAAAAAGCTCAGGAAGGAGAATGGGCTTGGGAATAGGAGGAAGCTTTTTGCTGGAAGTTCAAACCTGGAGCATCCAAGGACAGCCAGGAGTGTCTCAGGAGCAGTTGGCAACACCATTAGTTACAGGGAGTGTGGAGGCTCCCTCTTCACAAGGATGCACAGCAGCCAGATGAAAGGTAACAGGTATGAGTAGATTCCTGTGATGTTAGTCCACAGTAAGACACACCATCAGCTCCAAAAGTAGTGCTTGGTGAAAGGAAAGGTTTCCAGGCAGTATCACATCAGCTAATTCTTCATCTGACCCTAAATATCCCCCTTCCTCCCCCCCAATTAATATAACAGAAGAAGACTGTAAGGACAGAAAATTATTTTCATGTAGAATTCTCACTTCAAGTCACCAGAATCAGAGGAAAATTATGTGCATTGACTCTCTTTGCTTGTGGCCTTCCAGGAAGCATGCAAAGTTCTGGCAGGCTGCAGTAGGCAGCTTGCTATGATTTTGCAGAGCTTATTAAGTCGCTTGATTTTGCATAAAGCTACAAAAAGTCAAGAATTATGTCCAGTGAACCAGCAAGCAGGGTTCTAAGCAGATTTATGACACAGTGTTTTTCCTAGACTCTACGAAATTTATAAGCTTTGCAGTTTAATGTTAACTGTTGGGTAGAAATGTACCCATAGACCATCTCAGATGCATATTAAGGAGACATAAAAGGTTTACAGAGTTTCAAAGAGAAAGTGATGAGAAAATTGCAAATCTATGAGAAAACAGGTAATTTTTTGCTCTTATGAGAGCCTAATATTTAGATTTATAGGGCTACTTAAAGATTTTGTGTCACTAGTGTTCACTAGTGAAGCAGTAAAATAAATCAAAGCAACTCCATCAAAATATTTTTAAAATAAAATTTTATTAAAATTGTTCAGAAATATTTGTGAATATGTGTCAGAAGAAATCTTTCAAAAAATCATTTCAGTGATTGAGAAGACTACAGAGAGCATGATAACTCAGAAAAGACATAAAAAGAAAGTATAATAATGAAGATCAATTCATTATTTAGCTATGTTAATGTTTTGTTAATTATACAGAAAGGCACTTCGGAGAAATGTTTAAGTAAACCTTGAGAAACTCAGAAGAAAGTCATTAATGATGTGCCACGTTTGTTATTTATAATGACTATTGTTACTTGAGCCTTTCCCTGTAGCAGATTTCACCTTAGAAATACCCTCATGCTTCCAGGGCTGATAAAAAACACAACTAAAGCAAGCACCCTGTAGGTATCTAGAGGGCTGTACATCAGTTTCCTCTGATTCTGGTGATCTGAAGCCAAACGAGACGAGAGTGCTTGTCGCCGCCCCATGCTTGTGGCATTGGGGGATTTCAAAGCGCAGATCACACGAGCAGCACACATACTTCTCACCGATACAGCATTTTCTTAATTGCCCTCCCTCCTCCATCGTTGTTTTCGTTACACCACTTGGAAGTGCAAAGCAATCTTACTAGTGTACTGAACCAAAAGTCACTGTGCTGTTGGTGGTTACAGAACATGAAATCTGCACGTATTATTTTACTATGAGCTGCTTTTCAGGCCTCTTCCTCAACATCCCTCATTAAACAGGAAAACTGCCAGATCTGTCTCACTTCAGGAGAAAGGCACTGTTTTGCATAAGGTTTAAGAATTGATGTTACAGCACCTTCTCTGTGAGACAATCTTCACAGGCTTTGAAATTGTTCTGCTGTTTATGCTCATGTTAATTCATTGCTCTGTGTATAAAAACATTTGTATACAGGAGGAGAGGGCAAAATAGAAGCGTAAATACTTACACCATCATCTCAAATTATTAAGGGAAATCTGTTTGATTTCTAATAGGAATCATTCAGATAAATGCATTTCCTTACTAAAATACCTGCATCACTTCGTGATTCCATGGTGTTAGGGGGAAAGCTCACTAGCATTATTGGTTTTCTGATAATCAGTAACTTGACAAACCAAAGAGCAGGTAGAAAATTCCCCTTTCTTTATCTTTCTCCTAATTTCCATCTTTATTCTAGTTTTCAGGTTCAGGTTTTGGGGCTGTGTAAACAAATATTTTATTCATTTTAAATGTAGCGCTAATTGGTCACCATTTTTCATTAATTTGGATCATCTGCCATTTCAAAAGGAACGTCAGGAGCCTGATCAGTGATTGCACTGAACCTGGTTTATACAAAATCAAGCCTTCACACAATTCACATATTCAGCATTTTGTGCTATGACTCCATGGCTTTTTCCTAAGCCACGCTATGTTCCTTTCTGCCAGTATGGAGCCCATGATTCCCAAGGACTGGAAAATCCCATGCTAGTGCAGAAAGATCTAACAGAGCATGAGAGGGAGACAGTGAGCAAAGACATGGAATCCAGTTCTTCTGCTGAAAATTAACTGGAGAAGAAAAATCGCCAGTCATGTATGTATTAGTTTAGAAAAAGAAAGAAAAAAACCCCTTTCAGGGTAGATTTAGCACTTCTACATATACACTAATGAAACCTAAACACTGAGGAGAGAGCACTTGCCTAGCTGAACATAGAGAAGGAAATAGAGGATTGTTCCAAATTGTTATTTTACTTAAAATGAACCAGTTTTAAATCCTGTCCCAAATCCCTGGCTGCTCTAGCCCAGCTTCACAGAAGCCTTGGCTTCAGCAGAGCGTTGAGCTCCCCACAGCTCCCGCACCCCTCGCTGGAGTCTTGCAACAGGCCTGCCTGCAGCATCCTCTGCCAGCCAACTGAGGCTACAGCTGTAACCCGGGCAGGTTTGCATATCGGTTCCTGTGGGCTTAAGAGATGATACCTCGTTTCGGTACAGGCACCAGCCTGATGAAGGGAGAGTAGGATAGATTTGTATGAACAACACCTCTTCTGTTGCTTGCTCGCTTGTTCAAATCAGTGAGTCGGAGCACTGGGAGCTGCTGAGAAGAGATTACACTTATCACAGGTGAGCAAGGAGAGGACTGTGAGAAGAAGATACCAGAAAAGACTCGTGGGGTCAAGGTCATAAAGGAGGCTTGCTTTTGCTATCATCCTGTCTGCCTGTGTGCTTTCAGGCAGCCCAGGCTTTTCCGTTTAGATGTACATTGGTTATAGGAGCACAGGGAGAGGAGAGATTTGAGAGTGAGGAGGTTTCCTTGATTGCTTTCTGCTAAGTAATTAGTATTGATATGTTCTTGTTTCAGAAGCCTCAGGAATAATAGAGCTTTAGGAAATAGGTGGATTTCAGTTGCCTGTTTGCTTTACAGCTATAATTGAGAATTTCTTTTTCTGAAAGGGGGGAAAAAAAAGTGCTAAATGTGCCTCAGGAGAGGTGATGGAAAATATTATGACACTAGTCAAGATGATTGCAAACACGGTAAGGCTGAAATATGTTCAGCTGACCTAACTAAGCATGAATAATACATCACTTCATTTGACTAAATATTACTGGTCAAATTCTGAGCATAACAAGGTGATTTCAATAACCACATTGTTGTACTATCACATACTAACAGTTTAGATGTTACAAGAAAAATATGCTAAAATATTGCATTCCTAAAGAAACAATACTAAGCACTGTGTTTTAAAGCAGTCTTCCTTACAGGGCAAGAACCTTTTCCTCTCTAATAAAAGGTTGTCAAAGACTGCAGTTTTTTTAATATCACAAGAAGAACGGATTCCTCCAAACTGCTAACATTTCTAGATTTAAAGGCAACAAATTGGAAGGAGCAGGAGAGATGTTCTTTTACCAACAGATTACAATTAGTAAGTAATCACACCGTTGATCGTACTGACTTCTGCTACTGAAACTGTCCTTGTAAAGATATTTAACTTACATCGAAATTGTCTTGAATACCAAATCTAGTAGATATAAAGAATGTTCACCACTTACCAAGAAGTTAACTGTAGGCTGCAATATTTTTAAGACAAATTGCATTTATAGGACTGTATCCTCCCTACCTGGACTTAAAGGGAGAGCTAGGAAACAAGTATTCTGGAAAGGATTGCTGAATTTTGCCATAAAGGTTGGAGAGCCTGAACAGGCTTTTCGTTTTGTATGTTTACAAGAATCCGGGGCCATATCATCCAAAGAAATATCTTTTCTGGAAATCTGCTGTTCATGCGTGTGTATTCCGTTCTTAACCAAAACTATGTGGCTCTTTTTTTTTTTTGCTTCAGTGTGAAGAACAAAGAACAGCCATTATTTTCCTAATAGGTGCTAATTGCCTTCAACAGATATGCAGTCTGTTCTTTTGCACAGTGTTACCAATCCAGTATTTAGTCTGGTGAGACTACGTTAGGAGAATTCAAGCTGTTTGAGCTCATAGTAAGTTAACAAAACAATAAGAACATTTGTTTCTGAAGCTCGAGTTCTGAGCTATGACTCTGAAATGGGTTCTATATGCCTATGCCAAATACTTTACATCTACATCACGCATCAAAACACATATGCATAAAAATAATCAGTTGAGCAAATATGTCTTAAAAGGTGTTGCCAAATAAAAGCTTATGTTATTATGCATCTACAATAAACAAGAAAAATGGCTTTTATTGTCGTTGTAAAATGAGTTAATGGATTCGTATGACCAAATCAAAATTTATTCATGTAATGGAATGTTTGACATTATGTTGCATACACCTCTTTTTTTTAAGTTTATTTCTGCCCAAATTTGGAAGAAAAAAAAGCAAAACCTTCAGATCCTTAAATCCTTGGTGTGAAGAATGTGTTTTGGAGTTCAGGACAACAACAAATAAATATAATTAGGGAATTTATTGTTCATGCCCATGTGTTCTGTTTTGTCACCAAAAGTATATCTGGCTCTGTAGCCTGCGTGAAGAATGTAGAAGAGCCATGTCTTCATCATAGATGCTAATTGCCTTCAATAGATGTGCAGTTCTCTCCTTTTGCCCAGTGGTATGAATTCAGGATAACAGGCCTATTCTTCCCATTTTCTGTGTGTAGACTTTACAGACCACAGCCAAGGGAACTGTTCTACTGAGTAGGAAAAACTCACGTGCATACACATTTATGGGGACTGCCTCAATAAACTACAACACAGACATTTTTTCTCATTTGGTGTCTGAAAGTAATTAAACCAGTTCTTTAATATTTAAAATCTTCAAATACTTTCCTCCTATAAAAATGACATATTTACCTAGCTAATATGACAAACAATGCTCCCACTATGCTCTTTTTTTCTACATTCCTGCTTTTTCAGTTACATACACGTGTGCCCACATTCTCACAAGTACCACATCAAATGGTCCAGCAACCGGCTGAAAGGCTCTGATAGGAAGGTTTTGTTACCAAACAGATGCTCTCCTCCTTTAGTGTATTCATGAGCCTGCCAACTTCTTCCTCATCTGACAGCGAATCTGTTGTGCACATGAAAGAGGTGTGTCACTCCTCTCTATCCCTGAACATGAGTAGGAGAAAATACGGTGTTTATTAAACACCAGCTATCATTCTTAGAATTTTGTTTTCTTATAATCTAATCTTATTTTACCAAGTTGTGTCTTAATAAGACTAAAAGGAAATAGAAAATAATGTTAAAGTGATAGATGTATATGTGAACTGTACACCTTGTTACGTCAAACAACTAGCATGGCATCAAATTTCTTTTGCAATTAGGAAAATTTTTCTTTTTATTAAAACAGAAAGTTAAGCACATTTCAGTGATTCTGGGTATTATGAAATAAATCAAACATTTAAACTGTATTCATAACTTTAATATAGACTTACCCATATATATAATTTAAATTAGAGAAGGTACAATGATGATATCCTATTAAAAAACAAAGTATTATTTTTTAAATAAGTTACTCTTCAACATTCACTTCTGAAATTTTGTGCACTATAGCGATAAGGAAAAATAAGCACATTCCTCAAATTCCTGCTCACAAAAGTCATCTTTGCTCCTAGGAAGCTCCTTGGACTTCTACTGTGCCTGGCAAACAAGTCAGATTTTTTAACAAAAAGAATAAAATTTTACAGGAAGTAGTTTACAGGATCAAATTTTAATAAATATTATTAAAAATAATATATATAAAAATATATGGAAGGAATATCAAAACTGCTAAATGTAATTTAATAGAGTCCAGGAGTGAAGTGATTAATATTTTATAGAAATGTCTATATTTCGAGACACATTAATCACATAGATTGCATTCAGAAAACTGACTGGTTGGTTTTGCTCTTTGCTTTAAAAAAAGAACATTTATTTTCACTTTTCTAAAGGTGTCATTTCAGCTTTGTCTGAAAAATAAAAGTAACTGTTCATTTCTATTTTCAGTTAAATGCATTACCTGGAGTACATAAAGAGCTGAGGGGACAGCTAATGCTTGCCTTGTTTCAGAGGCTTGCCAGCTGCAAGGCAGGTCATTTTTGCTGAGAAACACCCTACAGGAATCCATTAGTGTCCTTTGTCTTCACTAGGTTCAGCTAAGTCTCCTGTTTCATCAGTGGGATGTTTGCCAGCAGTAACTCCACTAGGATCCAAATTTCTCCCATGATGCACATATGATTCATTAATATAATAAGATGCAAGCATTACAAATAATCCCCAGCAGAGCTGAGCCAAACCTACATCTAGAATACTCACCTTATGAAGAGAAAAGGTGAACACCACAATGAACACATACACTTATCTGCTTTCCTAGATGACTTTCCACAGTACCCAGACATTTGAACTAAGAGGTAAAGTTGCCTGTCCTCCAAGGAGGCTTCCCAAACTTCCTTTGGGTATCTTTACATTACTTTCTATTCACCAGATGGTGCTTTGAATACCAAGTCTCCATGAATTGCTACAAGGGAGCGTGACCATCTGGCCTGGTTTCGGATCCTATTCTTAGCACCAAGTGCTTTGAACTTACAGTTGTACACCTAATTTATAGGTGCCTTTGCCTTTTACTGTAACTAATTCTTCATTTTTACAGCTCAGGTTTTTAGCTCAGATCCACAAACAAATTGTAATGACATCCCTCTGGTCATTGTCAGGCTTCATTGATTTCAGATCTGTAAAAACCATCAGAAAAATGAAGAGTAGTACTCTTACTATCATTGTTTTTCTTAAGATAATGTGCCTGAACATCCCTGTATCTTAACGGAAGTGTTGTTAAGTCTTTTGAGCCAAGCTCAAACATGAAGTTTGTAATGCTGAGCATATATTTCAGTGATTATAGGACCACAGCTTTTCCCCATGTAATAGATAAGAGGAAATTACACTAAAAGAATTAACATATGTAATTATTTTTTTTATTTTTCTAGCATGCATTTCAATTCCAGGTAGACACTTAATGGCTAGATAAGTAGATAAAGTGGCTTTACTAAGATGTACCATATGTAGAAGAATGTTTATAGTTTACATTTGTACATTAAGTCTATAGTAAATAATGCATGAAAACCCCTAAAATACAAAAAGTTTCACTTCCTGGATCCATTTTCTAAAAAGGAAAATGCCTACCTTGTGTAATCTGATTTCAATTTGGTAGCTATAAACTATAGATTGCGTTGTGAATTTATTTAACAATTTGAAAGAGGCAATCTGAATAAAGAAAAGCTAGTAATGAATTTGCTCTAAAATATTTTACAGTAATTTGAAAATAATTTTCAAAAAAATATTGTGTACAAACTATTTAGTAGGGCCTGTTGTGATAGGACAAGGGGTAATGCTTTTAAACCAAAAGAGGATAGAATCAGAGTAGATACAAAGAAGAAATTTTTTACAGTGAGGGTGGAGAAGCACTGGAACAGGGTTTTCAGAGTGGCGGTGGATGCCCTATCCCTGATTCAAGGTCAGGTTGGACAAGACCCCAAGCGACATGGTCTGGTTACAAACGTCCTTGCTTATTGCACCATTTTGGACGCGATAACATTCAAAGGTCCCTTCCAACCCAAATTATTATACCATTCTATGAAACTGATAAATGCTTGTCTATGTGGGATTATAGGAAAATATATTCCTTTGCATATAGATTTACCACTGGTTAGCATTCTTTTTCTCTGTTGCAGTTTCCAGAAATCTTAGAAAAATTATGTTTAATATAACATTCATGCTTCTGAGTAAATCAATAAGAAAATCATCACAAATTGTTTTAATTTCCAAAGTTACAAGATTCAACAGTGGAAAGGAAGGTATCCCCAAAAAGCTCCGGGAGTGGAAGAATTTCGGAAAATTTAGTGTGAGAACTCTAAAGAACGTTAACCCTAACAGTGTTACAAACATCAGGCCTTGGGAAAAAGACATGCCTGTGTTCTCCTCAAGGCATTTATCATCCCCCAGTCCCCCCTGCTGTGTTGAGGCCTTCAAACATGTCTGCAAGGAGCTTATCTTCTTCTGGTAGCAGAGAAAGCTTCTCTGGAATACAGTGGCAGAAAAACATTTAACTATCTCTGGGAAAGAGATCTCTTCTAAGCAGGAGAGACTTCCTAACATAGTAAGCCCTAAAACGACTTGAAATAATCGGGCAGAAAAGGTCCTCTACACTTACAAACAGTAACTTGAGAATTTAATTCAGTAATATTCTAGTTCATCTATAACTTAATTAATGATAAAAATAAATGTAATCTTTTGAGTGTTTGCTATATGTTCTCCTGTGTCAGGTAAGGTTTCCTCTTGGTTCTTGTTAGTTTTCAAAAATTCCATAGTCATCTTCTTTATTCTTCTTTTAAAAGAGCATTTTTAATAAATCTTCCAGAAGTATGTAAATCTGTGGTATGTTTTGAACCATAATGATCTTAGGGAATTTCAGTAATGTATATACTCTTCTTATAGACTTTTACATTTTAATGTAAATGTCAGTAGTTGAATTCAGTTCAGACTATCTGTTTATTTTTATGCTGTGATCTAACTGAGCATTTTCACTCCATTTCCTCTCATTCAGATTCTTTGACTGTTCATACTGCAAGTCAAGCGCTACCTTGATACAGATACTCAATTTTAATTTATTTCTTTTAAACACCAGCGTTTTAAATCTCTTTCCTGTTTCGTAGTTAAAGTCTTCTAGTATATCCTTTCTGAGGTTGAAGAATTAGGTCCAGGCCCAGCATTAAAAGGTATAAACCCAGATCTAGATACAGCCAGCCTAGGAATTGCTGCAAAAACAGACTAGCACTTCCTCAGCACTCAAAATGGTGCATAATTCTGATCAGTAAGCCATTCTGATAGTGGCAGAAGTAACATTGTAGATTATTTGGAGATATGCAGAACATTCATTTGTAGGAATATTTCCTATTGCTCAAACTGTAGTCATGGGGATTTTAAAGTTCAGCTGTTCAAAATCTCTTGCTTCTCCCCACAATTAAGATTTTTAGGGTCACTTTCAATATAGTTTGAAAATAGTAAGGGTTTTTTTAATATGGTACATTTTGGAAATAAATTGATGGACTAGGGAGCAGAAATACAATTCTGAAGAACTGCTCCCCTCTGAAGACTTCCTCAGTTTCTCCCCATACTTTGAGGGTACTGTGACTGCTTGCCACTCTTGCCCTTTAGTATATTGTGGGAGTCAGCAGAAATTGCAGAAGTGGTACTGGGAAAAATCAGCATTAAGTGATGTCATGCGAAGAATCCTGCTTTTGCTGTAAATTAAACTTCCGTTTTCCTGAAAATGAAAACAGTGTTTTCACTGATCACAGCATAGACCAAAACCCTCTGATTGTCATATCCAAGGCTTAGAACTTACATATCAGTCCATATATTACAAAGGAGTAATGACTTCAAGCAATATGTTAAGTATTTTAACAGTACGATCAGACATCAGCTTGCGAATGACCACAACACAATCCCTGTCATAACATTTAGTCAATTTGGGCAAAATTCTCATTTCATTTTAAAGGATTAGACATTACTGCAGATGAGTAAAGTAAAACTATATTCCAAATTCTCCAAACAAATTTTAAAGTATTTTTCCACAAGTATTTCTTATAAAATGCTAATAAAATTAGGTTTCTAGTGGGATTGCTAAAGTCCTTCAAAGATCTATGCTCAAAAAAGAAAATCTACTTTATTAAAGAATTAACATATCGTGAAAGGAATTTCTATTCTTGTTTTTAATCACTTTCAAAAATTATACAAGTTTGTAAAACCACATTCTGATTCCATAACCTCTAGCTGATTTTACCCAGTATTTGACATTGACATAGTTTTCACAACTTTATTTTCAAAAATAGAAATAGTGAATGTCTCAAAAAAGAAAAAAAACTGGCTCAAGCATAACCTGCTGCAGACAGCAGCACAGAAATACACAGAAAAGAGCAAAATGCTTAACTGAAACCTTATTTGAATTCTAAGTAGGACAATGTCCTTTTATGTGTCAGAAAAGTGGTTAGCCCAGGAACTTACTATCTCTACCTGATAATCTGCCAGGTAACAGTAAGAAACATTTTCTGCTGTCTCCAGATTCCTAGATGAATGTGCGTATTTCTTTTGTAGGAGGATTTTTCAGCCATGATGTAGAAATGTGACCTTTTTTACTCCTACTTTTGGTTTCTATCCAAGAATTCTTAAAGCCTCCTTGCAGTACAAAATGCTCAGTTGCTGCTTTAGAGAGCATTTCACCTGGGATGCAGGCATTTGGGTGTTTTTAAGTTCAAAGAATTTTTTTGTGCAGCCCTATAGCCTGGTAGTAGGGCTTTTGTCCATGACCTACTGTCACAGCACTATCTGTTGTGTTGAATTCTTCAGTCTACTAAGCCTGGATTTAAAGGGGACCTAAAGATGCACAAAAGACTAGGCTAAGGAGACTCTCTGGCTTTGTCCCAGGCACCACCTGGAAGGCAGCAACCAATAGCTTCCCCTTCTTCCAGAAGCTACTTGAGGTCAAAGCAAGCCCCAACACAAGCTAGAATTCTTCCATAAAAGCAGAAAAACTACAGATCTTGAGATCAGTCACTGATCATGGAGCGAATGATGCTCCTGAGTTACTGTTCCGTCTCCAAACTAATCTTGACGAGTCCCTGTGGCATGGATAGCAAGAGAGACACAAAGTTGCCTCAGGATTCCTTCATGCCAAAGGTACCATTAATAGCACCATTTAGAAATGCATTGGAGTTACTTTATGCCATTTTAACATGCAGTGCAAATCTGTCAGGAAGATTTAGAGATTGTATTCAAAAGACCAACAGACCTTAACCATTCTCTTTTTAGTCAGCACTTGCTTACCTTGCAGGAGGTGACTGAGAGAAAGGATCAAGGTTTATGGCAGATGACATCTGAATACAAGTTCCAGTGCACTGGTTTAAAGTAATCTTTGTACAGTCAGAGGATTACCCTCAGTTATCCACTCTAGCTGGCCCTGCTTTGAGCAGGACCAAAGGTCTAGAGATCTCTTCCAAATTACATGGTTCTACAATTTTTCAAATATACATCAGTATAATAACATTGCTAGCACATCTGAACTCATGTTTGTAATGAAAGTACTAGTAAATCTAGATACGTGTTCAGAATTTGCATATTAAAGCAGAAATACTTTGGAAATGCATTGCAAACTTGGACAAAGTCTTGAAAAGCTTGTTTTGCCCTATATTTTTGACTTCTCCATCAGAATAAGAGCTATCTTGTTTATCCTCTCTAAGTGTTGGCACTGGAGAAGACTTGCATAGTAAAGGATTCCTTAGTCTAGTAATCAAGAGAATAAGTATTATAGGTTGCTGACATTTTTGTTTTAGTAATCAATTCTTCTGATGTGGTGTCTTGTGCTATGAGGAGCTGAGACCAAATGAGGCTGTTCTCTGGTCTTAAAATCAATGAATCTGGCCAATACAATTCAACATCAAAAGATTCTCAGCAATCAGCCACAAGTGCTGAATCAATTGTTGTAAGAGACTAGAGCAAGTATTTTTCTGTTGATTTTTACATCGAAATTTCACCCAGTCAGAATCACATCTCAGCCTTTCATTTCCAGAAAAGAATGAAAATGGAACACATTGCAGGTAGGAAATCACCCAGAAGAATAAAAGGCTTATTTTGTGACTAAGAATTAAATTAATAGCAATAAATATTTACAACAGACTAGTCCTGCAAAGACTTGATAGTCCATGTCAGCTGGAGACTTTGCTTCATAGCAGAGTTATGGAATTTCGCACTCTACTTCAATTTTTTCATGCAAAAATGACTAACATTACCATTGCACTGCAGGACTTCTCTGTATTTTACTGCAGATATTTATATTCATTTAGCTTTGTTCATCATTTTGACAATGTAATGTATACTTTTGAATATATTAATCACAGCAATAATGAGACATAAAGGAAATAGAATATGTTCCTGTAATAATATATTGGAAGCTTAATTTCAATTTAATATGCTCTAAAATCAGACAGATTATTACTCTAGCTGTGCCCATTCTATCTCTTTTTAACAGCACACAGATGCATGTATCCTTTGCCAGATCCAGTCAAGTGCGATGGCCTTTGCAAAGCCCATAATGACGTCCATGCCATGCTTTGGAAGGAACACCATGAACTATTCCACAGGTCTTTTCAAACAAGAAACACAAACTTTTATATTATGGAAAGTTCAGTAAACTTCCCTGCTTCAGATATTGTTGTTTTAAGAGTAAAGCTAACTTTTCTGTTGTGTTAAGAGGGAGGAGATTTGATAGAAAATAAACCTCCTTGCATTCCAAGTGACCCTCAGATATCAGAGGGGCTGGGGGCAGCCATGCTTAGATTCTGAGTGATAGCCAATTCAATAGTAAGCAGCAGAAATGCAGAGCCAATGCAGCACTCCAAGTCCAGTCGCGTTCAATAAGAACTACCACCATCACAGGTTCACAAATAGTGAAATAGGCTGTAAGTCTGGTCATGCCCAATGAACTCTCACGGCCAGACTAAAAGTCCAGTCACATTCAATAATTCTCAGGGCCGGGTGCAAGATAGTCTCACTGGATTGCTGGTGATACACTGTCTGCAGAAGCATGTATGAATACATAAAACATAAATAATACAGCTGGCAACAAATACATTAAATTGCAAGGTGACTGTATAGCACTTGATCACAAACACAAGCTTGCTTTCCGAATTTCCCAAAGAAGCACTCAGTATAGCCAAGTGCTTGGGTCTTATGCAATAGGTGTTCCTACAGGAGAGGAAATAGGTACAGCCCATCAGCCATCCCAGGATACAAAGATGAAGCCTCCTCTGATCCCCTTCTCCACCTAAGCTGTATTTGTATTGTTTTCTTTGAGGGAGGAAAAAGTGTAAAGTTACAGTTGATGTCATTTCATGTTTAGGTCGATTTTTAATGACTTTAGTTACACATGTAAAGTATGTACAAATTTTTACTTATTAGCATTGGCAGGGCATGAAAAGTAATATGTATTTTCGAGTTATTGGAGCAAAGTTCATTCCTTTGGTTTAGTTCCTGTTACTTGCATTGTTTTAAACAGAGTGTGACTGCAACGCCTCCATGCTGATCCATCCTTTATTTCATGCCTCCCTCAGAGTGGTACGCCAAGCTCCGTCAGTGTTCCTGCTCCTAAGGTGTGCAGACTGTTTGCCCCTGTCAAACCATAGCCAACGCAGGCACTAATTCTTGCCAAACTTTGTCATTCCGTATTTTCTTCACAGATATCTCCCATGATTACCCCAATGTGCTCTAAAAAATCTAGATCTCTTTTTTTGCCATCCTTCAGGCTCCATCCTGAAAATGAGGGGCAGCCAGCCTACTTTATGGCCACCCTCCATCTCTATCAGATGGCTAGGCAAAGGGGAGGGATCTGGCATGCCTCACCTTACCCATAGCCATGCATAGGAGAAGAGCAGGCCTGCCTCTCTCTGTATACCAGCTTTAGGTGCAGTCCAAAACAGCCTCGCCTTTGTAGCAGGCCAGGCCTGTACAGGAAAAGATAGCACAAACTACACAGCATTCCAGCCTTGCCATGGTCTGTTCAGTGCCTGGACAAGGAAGAAGCATATGTGTGCACTATGTGAACCTAGTGTTAAACATTCCTCTCTGCAGAAAAACTGGCATGTAAACCTGCTGTTGTCACTTCAGCTGAGATCACTTCCACACAAAGAATACAGCATTTGCCAACTTGTCCTACTGTTCCAGTGGGTGCAGGAAAACCCTTTTTTGTTCCTAGGGCTACTTGCTATAGCACAGAACCATACCCTGTTTAACTAGCAAGCTAGCAATGAGGATGGGAAGTAGTCAGAATGTGACCAGAACCATGAGTAGAAAATGCCGTGGGGAAATGATACTGATTTGTACTTCAACAAAACCATGACTCAAGCCAAGGCCAGAAGAAGGGGGAGGAGCCTGAGAGGATGTCTGCTTAGGGTGGGGAGGGCTGATCAGAACCAGGTCACGCCATAAAATCATAACAGAGTCCTGGTAATTGTTTACCAATCTGAACGGTGTGTTTGCTTTCAGCAGTTGCGTAGAACAACTTGGACATGCTACCATGGCAGCTAATCCAGGCTGGTATAGAAGGGGGAAGGAAATCTGTGTGTGCAAGTCACCTGCAGATACCTGATAAAGTCGGTGTCCATCAAGGAAGAAACACCTTCTAACACTATCTTCATAAACTAATTGGATACAGGACTCAAAGGTATACAGAGTTTGCCCATGACACAAAGTTGGAAGAAGCTGTTTTCTCCCTCAAAGGCAGAGAGGTCCTGCGAAGAGACCTATACAAATGAGAGATAGAAAATCACCAACCATATGAAATTTAACAAGGGCAAGTGCTGAATTCTGTACTGGGGGTGGGAAAACCCTAGAAGTGTGTACAGACTGTGAAATGAGAGACTGAAGAGCAGCCCCATGCAAAGGGATCTGGAGGTCCTGATCAAGGCAAGTTGAATATAAGTTGCCTGTGTTGCCTTGACAGCCAGAAAGGCCAACTGTATCCTGGGCGGCATCAGGCAAAGCTCTACCAGCTGGTTGAGGAAGGTGATTGTCCTGCTCTGCTCTGCACTGATGTGGCCTCACCTCAAGTCTTGTGTGTAGTTTTGGGCACCACAATGTAAGAAGGACATTAGATAGGATAGGATATGGAGGATGTTAAAGAGCATCCAAATGAGAGTTACAAAGATGGTGAAGGGACATACAAGGAGCGGCTGAGGTCACTTGGCTTGTACACCCTGGAGGAGACAGGGGAGACCTCACTGCAGTCTACAACTTCCTCACTAGGGAAAGCAGAGGAGCAGACACTGATCTCTTCTCTCTGGTGACCAGTGACAGAACCTGAGGGAATGGCAGGAAGCTATGTCAGGGGAGGTTTAGATTGGATATTAGGAGGGTCATTAAAATAGGCTGCACAGGGGACTGGTCTCAGCACCAAAGCTGCCAGAGTTTAAGAAGCATTTGGACAACACACTCAGGCACATGTGGTTTTTGGGGCCTTCCTTTGCAGGGCCAAGCATTGAACTTGATGATCCTTGTGGGTCCCTTCCAACTCAGGATATTTTGTGATTCCATGACAGGTTACTACTAGGTGGACTGACAACCTGCCACATATATCACCACTTCTCTCCAGCACAGGGAATGGCTCCATCCATAAGCAGTTCAGAGTTCCTATTTGACCAAGAGGAAGGGAGAGCATGTGGTAGGGGTGAGTTGTTTCTGAAAGCCTCTCTTTATCCTTGAGAGTCCTATGTCCTACCTTTTCCTTCGTCTTTACCTGGCTAGAACTTGTCCATCATTATCAGATGGCCCAAATCTAAGCAGAGCAGTCTATCATCACCTACACAATCTTTGCTCCCCAGTCCCAAAACTTTAAACATACTTGTCTGTCCAAATGTTTAGGCGATACCCATGTCCTGGTTTCAGATCCTTATGAAGGGGAGAGGAAAAGAAAGCAACTACAAGTGGTCCCCTGGATTCAGAAGACTTGTATGTCTACAAAAGCTAGTGTCACAGATGTGGATATTTCTTTGAATTTACATCATAGCTCTTCCTTCCTTCCTTCCTTCCTGAACAGCCAGCCTAGTGCTGCTCTGCCATGCTCAAAATACAGTCTCGTCAGGCAACTTCCTTGCCAGAGCAGAGATGAATCCTCACCTCTGTACTGATGAGTGTCTGAAGCTTTCTGAGTTCAGGTTTCTCCTTGGTGTATTGCTACCTCTGTTGTGCCGAGTAGGTGGATCAAATGGCATTTTACAATGTGTACCTGAGGAATGTATGCAAGGTGTGAAGGCATGGTGGGATTTAGAGAGCTATCAAAACTTGGCAGACAGCACTGGGGCGCGATTGTGCATGATGTGCAGCACCTCTAACTGTACAGGTTGCCTTAGAAAGGGAGCCCATGGTGTGCTCCAGCACACCTTGGCACTTTGGTGATGAAGACTATTGGTGTTCTAGGACTCCCAAACAAAATCGGCAGTGCTCTGGTTTGGCAGAACAGATGAACTCTGAAAAACTGTTGCTGCTAAAAATATAACACAGCATCCATCACTGTAAAAAAAAAAAAAAAAAAGTCTGATCACAATCATCAGGTCATATGCCTGCTGATACCTGTTCAAACTGTGCTTTAGATTCTGGATGTCAGCTGAGCAGTAGCAAGTGAGTAGGCCTGATGCTGAGAAAGGACAACTTATTTTCCTTTTTCTCTCTCATTCCTCACCATAGGAACAATTTGTATTTGCCAGAAAGAACTGACAAGAAGAATGAAATGTTAGCTTGAAGTGAAATGACACAGGAACCTATAGAATATAGCAGAATGCTGTTCAATGACAGTTGGAGCTAGAAAAAGCTTCAGAATAAGGGTATTTTGTTTGAAGAAAGCCATGCTAATTTCTTGTTTATATGATAGGCATAGCTGTAGCACAGCTTCAGATAAAAACATATTTCCAGTCTCTGCTGATGTTATGTACACAAGCTATCCAAAACCACAACACCAAGAAAATCATGGTATTATGTGAAACCAATCCATATAAATCTTTTGTATATCCTCCCTGGGATGAGTACAAAGGATATGTGGTATGTCTAAAGTATTGCCGAATTTAATATTCTTTTATATTTATTCACTAGCAGACAGGTACAGCATTCTGAATTTATAAACGGAATTCTGCTTTTCAGGCTTGCGAGGTCATTATACGTGTGTAAGACGTTTTCACTGTAGCGATATTGGAAACAAACTTGTAACTTGTCTTACAAACATGCCTTTGAAATTAAGAAAAGTGTGTAACAAAATGATATCTTTATCAAGTTCATTATTATTCTTTTTCACCATAACTGCAGTTTTAAAAAAAGGATGTATATAATTTTCTGAACATCCAAAGAAACTGATATGACTCAACTCTATCACATTCCAGTTAGTAACAATTATAGGGGTTTTTTTCTTAAGATGTTGCTATAATCAGGTAACATTTTTATAACAGTATAAGTAGTAGTTTTAGTAGGCTACCTCTAATTAGCTGACAATTGACACGGTAAAATCTTGAAGATGGTCTTGAAATTTCCTTGAAGTTGGTTCCATTGGAGAGAAAGAAATTTGACAGAGAGGGGGGAACAGAAGAGGCTAAAGATCAGAAACTTGATGAAAGACAAGCAATGGTTGGTGTGGGAATCCTCCAGTTAAAAATTAAATGCTGGATTCACTGACCTGCTCCTCTGCTTTCTCCCTATCTCTTCCCTGAAAGGCTCATGAGTTTCCACATGATTTTTATTGTGAAGAGAGAGACCCCTTCAGCTTGTGCTTGCAGACTCTTCTTTACTGACATCACTCTGATTGCATTTGCAGTACTTCTATTGCAATAGAAGGTAGCAAGAAAATGAAATACAGAGGAGTGACCAACCCTTTGTACAGGACATTATAATTTGAGGCATTCATTTTCTTTCTTCTAAGGAAACCTTTTTTTTCAAATGCAGCATTTGATTCTTTTCTACTGTAATAAACTTTATAAATTTAAGTATTAAAGCAGCTTTGAATTAAAGCCACACTATCTAAACAGGATTTCTTTTTCTCTACCACATGCTTAATTTTATAACTTTCTTTACTGTTATTAGTTGGGTTTTAGGCTGTGGTTAGATTAGAAAGTTCGATACAAAGTATTTTCAATTTAAATGGATTTCTCTGACATAATGATAATAAAAATATTGCTCTAAGTGTTGACTGTAAAAGTCCTTAGATCTCTAGATCATTTCCCTTGGGAAAAATTTACTGTCCTCCCAATTAATCCATCAATAGGGTGTTCTTAATAAACATGATAGTTTATTCTTTTCTAAGAATTTCTTTCTATGCTCTTTAGTCATGACTTTTCCAGAAGAGGAAGAAAGCTTTTAAAACATCTACTCCCCCACCACAGAATTTATGATGACTAATATGCATCCCATGCTATGAATGATAAAGAAGCGACTGCACAGTGATTTGCTCTTTTCTTCTAAAAATATTTGCTGTATTTTATTTCTTGTTGCTTATCTCTTTTGCTAGTACTCAGGCTAATGACAATGGTAACCAACTACCTCCACTGACTTCCACCAAGTATTTTTCTAGTGATGGTAAAAATTATGCATTTCCACTTACCTAATTTAATATAAATTCTTATTCTCTCTACTGCATAGTGGCAATACTTCTTTTATTCATATGAACACTTTTTGTTATTGTAGATGTTATTAGATCCTAATACCCCCCACATATAAAGTAGGCTGTCACTGTATTCACATTCCAAAATATATGTAAATGTACATGCAGAAGATACATAGGATATATATCCCAGGGACTTCAGAGAATTCTATTCAAATAAATTTTTCTTCATTCCAGGGAAAAAAATATTACAAAAAATCATTAGAAGTATCTTCAAGCAGATGAGCATCTTCTGATAACATGAACATATATATATTTGCATTGTTTTACTCAAATGCAAATCCTGTTTACATAGGATTAAATTCCTCAGTTAAAATAAAGTTCTGTGAAAGATTGCATGCATTTCTTCAGACCTATATTACACATTTTCTTCCACTGGGACACTTTATTTCTGTTACCACTTCCATTGTGGACAGGACAGATGCCAGGAACTTGGATCTCAGGTGACAAGGAGGCTCAGTCCCTTGCTCCAAGGGTGATCCAGCAGGGGCTGTGCCGACACTGCTGTGCACTGCCACCTGTGCTGGCCGGCTCCTTGTAGTGCTACCGCTTTATAATCTGGCCTCACATTCTGGTATTCTGATTACTAGGGAAATATTGTCACGCAGGCTTGACAAAGCTCTCTTATCACTCACATGATGGCTTGCCAAGAAGAAAGACTCAGGCACAGGTGGAGAAGACTCAGTGCTCAAAACCTGTGCAAGACACACCTGCTGCTACAGGCAGTGTAGATGTAGTGCCTCAAGTGCCATGGAACAGAAGACTGTGGCGCAGACATAGCTAATATTAAAAGTAAAGAACAGGCACTGAGACTGCTTATTTTGTACCACACATTATTTGTATGGTCTGCTCCTCATTTTGCTTACATTCAGTCTACTAACTCAGTGACTGTAGGGTGGGCTGGACCAGCTTAGTACTGTAACAGAAATCTGACTCATCCAAAGCAAGACCTAAACATAAGGCAACTAAAATACAGTCAGACCAGTGAATTGAATTAAGTCACTTTTCAGCCTAGATTTCATATAAGGGATGGAATGGAAATGTGTGGGGCAGAGAGATAAAACAGAACTGTCATTTTTAGCTTCCGACTGTAGGTAAACCAAATGGTTTATATCATGAAGCAGCACCGTGCACTCAAGGGGGCAGTTAGACAACTTGCATGACAGATTTACAGCATGTTTTCAAAGCAAAATTCTACAAAACCTCATCCCTCCAAAATGAAGTCTTTTAAGTTCAAAATGACCAGAAGTGAAATAGCAGAAATTTAGAAAAGCTATTAAGTAGAAAAATAACAGAAATATATTTCCACAGCAATAAAATCAGAGTCAGGATTATCCAAGAGAGGTTTTTATAAAATAAAACAAGTGTATTTAAATTCTCAACCTTGGCTAAAGCTCAAGTAGACCTAATAAATAGTCTGGTAAACAACATTTTCCAACTAAGCTGTTTTCACAATCTGTTGCAACCTAGAGAGTGAATCAGTGAATTTGCATAGTGACATACACTTACTTACACAAACCATATATTTTTGCGTTATTCTAAGTCCTGTGAATCAACTTCAAAAGGAAGAACAACAAATAGCAAAATGGCATGTACTAGTACAGTTTCTTTCAACTTGGCGTCACCTACACATAGCACTCACAGTGCAAGATGCTACTCTCTTGGGGGCCTTGATTACATAGGCAAGCATTTATACTTTCAGGTCTCAGGTATGCCATCACATTATTCAAATCTTGGATGAAACACCTCAGTTTAGCCCTAAAAGTCTGGTCACAGCCCTGGAGAAGAAAGCAAAGTTCAATTTTGGAACCAGACCTGGTAGAAGGTTGTTCCCTGACTATTTTTTTCTACTTCTTGGTTATTCAGAATATTTCTAGTGAAAGCAAAGGGTTGTTACAGAACGGAGCTCATAATAAATCAGAAGTTTTCAAAAAGGAGGAAAGGCTTTTCTTTTAAAACTAACAAATTTGGCTAAAAGCCTGCCTTTTAGCATTTGGTATTATCCTTCGGAACAGTCTTCATTCCGGAGAAAATATTCCATGAAAACTGAATGGTTTTAGATACTTCTACAATAAAATAAAAATAATTAACAGTAGAGATTTGATACAGGCTTCAGAGCCATAGAAAAACAAACAAAACCATTATTTAAATTCATGTTTATATCCCTCCAATGTCAGGATAAAGGAATTGTTAAACATGTTAAACATGTGTTATTTGCCTTTTCTTTCTAGAAAAAAACCCCCTTTTGATCCCCAAAATTACACCCGTTCAAAGGTGCACTTGTAATTTTTCACCGCAGCAGATGCCCACAATGATTGTCAACAACAACAGAGACTGAGTCACTAGATCCAGGAAAGGGGGTCACTAGACTCCTGGCAAGGTGCTCGATCTCTCATGGAAAGTCAGAGGTGATCTTAACCCATGAGGTCCCCTGTAGATGACTGCTCTTTGTCAACTTGTGTCTGGGAAAATCTCCCACAGACTTCAGTGGACAATGTTTTATTTGCATAAGTGCTTCAGGCCCAGGACTTGAGTACCAATGTAGTGCTTCACAGGGAACAGTGGTCAGTCATCCATTCATCAGTTTCCAGTGTGTCTTTCATTATGGTGTCCAGTCGGCAAGTCAACATGAATAAAGGTGTTTGCTTGCCATTCAGTTTTCTTTGCTATAATCTTATGGCATATTTACTCTAATTCCATTAACCAAACACGGGTCTTCAAGAAAAATTGTGTATAGTAAAAACTACACTGACACAAAGGATCAATTTATAGGCATAGCTAAAGTTTTAGTTAATCACTAGACCATACAGCAAGTGTTTATGACTCTAGGAAAGATTTGGAGAAGTCCACGAGTGCATTATTGGTGCTTTTGGGAATTACAATCCCAAACTTCTCGGCTTTCTTCTGCAAAACCAGGTGACATGAGAAGAAATTACACTGTGATTCAGAACTCCAAAATGAGAGTTGAAGTCTTTAAGAAAGCATTGCAGGCTCTTTCTGTGATGGCCTTCTCTTGTCCTGGTTTGGGGTTAGGCTGCCAAACAGTTCACTGCAGGTGTCCATACAGCTACATGCTAGCATTGATATAGTGACAAGTGCCAGTTCTCTGGCATTTTCAGCCCCTTATCTTACTGCATCCCTTCTGTCCCCTAGTCTGTTTGTGGAATGACTTTTTCATTTTTGTATTCATGAGTACACTAAACATATAAAAGATTGAAAATAGTCTGAGAGCTTTTTAAACCTCAATGTAATTAAGATTTGGGGTGAGGAATACCCAAAGTTTATTGGTGGAGAGTTGCTGTTCCAGGGACATGGAACAAAATAGCACAATATTCTAAGTTTCTTTCAGTTATTGTTAAATGAGTTACATTTCTAAAAAGACTGACTATGCATGCTCATATTTGCTATATGCATCATAATTAGAAAATCTCTAACATTGTGATTAAGTCCTTGATGATTAAAACAATTGAAAACAGAATTGGGGGGGGACTATTACAAGTCCAGATGGTACTTCCCTTGTGACTGTGAGAATAGGCTGTAAGGACAAAGCTGGAAGCCTCCTGAGAGTGGGGCATCTTCAGTCCTGTGAAGCCCTCACCACTGAGAATTTCCATATGCTTTGTACTGTTAGGCATCCAGTAGCACAGGAAACAAAAATCACTATGATTTTTTTAAATGCCTGTATGCCAACTTCCCAGTAATTTAATAGTGCCAGACATTCAATTGCTTTTAAAACCTGTAATAGTAGACACCACACTAAATTACTTAAGGCTTAAACACCTCTAAGATCCGTCCCTCCCTGCCCAATAATTTTTACAAAACGTTTTAGCTACAGAGCTATGTTTGATTCTAGTGTATCAGACTGTCACATTCTAACCATACTGCAGTAAATTTGCCCTAGTGCTAGTCTTCATGCTGACACTTTGATAAACTAGAAATCCAGCCCTGATAAGAAGTAGTGTGATAATAATCTCTGGCAAACATTCAGGAATAAAAAATAGAAGTGTAACATATTGCTTCCCAGCATTAGAGACAGCTCCTACTAGAAACAGCTGGGCAGTACATCGGACTCTTGTCTTTTCTCTCCTTTGCACTTTCTCTCCCCTATTCTGCTTCTCAAACACACTTTCAATTTTGTGAATCAGAAATGTAATGAGGTCCAATTCATAATTTAAGGTTAACTTAGCCTTGAGTTAAAACAGGAAGTTTGAAATCAATAGTATACCTTGTTCTTTGGCATAAATCAGGAGTAAAGAACTGAGAATTCAGACTCAATAATCATAATGAACCAGACACACTGAGCATGACCAAGCCAAACCATAGTTTGAATATGTCCAAATTAATCTTATTAGCGATTCACTTGATTTATTTTATTTAATTTATCTCTAATAATGACTCTCCTTGTCAAATCACCTTTACTACTTACATTGTTAAGATAGAATTTTTATTGAACATACAGAACCCAGGACTGTATCTGAAATCATTTCTTTGGCTTACCATTGGTAGTTTTTTTTCACTTAAAAAGACTCACAAATTCTTTAGCTCTTCTTTCCTCAATGTATGATGCAATCAAGCTTCTCAGGTTGCTTACAGCTCTTAGCATGCCATTAATTAAGACAGGTGAAAGTAATGATAGACAAACCCCCAAGCATCTTCCTCTCTAGTGAAGCACACACTTGAGGTACTGTGTCACTGGCTGCTTCAAGAATCAAAATGAAAAAAAGAAAAAAATCCCTTAAAACTAAAAATCCCAGCAGAAGACAGCATGCACCTACCTATGGGACCCTAGTGATTTCTTATTAGAACAATCAGTAGGTTCTGGTCACAATTAGAGACTGTCTAAGTAATTTTAGCTTTTGCGTGCTTTTTTCCTTCTGCTACTGCACGTTATAAAAGATGAGAATAAAACCCATGTAGAGATGAGATAAGAAGCAGTGTTTATGGGACATAGGTCTTATATATGGAGATTAGAAAATGGGTGCCTTTAATAATACAATTCAGAAGAAATAAGACATCAAGTTCTAAGTCGCTCGTATCTCAAATTTGTTGTTTTCCTCTGTTAAACTCTCAGTTGGGAGCAAATAGAGGATTCCCATCTCCTGTATCCAGCCTTCAGGAGGAATTGGGAAGAAGCCAAAGGAAGAAAATAGGAAGAAAAGGGAGTGTGTTTCCTCCATACCTACTCTTGTTCAGCTGTTCCATCTCTTGTCAACAACATAGAGCTGGATTCTGATTTTATTGGCAATTCAATTAGGTCAATGTGAGTTCATAATAACTTCACTGATGGGTGTGGAGAGTTCCTCTGGATTGAGAATCAGACACGCAATATGTCTCCTTGCTGGCTGAAGGAAAGAGAAATAAATGTTTGCGTGAAGCTAAGAGGCAGAAATGGGAATGCACCTGTTGGAAGTGTCTTTTTGTTAAAGCAGAAAACCCTTGTCTTCCTTCAGCCTGCCTCTGAAATTGAGAGGGAGAGATGTAGGATAGAAATAGAATAGAAAGGGAAACCATTAAAGTGTCTTGTGTTTTATTTTTAATTGAATGGTGAAGCCCATTTTCTGCTTTTCATTATCTATGTATTTCACTAATACAGGCTAGTGAAAAATTTGAAGCATAAATATACAAAATTATTAACAGCTTTCATTAACATTTTAAATGCATAATTTTTGTTATTTCTGAAGAAGTACAGGCAAGACTACATTTTTTTCTTATTTTAATGTTCTGTATGTAAAAAGGTAACTGGAATTCTTTTATTATTTAAAAGATATTTTTATTTAAAAAATCTTATTTTAAAAAGCACCAGAATGACAAATTACATGAATTAAAAACAAGTAGGTCAAAGTGTTATATTAGTTTTAATTTGCCTACATATCACCCAGACTTCACATTATGAAACAGTACTGAAGATTATGCAGAATGTGAAAAGAGCTATGATGGTTACTATTCCCACCTAGCATTTGTGTGGTACAAAGCTTCAATTCTTTTAGTCTATTGTCCAACAAATATGATTGCTTCATATTACTCTCCAAATCTGAAAATATTTCTCTTACCTCATCTTTCAATTTTTCGATAGCACTATGTGCTTTAAAGATAATTATCTGTGAGGAAACAAGTTGAAAGTTTATAACCAATTATGTCCATGTCTGTGCTATGAGAGCATTGTTAATTGTTAAAGTAGGAACAAAATCTTCCCTGCCCCAATCAGAAGCAGAAGTAAATTGGCCTTGGGTTTCTAGCACTGAAATGTAGGTTATAAAAAAATTATCAGCTTTGAGCTTACAGGAATAAACCATAACAAAAAACATTTATATTTTTTTTGTGGTTGGGAAAGTCCTCTTAGAAGTCTACCCATTTACATAAGTTTAATAACTTTCAGTTTAAACTTAAACTACTTATTCATTTGTCTTTACATTCTGCTGGGTAGATCTGAGGACAGTGAAATAAATTTTTCATACTCTACAAGGAACAACTCCACTTCACACTGCACCAGCTCCAGGAAAGCTGCATGCTTGAGCAGCAAGTTGCTGCAGTGCATTGCAGCTGATCAGAAGCCCACACGCCCTAGTCCTGCTATTACTTTAGCCTGGGAGAGACTGAAAAAATTATAAGGAATACAGCAACTTTTCTGTTGTGTGTGTCCTAAGCCTTTCCTGAGTAATTCACCACTTCAGAAAAGGCCATGCATTTACCTCCCTGAGCTAAACCAATGCATAGAGCAGTACTGTGTTGTTTAAAGGTTGTCATAGATGGTTACCTTAGGTGTGGGTGACTCATCTTCATGAGGGTCATATCTTGGCACCAAAAATTCCACCTAATAAGGGCATCCACACATACCGCAAAGACAGTGGTAGAGTCAGTGTCTTGTCATAGGAAGAAGCATCTTCCTGAACAGATGCCAGACAGAGATCATTCAGAATTGGACTCTGAGCAGTGTGTGGGAGAAGGGCTCTAATAGGAACTGTCAGGTGAAGAGTAGACATGCACATGCATGTTTTTGATCAATAGGCCCTCTTCCAAAATGTCTATCCAGTATATCAGTTTTCTGTAGATTTTAGAGAGGCCCAAATTCAGAGGTTTATTTTTTTCAAGCTCTTTCTTGACCCGCAGTGTTGTAAATGCAAGTGTGGGAGGTGGGTATGAGCTGGATTTTTCCCTTGTAAGTATCCGGGATCCATCAGAACATCTTTCTGCATCAGTCAAATTAAATAGGTATGCAGTTCTCACTTCAGTATAGAACTAATGTCTTATTAACAGCCATTGTATTTTAGAAGCATAAAAGAATCAGACTGGTGAAACATACTTTCAATTCCTTTTGAAATGTTACTTAATCCTCCTTAAATTAAATTAATCTTGTTTAAATGCTGACGTAAAAGCCAAAAAATTAGCCCCCTAAAGCATCTTTGTATCATAGCAATTATTTGGAGCAAAATTATAATAATCCTTATTCCTTTTATCATCATGCTAGCAATTCATTATAGCTTTGCTTAAAAGGATTTTAATACAACATATGGAAAGGGCCCTTCACTTCTACTAAAATCATATTTACTACATCCACTAGTTATTTTCTCAATTTTATTTAATAGGTTGCATTTTTTTCTCCCAGTTTCAGAGTCCTTTTTGTACATGTACTATACATTGACATAAAACAGGAAAATAACAACTGACAAGCACTGTAGGATTGCAGTAATTATTTTAAAATAAGGCTGATTTGTTCTACTGCTTTTTTCCCTGAGGCCAATAACTGGAGGCTAGTTATACTGCAATTCAACAAGCCAGAGGAAAAACACCTGTTGCATATGATTATTCTCTATTAAAATACAATGAATAATTCAACATGAATATTTTAGAAGGCAGCATTGTTGTCACACCTCTCAATTCTTAAGAAAGTGTCTGTAGCAGAAGAGAGAAACAGGGTCAGGTTAACCCAAAATCTCGGCCGCGTCCTATCAGATATATTGACCCACTCACTTTCTTACACATAGAAAACACGTAATTGTACTCTTCCCTATTGTTGAGATAGCAATTATGTTGTTTAATTAGAATCATAGCATAGTTTAGGTTGGAAGGGACCTTTAAAGATCATCTGGTTCAACCCTTCCACAATGAGCAGACATCTTCAGCTAGTTCAGATTCCTCAGAACCCCAACCAATCTGACCTTGAATGCTCCTCAGGGTAACATTCTGCTAATTTTATACATGCATTATGTACATATACATAGATGTAAGTGAGCTGAAAAAGCCCAACTGAGCATGATGATGGAGCTGTACAATGGTCATTCCAAATATGCAATTCCAAAGTTAAGGCACTGTAATTAAGGTGATTTTTATAGTGATGTGATTTGTGTTTCATCTGAAATAATATAGCATTTTACTGAAGTCAACAGGTAAGTTCCTATTGGATGCAATGGAATCTAGATAGATATTATTTGCCAGGTCGGTGATTCAGCATGTTTTCCAAAAATTCCTGTATTGCTAAAATTTAATGAAAGACAGATAATTTTTGTGCATTGGCACCACCATGGGATTATCAAAAGCTCAAAAGATCATAAAGAGCTCAAATATGCCAATTGACTAGTAGAAAATTGTAAGCATCCTCCTTAAACATACATCAACAATGCTTAGCAGATAGCAGCACTGGGCTTTCATGAAATAAGAGAAAATTCCTTACCAGTACAAATAGATACAAACTAAATATACACATTTCTTTTCTTTTCACACAGCTCTAATAATCTAAGCTCTCATGTGCTTCAGAGTAGGGAAGGTCCATGTTTTCAGCCTCCAGGACCTACAGAAAAAGAGGTAGAGGAGCTGTATTGATTATTAGTAGCAACCTTAATAATAATTGTTTTACCTCCCATGACTCCTTGAGCACTAGCTAAGCCATCTAGATTCTGTCTCATTCATTTTTAACAAGCATCCTCCTGAAATTCAAACTGGGCTGCTGTAAATATAAATCACCAGAACTTCCACCTCTAAGAGCTCATTCACTCAGAGTATGACTTATAGGGACAAGTTATAATATTCTTTCTATAGCTTTACACATTTACTGGAAAGACAATCAATAGTACTCATGATTCACAAAAGAAAATAATGCTTTTGTTGAGATGCTGCCTACTGAGAGATCAGGCAATGAATTCAGTAATATTTTCAGTGATTTTTAATATCCTTTCACAAACCAATCATTAAAGTAATCACCTCAGAAGAGGGTCTAATCCTGATTAGAACTTTATGAAAATGCTTGTGTTCAGGGAAACAGACACATTCTAGCATTGGGAGTGATATTTCTAATGGTTCCTATGTTTTGCAATATTTGAAAAAAATAGTGTAAGGAACTAATTTGTTCATGTAAATCAACATTTCTTCTCAATAGTGTATAAAAAACCCCAACTTTCTGCCTTTATGATTATGTAGAAAAGATGTTATTGAAATGCTCACTGTGGACAAGTAAGAAAACTCCTCTCCCCACAAATTCTTTACTCATTTTCTACAAAATGCTCACAGCTACTTACTTTTCAGAGTGTCTTACAGCAATTCTAAAGCACTTAGCAGGCTTTGCTATCATAAGTAACTTCAAATCAGGTACAGATAGCATCTCTGGAAATCAACTGCTTTTTCTTAGGTTTAGGACTTAGAAAGTTTTCACACATTTTGATTGGGCTGGTCAGAAAGATTGTACATGATGTTTATTTTAATTTTCAGTTTTCTCTAAGCCATTTTGACCAGTGTTTTATGTTCATGAACTTTGTTAGCGTGGTTCTTTCAGCAACTACAATTTTCATGTTGCTGTACTTCTCTCCACCTGAGAAACCCGTATCATGTCAGAGTAAAAACAAGTTAAATGAACTCTCTGTAGGTCAGGAACAGAAGGACTTCTTAAACTAGATGTTGAATCTACATGATCAGGTTAAGAAGATCCATTATTTTTCATAGATTGTTCCAGCTCTTTTTCAGATTAGACAACACCTTCCATTCTACAACTGAACTTGTAAAACTGCACAACTTCCTTAGGTTTGTTTTAAACCTTATTTCATCACCTTCCCCTTTATACTGCAAGACATATTCACTAATTATTTTCCATTTCCTTTTTCCATGTCATTTATGATATTATGGACATCTATCCTCTCCCCAAATTTGTCCTACTCTAGCCTCACTCAGAAGTTAAGCAAAATCTATTGTTTTATTTTCCTGTTCAATTCTTCTTTTCTAGTTCTTCTATATTCATTTAGAGCTTAAATCATCAAACTTGAAGTGATAATCAAGACATGGGAATACTACGGGTACACAAAGTGCTATCTTTTTGTTTTGCTGTCAATCCTTTTTCTAAATTGAAGTATACTCTCTATGCATTGTTGTGTTGTTTTCACAGAGAACTCTACAAACATTTCAAAGTATTTTCCTGTGGCACTGCTGTTCTGTCCCTTAGATGTCTCTCAGCAGTCCATTTTGGCATCCAGCATCCAAGACCTCATCATCACCATAGTGCCTGCATTTCTGATGAGCATAACATCATCTTGCTTCCCAGTTGTAATGCTACCCCCTGTAGTGACCTCCTCCATGTCTGATGAGTTGGTTTCACTGTATGAGTTGATAGGAACAATTACATATGGAACTATTAGTAACCCATCTTTTCCCATAATGTCATGCTATGGCTGTCTCTGAGTGTCCATCCAGAACTTCCAATCACGTACACTGCAACGCTGCCAAAGGCATCCCCAAGGATGATTGCTCTCATATACAGAAAATTATTAATTGCAAACAAATTTTAACTTTGGTATTTTAAATAATAAGAAATCATACTCTTAAGTTTATTCATAAGAATGATATCCCTAAAATTTTAATGGTTTTGAACTGCTTATTTGTAGAAAGGATAATGGGTTTCAGCTGTCACTCAAATCACAAAATATTTCCATGACATACAGATGAAATCATCATATTTCTGGTGCTATTAGTTTTTCTAAAGAAATTAACTGGCAAGCTACTGCTGCAAGCTACAAACATGTGAACAATATACCACAACATTCTGTTTCTCTTTTACCCTTCCTGAAATGGTTTGTATTGCACCTTTTTGGTGTTAATTAAAAAAACAATCCAACAACAGCAAAACAACAACAAAAAAACAAAACCCAAACACCAAAGAAACCACACAACCAAACCACCATTCTATCAGAAGATAGTACCATAATACAATAATAGCATAATATCAAAAATCATTTTGTCTTGAATCCATTTATTTGAAAAAAATAGTTACTGGATAATTCACATTAAATGTTGAAAAAGATATGTAGAAGCAGAAATTTACCTCCTGGCCATCTGTGAGGTTTACCTTAGCTTCCTAGTCACAGAGTTCTACTGCCTCCAATGCTCTTCCTTCTTAGCTCAGTAAAATCTATAATCTCTTTTCTGCTCCACTTCAGTTTTCTCCATTAAGAGTATGCCATACATTGAGAACGCTATTTGATTTCTTCAAGTGGTGGAAAGGAAGATTCTGAATATGGATCTCTTAGGGTACCTCAGTGTCCCAGACTACTCTAGAGGAAACAACGTGTGCATCTTCTTATGCCTTAAAAGAAGGCAGTGGCTATCACAAATTTATTTTTAGAGGGGTCGGCAATATTAAATGCATTCCAGAAATAGCTACGGCCTCAAGCTCCTGAGAAGGAAAGTTTGTATTCTCTAGTTTGTCATTTTGATTACATCTGAGCACAGAACTAAGATAGTGCAAAAAATGCCTGGAAAGCTTTCGATCAAAAGATAAGCATTCTGGTATCTTCAAGATCAGCTGACAATTGAAGCAAAGGTTTTCAGCATTAATATGTTGGGTATGGGCACATAAATTCTACATAAGTTCCACCTAAACTGCCTGAAAGTCCTGTCTTAAGTTTAGCTCCAAATTCCTTTAGTTATGTGAACAGGAAGGAAGAAAATCAATACTTCAGGTACAAGTGTCTGGAGATAGAGTTAATCCATTGCATATGCATTGTGTCATACTGAAACAATATAAAAATTCTTCTCTTACTTTGAAGAACTCACAGCAATAGTTTAGCTCTACTTTTCAGGTTTTTATCATAATTTTAATGAACTATAATTGGTTTGGAAGTATAAGTCTGTCGGTTTTCATGAAAAGAATTAGATTTTTGTCTTGCACCACCTGATCAGCTTTAAAATAGGACTAAGTTCTCATTATCCCCTTAAAAATATATTTTAAAGAAATTAATAGTAGTGATACATTTTAACCTGATGTGACGACAGGCTCATTATCAAGAGAAGCATGCTAGTAGGCAAAGAGAAATTATCTGAAAAACAGGATCATGGGAAGGAAATGTAAAAGATTAGGCTGTCTCCTGGGTAAAGGGTCTTTCTGCCAAAGTCAAGAACCTTTGAAAATTTTCTACATTCATTTTTAGTAGAAAAGATGCCTTCCAGTTCTACAGAAGAGGCAATAAGTACCACAAATGTAACTTCTTAGATCATTATTTATTGGTAGAAAGTAAGGAAAGATCTAACTAGAAGACAACACAGTAGGTCACTGTTTGCCTTCTGTGGCCTCAGTACTTTATCAAGCACCATGCTCTCAAAGTCAGTATTTTCCTTGAAAAATTCAAATTCAGATGCGCTACATGGAAGACATTAGGAGAAGAGAAAATATTTAGCCTTTTGTTACTTCTGGTTAGAACTTTATCACATCTGGATTTTCAGCAATCACTATGAGCTCTCCTCCTTCAGATGTCAGGCTACTGAAGTCCTAACCACCCAATTTGCACCAAATTCCAGCCTGACATATTTGGCATTAGCATCCCACTTCCTGCTTTTAGCACTTTGTGGCAGAGCTCTCATGTGGGACTCCTCCTGCAATGGAGATGGTTGCCTGGGTGCTCTGGCCCCATTCCTCAAGCAGGAGGATGCCTGCCCACCCTGCGCTTCTCAGTCCTGAGCATCTGCCAAAGCAGCAGAGAATGCCAACAAAAGACTTGAAATGGTGATCCTTAGAGAGAAAGACTATATTACCCACTGTCACTGGTATCTGTGAATAGAAATAGCCATGCTTTATACACTTCCACCACCCTCAGCCAACCTTCATCTGAAAACTTGTAATCAAATTGAAGGCTGTGAATCGGGTTATTCATGGCTGGTGAGGGAAAAATTGATACCTCATAACGCTGTGCAGCCAGCCCTGCAATCTCTAGTAGCAGTGCTTCTCTTAGAGGGAAATAGCAGGATACTTTAATAGGAAAAATGGTATTTTCTTTAAACAATCTTAAATGAAGACGAGTTATTGATGCAGCCTAGTAGATTGACTAAATTGGAAATGGAACAGGCTTGAGAAAAATCTCTCAGGCAGTTTTTCAGAGGGAGAAAAGAGTATGTCAATATTTTTGCTATCTCTCCAACACCATGAAACACTAGTAACCAGAACACTGCTTTTAGAAAGGTGAAAGTGCAGGGCAAGCTAAGAACTAAATCTTGATAATGGAAAGATTGTTAAATTCCAAGAAAATTAAAGCCTTGAAGGAGAATAAAAAAAAAAAAAAACTAAGAGAGAAAAACTAAAACTTGGGAAAATATTACTGAATATGTATAGTTTTCACAGGAAAAGATAAGAAACAAAGAAAAGAAGAAAGTCACGGGAGAAGAAAGACTTTTCAGAAAGAATCTGGAGAATCCAAAATGTCTTACGAGAGAGAGACATGAAATGTCTTCTCTGCAGAAGATATATATAGCAGCGGAAACTCCCAGCAGGAGACCACCTCTATGATTAAAAACAGAAACACCAGTATCAACAAATGCCACTTACTCCAGTTACCAAGTGTTTTTCATTATTTCTGCAGTGGAGGCTTCTGCCTTGAACTATGAAAAATGCTTTGACAAATAGCTTCCAAAAACTCAGCTTGAGGAAGCTATGAAGTTGTTTCATTCATAATCAGAGACTACAAATTACTGGCAAAAAGTCTAGCTTCCCAGCTGCAAGACAAAACACCCCAAAATAGTGCACTCAATTAGGTGGGGTTTTTGAAGGAAAAAAAAAAGGGAGCTGATTAACATAACATATCAGGCAAAGCACACTGAAGAACCAGCTGCAGATTTTGTAATGGGAAGAGGCAACAAATCTGAAAGGGGCTCTCTCTTTGAGATTATAAACCATTGAAATATTTTGATGGTGGTGGTTAAACCTCTCTTCAGCCTCCTTGAACACTAGTGACTTCTGCAGAAAATGTTTTATCAACAATCAAAGCAGAGATTTCTCAACTCTCTGTCTTTCATTTCTCCTTCTCTTTTCTTTTGCCTTTTTCTATATACACATGGAAAGAAAAAGGGAATGAAAAACATGGATATGTAGGTAATGCCCAAGCGTGCATGCAAATAGCTTGTATTAACTTTGAAGAGCACTGCTCAAAAATAAACAGTTTTATGAAGATTAAGATTTTCTGAATGGATTAATTTTTCCTTTGGTATCTGTAATCAAAATTTTGATCTAAAATGAAAATGCATTAGAGTGAATGTTAAACTGTAATTTTTAATGACTTATTTCAGAAGGAGTGATAAAAATACTGTAATTTTCTCAGATATTTAAATAAAATTAATATGAACAAAAATCATTGTGTTAATATCTCAGTTTTCTTTTAATATTGACATTGACTTAAACAGAGTGACTTGTGAGCCACTATCTTTTCTAAAACTTACCCACAGACTATCTGTGAATTTAGGCAGAAAATATCCTGAACAGGGTGACAAAATGCAGAATGTTTCTTCTACATGAATATGCAAGGAGAATTTCTAAATTTGTGCTTTGAATCTTCTCCAATTTTTCTTCCAGGCACAAATTTTCCACCCTTTCAGCAAAAAATCTGAGAATACAAAATAAATAAATAGCAACCCAAATTCCGTAAATAAAGCAGAACTTGGTCAAAAAACCTGTTTTTCATCAGATTTTCAATGAAGGGATGTCAGTGGGCAAACACTGCATGTGAACAGGGATGGGAGTTTATTGTGTGAGCTTGAGGGAACTCTGCCTGACTTCCTTTGTTCCACCTCAACTTGGTGGTGTTTAAGAGCACGTCCCTGAAGTGCCCCTCGACTACAATTCAGTAACAATTGCTCCTCACCTGCCCACAGACACTGCAACAGACAGTACAGAGAAGTGTTGCAAAAATTTGTTGATGGTTAGGAGGATACAAAAGGAAATTAGCTCATAAGGGTCAGTGTTGATGCTGTACAAAGAGATGATGGTAGGATACCAAACTGGCGCAGAAAGTCCACCAAAGAAATAGCCATCTCTTGTTTTCTTTTGGATCTGGAACAAATGAAGGAACTTTTCAATCACAGGAGAAATGAAGATATTTAAGAGCAAACATAACCAACTATTCAGATGGTAGAAAAAGCAGCAGCCAAAACAGAGACTATTGCCTAGGAACAAGTGACAAATGAGATCTAGTCAAAACCACTTTCCCTCTGACAAAGAATTATTTAGAGGAGATTTTGTGTACATAAAGAGACTTTGGAAGGAGACAAATTGTAAGTGACATTAGCTTTCCAAGCAAAAGAATTGAGAGAAATGCCTCTAATAATTTAGAGGCTTGCTATTCTTACAATAACCAACAGATATTTTTATCAAATAATTGTTAAAACAACTGGACAAAATTCTATTTTAAGCATGGTTTTGTTAGTAGTGAGGACGTTCATAAAGGAACTCGGTTATAGGAACCCTTGAATTAACAATCAGAAGCTGATGCCATTTAAATGGAATGGAAGAACAAACAAGAACTGTAACTCAGCAATCTGTAATAAACTTGGGCATTCACAGAAATGAAATAAAGCAGCCTGGAGCTCAAGGCAGGCTCCAAAACACACCTAAGAAATTGAGCAAACCTAAATGCTACAGTGAGAGCAGTGCAAGAGCAACCTAAAGAAAAGCTGCCATGGTTGTTTACTGTACGCTGTTATTACTTTAAGAGTTGCGGTACTGGTGAAAGCTCCAGACTTAGAAGGACAAACTTTAAGCAATGAGAGGACTACCGAAGTCAGTTAGGCAAAAAAAGCTCAAAACTCTCTTTCTTTGGGAAGGCAGGAATGTCATTAACTCAAAGGTGCCACTATCATCTGGAATTTATACACTAAGGCAGAAGTTTGTAGGAAAAGTCACAAAAACATTACTGCAGATAAAGAAATGAAACGGGAAAAAACCCAAACCAGCAGTCAGAGAAGAAACAAAGATTTTACTGGTCAGAAGGTGTAAGAAAAAAGTCAATATATTCAATACTCAAAGAAAATTAAAACAATGGCCTTCAGTCGTAAAACTGAAAAGCAGGGAAAGATAAAATTAGGCTCATTATACAAGAAGGAAGAGAGAGTTATTAATGGAAATACAGGTGTGTTCCTAAAATTAGCAGGGGCAGGTTGGAAAAATGTTATGGAACTGGTCTTGGAAGCAAATCTCCGTATGTGAAGGGGTAACCAGAAAATCACGTGTGTGGTAACTGCATGTGAATTAGCAGGGAAGGAGAAAAAGGAGTGGTCAGGACCACTACAGACCCATTAGACTGATCCAAAAAATGCAAAGCTTTAGAGAGAATTTTGAAGGGGAAAACAAGCAAATCTGGAGGTGCAATGAAAGTGGAATGGAATAAAATATGAGCTTACCTAATAGGGTTACATACTAACAAAAGTCTCATGTTCCTTTTCCAAGATAACCAATTCTTCTGCCAAAGGTAATGCAGTAGACCTATGCTGATTAGAGGTCAGTAAAACATCTGATTCAAAAAATCAAATGAGAAATGTTTAGTGATGCTAGAGAAAATGTTTCTTTTAATGAAACTAGTGCTCTTGATAATGATGTGCAGCAATGTCATGTATGCCATAGCTAAGGACATGACCCTGGAAAGAAGTAAGGAAAGGCCAAGAGTTTATTTTCTCTGCCCAATTATATGAAGAATTCCATTGATATTGCTTAAAGTTTTCAATGTGCTTACAAATCCTGGAGCAATGTTTTCTCCATCAGATGAGAAGGACACTGGGAAAATGAAAAATTGGCTGATATTTCATGGCAAAGTAAAAAATTAAAACATTGTTTTGAAAACAATGCTCAGCCTGAATTTCACCATCTTACTATCTGAATACCCAGATGGAGAGCAGTTGCTTTTAGTAATGGTAGTATTTATCACCATTTGCCTACTTGTGTAGGACCATGTAAGGCACAGAAGCAAAAATTAGACTATTGTGTCAATTATAACACATGTACTGTCTGTTTGGCTTTTCCTTCCTCTTCCCATTGTTATCAGAATACTATTGAGGAAATTCAGATTTACTGACAGTTGCTCCAGTTGTCTATTTTCTGCCAAGTGCTTCAGGGGAAATACTTACTCTTTTGACAAAACTTGTTTGATGCTCTACCCAGATGTACATGATGGCACAGCCTGGCAAAAGTGGTTAGTGCTGATCAAGATTTCTCCAGCACTGAGGAAGCTGGCTCTTTGTCTTGCCTTTTAGCACACCTGGTGCTACCAGTCAATGAGAGGAACTAGCTGCCATCCATATTTAGCACAACACAGACCTATCTCTCACTGAGTTCCCTTTCTTAACACCAGTTATTTATGTAGCATTTTGGAGGAGTAATGAAGTGAACTGTGAGAAAACCCTTACAGGGACTGGCAAAATGTCTCTCTCACCCTTGTAAATTTCTCTGTTTAATATAACTTCTATGTGAGAGCCATAAATAATGACCAATCCACCAGTCTATGCACCTTCACAGATTACCACCCAGAGTGCAGATTCGATGGGCATCCAGCTGTTCTGGAGCAGTATATCACTTTCATAGAGTTTTATCACATCACACGATTCACTGAAAGATTTGATACAGAAAATCAACTGGGATTTTTTTCTTAAGAGAGAAGAAAATAGCCATTTTGTGAAGAAAATAATTTATAAATGCTTTGCTGGGTCTTACGTAGAGTGCTTAGCCTTTATTGTACTATGGGTCTAACCAAGTACATGCTTTTACAGTTACACGTAAGTTACAATAGCAATCACAAGTTGGTCATGCATGCTGACAATGAGGTAATGCAGCCATTGCCGGCATGTATAAACCAAATAAGCAAAAGAAGTTGCAGACACTAACGGAAATGTCTTTTTTTTTTTTTTTCCCACAAAGAAAGCCAGAACATAAAATAATAGTGTGAAAAGCTGAAAGCAGAACATCTCTAAGCTAAGAAAATTCATCTGAAAGCCAACTTCCCATGTGAACTAACCCTAAATTCAGAAATAAACCCCCCAAAAGCAGGGAAATTTAAATTAAAGCCTATGTAAGATAGAAAGCCTCTGGGATACATTGTCAAAGTGACTCATGAGGTTTAAAGTCAATAGAAGTTGATGAGTGAGACCAAAATTCTGTGCAGTGCTTTAACAATATACCCTAAGGTACCAAGCAAAGGAACTAAGAGCTAATCCCTGCATACAAATATCATACTGCAAACTTTACTTAAGTTTTTTTTTTCTGAAAAGGTCACAAGGATTAGATTTTTCTGCCTGTCCTAGAGGGTACAAAATATTTGGAAAGAAGCCTGCCCTGCAGAGAGAGGCATCTTAAATCAGACGGTTCAAGTGAAGCTTTGGTGGTGTCCATCTTTCCTTTTATTCCTCTTCACTTCAGACTGTGACAACCATTACCACTGATATGGTTATCTGTAAAGCAGATGCACACCTGCTGTGTATGGACTTTCAAACTCAAGATCCATGCACAAACCTACGATAGCTTTTCGTCTCACTTCTCGCTTCCCTTTCTTGGCTTTAATTTCTACACTTCCATCAACGCAGGACACATAATGAAATGACCTATGGCTGAAATCTTCTGGAAATCAGGACACTTGACTGTTAAACACATGAAAAAAACCCATGATTTTTACAAGTGCATTTTTTAAGTATTTATTTCGTTGATTGTAGTACAATCTGGGAACTGAAGGAAATTTCAAGTAATAAAAACCCCAGACAAATCTGCACGCAAGCATCTAACAAAACCTATTCAATTGTTTGTTCTTCTGAGTCATGCTGCAGTTGGGAGTGAGGGAGAGGCAGATGACCTTTCTGTTTACTGAACTCAGTGCTGTTGGTGCTTAATGGAATTTGTATCCTTTTAGCAACCATTTTACTTTTGTATTGTTTTCTATGCATAATTTCTCACACTTTTTATTTAACATGGACATCAGCACAAAAATGGGACACTTCCTTGTGGATAACTTTACCTGTTTCAGTTCAAGATTCTCATCTGTACTTGAAGGATGATGACATTTGACACAGTTACATGGTTTTCTGGGCTGTGTTTAGCCCAGACTGAGATCCCCCATGTGATAACTGAAAGCACAGCTCTGAACAATGGCTGGCTGCCTCTGCTGGGTGGAACAGGCAAGTGGGCTCCCTCTTCCCTGCTGAGAGACACTGGCTTGTTCCTCTCCAAGAATGTACTGCAAGTTTATAGAGCAATTGTTGCAGTGGGTAAATAAATAACCACATGCTGTAGATTTTTGGGCAGCAACAGCATAAATGGTCACTTCCTCAGTTACTTCCTATGAGCATGGTTGTGTTATCTCATCAGAAGGACTACAGGCAATAATAAACTATACTGCTATTGCAAAAAGCAGGAAAACTTCAATCATCTTCCTAGAATTCAGCAGTATGACTTTAAACTTTGCTTGGTTATTTTAGCTGTAAATTATTGCTTAAGAAATTGTTCCAGCGTGAGGAATCTCCAGTAGATTGTTGCAGTCATATTTAGGTTTTGAAAGGCAGGCTTTGAAGAACAAAGCCAGCCAAATTACAGCAGGACAGCATTCCTCAAATAGCAATATTTCCATCTCTCTACCTGCAAAGGCACTTCTTGAGACTGGATAGCACTGAGAGGTTTTCCAAATGAGTATTTCTATACAATATTTCTAGCAGTGCTTTAAGATAATGTTCTCTCGTAAAGGACAGAGTTTGAATTCTTGTCTTTGTCCAAATTCCACTAAGCTGAGAAGCAGATTAAGCTATTACGATAATGTCCATGATTTAGGCTGATAAGACCGTGGCATTAAAGTAGCAAAGGATCTTCTCTAACACGTACCATTGGCATAAAGGCCATTAGGAGTGTTAAATCGTTGAAGTGTATGTAACAGAGTACGCAGGTCTGCCCCAGCTCCTGTTGGAGGTACCAGTGCACAGTCACAGGTGCTGCCTTCACTAAGGGAATAGTTCCTGCCAATCACTTTAAATACAGTCCATCCACTTTGGTCCCTCTGGAGGGCCACTAAGAGCTAGACTGGGCACCCCTTGCAGTACTGAGCACTTTCATGGGAGCCTCGAGGACCCTCAGCTGGGGCAGAGCCATGCAGCTCAGTTCCCAGGGGATGGCCTAATTGAGGACTAGCAGATGGCAAGCGACATGAAGCAGGAGTTGCTGTAGTTAATGGAGTACAAGCAGGCATTAACAAACAAGTACTCCTAAGAACATTTTTACCCACATCTCTCTTTCAGGCATGAGTTTGTTTTCCTCATAAGCAATGCTAAGTGTTGCACAGGAAATTCTTTGTAATGCCCACAAAAATCTATTAGATAAGTCAGAACATTTTTCTACTACTAATCCAATTCACAAAATATCATTCCTCCCAAAAATAAAAGGTATCTGTAAATTGATTTCACCATAAACATTGCTTCTACTTCAGCCTCTGTGAAGCTGATCTGCTGCCCTTGACAACTCCTGTGTCTGATCTCACTGGAGAATATGTAGCAAACACAGTGAAGGAATCAGAGGCTGTCACCTGGACAGTAAAAGATCTGCATGGGCTGACAGACCAATGCCAAAGAGTTCAGACCTGGATAAGAACACTACAAGGCTCTGGGGAAGCAGGTTTACAGAGCCAGGGTCCCAGACATGATGTAAACCTGGAGTGCAGAAGATGTTCCCTGTGTAAAGCAAAGCCTGGCCTTTAATATCTAGAAAGTCTTTTTCTTGCATCACTGACTAGATGGTCATTGCTGCAGACGTGAACTTACAGGAAACCTGGAACTGACACAGTGAATATTGTAGCCTGGAACTTATGGTCAGATTCCTAATAGAAAAAAATATCTATTTTAATCACTAGAAAATCTGATCCATTGTTTTATTTCAAGTAAATTGTCTTTCTACTTCATTACCTATTATTAGTCACCCTTTTTCTTTCTGCTCCATTCAAAACAATAGTGTTTACACTGATTAAATTCTGCCAGCAAAAAGTTTGCATACAGGAAATACTTGAGGCCAGCTTTCACTTGTCATTTCAGTGGAGTTTGTTCTCCAACATTCAGATGGACTTTCAGCCTTACCATATTATCATTATGAATAATATAATCATAAACATGTATGTCTACATGCACATACATTACTTTTCTTTTGCATGTAAAATGACTGACTAGAATTTTATTTTTAAGTGACAACTTTAGCTTTTATTTGCAGTAAGGTCTTCTACCACACCTGGTACATAAAGGGGAAGAAAAGGAAACTTATAGAATAAGTTTGCAATACATGCAAAGATACAATAGTCACCCATATGTATATGTATATGTATTGTATTAGAATATATAAATATATTAGCATAAAGAAGTTTATGACTATGTCTCCAGGTATTTATTTAGATATGCGTGATTATGATTAGAATCTTTAAATAACATTTATGACAATTAACTTCCAAATTACACTAATTAATGTCTCTCTCATCTTTAAGTGAATAGCAGCTTCATCTTAAGCTATCTTAAACTTAAATTGCACATTTCAAGTGTAATTTTGTATACCTTTGTATTTATTTACTTAATGCATTTAAGAATAGACTCTAGTTCTTCCCCTGCATTTGAAATGCAAAGATTTTAGGGAGAGTCAAATATTATAGCGATGTTATGATTAAAAATTGACGTTAATTTCCCCATAGACTGTTCACCTCTAGGAAAGAAGTTCATACAGTTGATTTGTTCTTCCCTGCACAGTGATGTTCTTATTTTATCTGACATTCACTAAAAATAAATGTGTGCGAATGAAGGATTTAGGTCACCTAGTGACATTACTGATGGTAGAAGAATATTCAGGAAAAAAGTTTATACAGGTGCACACCGAGTAGTGCAGTTTCATACAGTAAAATGACAGGATGGCCACGGTAATTGGTTCCAGTCCCGGAGCAGTGCGAGGGATGCCATGGTTACTGGCAGCAGTGGTCCTTGCTGGTAGGCAGTGCACTCCACCCAAGTGTGCAGCAGTGTGGCAGATTTGCTGCCCTGAGGCTGTGATGTCCTTCGGCATTATCAGGGGAGGGTGCCTCACTTACAACCGGCTTTCTGACGCCAGCTGCCCAGGGTCCCTGCTGCTGGGTACACAGCACACCTGCTGGTGGCAGGGCATGGGTGTGTGAGCCCTCGCCCCACTGCCAACACCGGGGATTGGGGCCCTACCAGAGCCTAAAAACCCTTTTATTGTGCCCCAGGTGCTTTACTTGGTGAGAGGAATGAGCCAAACTATGAACAGACATTGAGACAGCAGTAACAGTACACTTGCTTCTGTCACGTCACTTCCCAGCTTTTCAGCTACCTCCATTCTCAGCTTTAGAGCTTCCTGTGGAGTCAGGAGCTGCACAAATCTGCAGTTTCTTTTCAACAGACAAACCCAATACAGGCAGTTTTATTTACTTGGGGAAGCAAAGAATTCATCATATCAAACAACAAGTTGTTAGCTATGACACTGACTCCAGGCAGGGAGAAGACTCCAAATTGAAGAGCTTTGACCTTAATATCTACAATAACTGAGAAGTATGTAAAGAGGAAGAAGGGGCTTGCCCCCTGAGTGCAATGTATTCTTTTTAATAATCTTTGCCTCCTTATTAATCTGGTCTTTTATCATGACAATGTTCCCTGTTTTTGAGAAGCATTGTTTCATTGTCCTACACCTCTGATTCCGAGATTAGTGTCCTTGCTAAAAGACCAACACATTCCCTTTGTAAAACTCACACAAACTCTTCTGAGTAAGAGAACAAGTTCAAGATTGAAATCTAGTTTCCTGTATGTACTTCACAGCAAGCATTTTGGGGAAAACCCTTCCGAATTGTATTGCTTGCATTGCTTTTATAGACATCTCAGGATTTGTACCATATTCATCAAAGCTGATGTACACTGAGTTTGTGGGTATGGTAGTAAAATAGCATACGCTAATATCTCATGTCGCTAGAGCTGTTCTGCCAGCCACAATTGGTCCAACCCAGATGAAGCATTATAGTGCCAGAAAATAATCAGAGTGACCCAGAAAACCCACATATACTGTAATCTTAATATAGTCATTTACACCAGATCTGAATTCAGCCCTGTGCATGTTTGATAAATGATGAGCTTTATATTACAATGTTTCATTCACTGTGATGAGAGTCATGTGATGAAAAATTCTGTGAGTCAAGAATCTTTCAGCGCAGTGAAGAAATACATCAGTAATGAAAGAGCAAGGACAGGTCACTTGTAACAGCAATATGGGACTTCACAAAATGCAGTCAGTATGCAGCGCTTTTGTTATGGTATAGAAGGGGCAGGGATTGTGTATGTACTGTTTTGTACCCATTTTGTAGTGTAAGACTATCCTTTCTTTAGGAATAAACAAAAATGGCTCATAAAGAACTTGAAAGGATAGACATTCAGCAGGGAATTTTCTATTTTCTACCTTTCACACTGCAGAAATATGGAAGGAATTAAATACACTCATCATAGGAATCGTACCAGCCAAATTACTGTGAGCGGGGCAAGTGAAAGCTATGCATGCAGATCTGCTTACCCAGATCTATCAAGCAAAGGTGAAGAAGCCTCCTCATATCAGGGCTTTCTGGTCCCTTCCTCTTAAAAGGAAAATATACACAAAGAGGTTTGGTCCTTCAAACCCCTTCTCAGGAATTTTACCAATGAGATGCAAAAGCAGCCTCAGAGGGCACCTGCTGGACAACTTAAATCAACCTAAACCTTTCCCCCTTTTTCCTATCTGTGTGTTCCTAGCCTTGCTTGACCAGAAAACTGATCCAACCATGAACTAATGACTTTTCTTGCAGGATGATTTTCACCACTTCTCTGAAACAACTTGTTCTGCAACCACATAAGCACCAGGGCAAACATAGGCTGGGAGGTGAGGATAAGCTGGTTCAGTCTATAGCCTCAGATGTTATAGATGAGCATATTCAGTATCTTCCATTTCCTAACGCTTTGTGAGGCAAAGTCAGAATCCATATCAAAGAATATTTTCTCCATTGTTGCAATACACAATTAATCAGATAACTGATCAGTGCTCATATACATTCATTATTCTGAGACTGTTCTTAAAAAATGAGTGTGTTTATGGGCTGGTTGTCTAACAAAGCTTGCACAAAATTAATAAAAATGCAAAATACATACTCATCACAAAGTTGACTTACTTTTGCGGAAAAATCTCATTTCTTTGGCCAACTTAACGTGGTTCCCGGCCAGCTTTATTTGTGCCTCAGCTCTATGCACAGTGGTCTTTTCATAGCACAGCAGCTGCCATGCTGACACGTGCAATACCCTAACCACCAAAATGACTGTCTGTCCTACTAAAACGCTCTGATTGGCTCTGATTTGCTGTGAACGGTTCATTGAATTTTGATGACACAAGATTTTATTGTGATCCTGATGGACTGTTGAGTGTTTTGTTTTGTTTTGTTTTTCACAGAGGTGAAATCTCAAACTGAAATTCTATTCTGAACCTCGGACAGATAATAGCAAAATATCTGTAGCGAGACAAATCTGAAGACTGTAAAAATATGGTTTTAGAATACTTCTCTCAGGCTTATAAATTCCTGCCTGCAGTTTTGTTTCAATTTTAGTATCCAAACAGTTTGCAAAATAAGGAGAAAGCTGAAAACAGAGTGCTTCCGTTTCATATTGTAGACTTTTTTTTATGCAGCTGCTAAAACAATGGCAAATATCATCCCTGTCCAGTAAGATAAAGTTTCTGGACCTAGCTCTGCGTTAACTTTCAATACTTTAACTGTGAATGTATTTGGTATGAGTGTAGAAAGGGGAACACCAGAGCAACAGGAGCAGAGACAGAGGGCATGAGGCCTTTCAGAGAACAGGCATTATGCATCTTAATGCATCCTGGCTAAGGAGAGGGAGAGCTTCACTGAGTGACAAAAATTTTTACAAAGTTTAACCTTTTGGAAATAAATTACTACAGTGCTTCACTTTAAATGGCTGTATAAAGTTTACAAGGATGTTTTAAGGTACCTTGTTCTTTATTTCCTGTGGCTGTAAATGCCACATCGAGAACAAGAAAGTAAAAAAAAATTCTTGGTAATTTTGCCTAAGGAAACACTGGTTTTTATCCAGCACACCACTTGTGATGATTTCAGTCTTTTCTACAGTATTTCAATAGCACATAGGCAGGGGTACAGCTGTGAGGGGATTTTTAACCAGTTTATAGACTTAAAACTGAATTTGCTAAAAATCTTCAAATGCACATGAAGCATCTAATGTCAAATGGTGTCACTTCCACAAAGCAGGAGGAGATCCCTGACAGGTCCAGCTGAAAGGACATAGTCTCACAGTTTAGCAGTGCTACAACAAAAAAGAAACAAACCAAACAATATCACAAAACCAAAACCAGTAACAATGTAAAAAACTAAACAACAACACAAAATAAAACCCGGAGCCTAATGAAGCATCTCACTTATGGCTAAGAAACCATAGCACCACATCCCACAGGCCTTCAGCCAGCATGCTAGTGTTGAGCACAAGTTTGCTCTTTGCTTCTGGATAACTTCTGAAGTCCTTATTCAGTACATTTCTAAAACACACACACACATCTCCCACTGAAGTAAGCCACCCATTTCTCTGTCCAGGGTAAGAATTTGTGTTGCATGTAACCCATTTTATTCTCTTCTGTGAACATGTCTGAAGCAAGGCCAGGCAAGTGGAAAGCTTACCCTTACCGAAACTGTTTACAGCACTGGAAGAAGCAGATGAGCAGTTTAGCATTTAAGCTATTTTTCAAGCCCTGAAGAAGGATTTCTGTGTTGAAGGCCCTGTTTACTTTCTTTGTGTTCCTAAACTGCCAAAACTACATCAGTATTAATTCAGCATAGCAGATAGTTCATGTACAACAAAAACATAGCACATTCATATACAACAACTGCACTGAAAGGAGGGAGTTTGGGAGGTATCCATTAGGTCCAGACAGGCCAAACAAATACGTCCCAATATATATTCAATATATTCAACTATATCCAATAATAGTATTCATATAGCTCTTCAAGGCCTGTGTGTAGAAAAGTATTTACAGAAACTCAGTAGGCAGCATCTTAAACCTGAATACCCAAAATCAGATGTGTGTGGTCATATTTACTTATATGTTTGTTAGATTTCTTGCAAGTTTGGAGACCCTGCAAGGACAAAGCTACAGCAGCCTGCAAAACCTCACCCCAGAACAAAGGAGGGAAATGACCTTCTCATGCAGACCAGAAAGCCACGAGACGGCTCCTACACCCTGCCCTGACCCACGTCTATTCCCTCTTCACCAGGGGAGGAGCTCTGCCCCTGTACACAAGGAAGGAACTGCTTCCCAGAAGAGGGTTTGGGCAGCAGGGTCAAACCCTGCTCTAAGGGACCAGAGAGTACACGGTTGTTGGTGTCAGTGCTCAGATGAAGAGTTGCTGCCTCCATCTCTCAAATACACATGCAGAGGTTTCACATCTTCCATCTGATATGTCTTTTATGAGATGAGTTGAATATAGCTGAAAAATGTGTGATTTGGGGTTTGCATTGAGGCTAATATAGATTTCAGCTTCTGAGAAGTCAAGACGAGGACAGAGAGATTTAATCTATATTCACACAATTCATACAGAAACGCACACAGATATGATATAACATGCTGACAACAAATGTCAACATTTAGCCATTCCATTTATAAGGGAAAGTATACCTATTTGAAACACACAAAAATCTTCTTTAGAAGCTTTGGTTTTTATTATTCAATTAAAGAAGTGATCAAATATATTTTCTTTCCCTACTTTCTTCCATCTTAAGTACTTTTCTTATTACTAGTGTTTCTCATTATGAGAGCAGACATGAAAGAAGCACTGAGAACAAACAGAAGGGAATTTGGACTTCAGGATACACTTTACAAAAGACTTTTAGCACGCGATATAGTTTGCTAGAAGGTATCTTTGATGCCACTGTTCTTTCCCCAAAGACATTCCTCATTACTGGATGCTACATGTTGCCCTGTTGGTCTGATAGAAACATTTCATTAACTGCTATATCACTATAGATTGCATCTAGTTGCCATAGAAACTTTAGAGAAGAAGCTCGGGTTTAACCCTTGGAATAGACTGAATTCTTCATCCTTATACCATTACGACCTAAAACAATATCACATCTTTTGTTGGCCCTTATCTTTCAGTATAAAAACTGACAACTACTGATAATTCATACAGGGTCGATGACTGTGAAATGTTTTTACTACAATATCTACTACTTAACTGGGACAAAATTGCTGTTGACTTCACTGCAATTGTGATTTCAACCTCAGCCACTCAAAGAAGAAGGGTTCTGTAAAATTGACATAGAAGACTTTTGCTGGAATGTTCTGGGGGCAGAGAGAGTGAACCAGCAACTGTGGGTGCTAAGCATGGCTTTGCCAAAGTTTCTGTTGGTAACAATTTGTCAAATAGGCATAAGGACACTGCCTATTTCTGAGGTGCTTAGAGATCCTCAGGTAGCAAGTGGCTACTTATGGACACTACTTTGTTTTCTTCACACACTAGAAGATGCCTAAAGAGATTTTTTTTCTCTTGCAAGTAAAAACAGCCCTTCAGCCCAAGGCTATAAATTAACCCATACCTCAGGCTTTGCAGCTCCCTAAGCATCAGTACTGCTACTAAAATGGTGCTTTCTGTTAACTGAGACTCCTTCCTAGTGTGCATGGAGAAACTAAACTTCATAGTGTTTTCACACTGGAGTAATGCACTGCTGTACTCCAGATCACACCACTTGATCTGATAGCTAAATAGCTTGCTCAGTGAAGAAACATCAGCTCTCTCTAAAACTGAAGCCACAATCCCATATCTGTCTTCACTTCAGACTTAAGCAACAAAGCATTTTTTCTTTACTGGTTTTACTCCTGTAAAATGAAAAGCTTAGAGATTATGGCACTATCCCATTCACGTAAGAGTAAATAGTGCAGTGTATGCTATCATCACTCAATAAAGAGTTCCTCCTGCCTTGCCAGGCTACATAAAAATGTGAAAAGCCTAGTCTCCAAAAGGTCTCAAGTTCTCCATCCCCCTTTTTCTTGTGTTCTCATTTCCTCTCTTATAAGAAATACATCAACATCAACAAATGATAGTTTAAGGTTACAGGAGTGGAAGGGCCTGGCTTCCTCTCCTGCCAACATTCTTTGCAGGGTGGCTTCTGCACACTAGCACTTTTGTTCTTTTTGCTACAAGCTCCTTTCAGTTTGTAAAACTCAGGCTCCAGTTACAGCTGGTTTTGTTTCAAAAGAAAAACTGGAGGGGGATGTGTGTGTATGTGCAGGGATGGGAGAGCTTGTGCCCATGCAGTTTTGTGACTATTCTATGGTAGGGTTGTGGTGGGGGTTATATTTAGCTTGATAACAGAGGTTTTGTTATTAAGATCCTTTTAACTACATTGCACAGCCCTTGCTCATGTTGGTGGACCAAGTAGTATCACTAAAGTCAATGGGTCTATGGTGCTTTTTTACTTCAAATCACATAATGATCACTGAAATAGGAATGATCATAATGAAACACTTTCATCATGAAATCAATGGGTCTATTTGTGCAAATGTTCACAAGCATGAATGAGAATTGCACAATTTAAGCCAATATATACTATTTTCTGACAAATTCAGTATATCTTCTTGATAAAAATGCCATGAATAGTACTGTCTCACATGTGCAAACTACACAATGAACCTGGTTCTGCTTGGAATAGCTAATTTGTCTCAGTGGCATTGCTCCAGAGGAATGTATTTAACTCTTTGCGGCTACTATTAGATTAGGAAATATCTGATGTTTTTAGCTGATTGACTAGGGATGATTCAAAATAAAGGATTTTCTTTCCTTAAGAAGCACTGGCTAAAAGTAGTACTACTTAATTTGAAATGTCTTTCAGCTGATGTTGTGCCTTAAAATGGTGCACCTATGGAAATTCACATGAAGGAAATAAGATTCAGTATGAGAATTCCTATTAGAGGACAATTATATAACTTGAAATAATGAGGTGCAACAGTGAAAACCAGCCAGTGAATAGAGAACTCATTCACAAGTTCATTCCTTCATTCACGGCTAGGCTTCACAAATGAAGATATGAGAAGGGCTCTACCCACGCTTGCTGCAAGCACGCTGATGGGTAAAAAGGCCGATGCGGGACAGGCAAGTCCGGTTGCAAAAGGCACAGTGGAAAGTCTCCTTAGGTGGTATTTGTGAGGCACGGCTCTTTCTGCCTTGTCTTTTCTTCTCAAGACTGATTCTTCATGCATTCTCAAAGGAGGCAGCAGCATTACGGATGGTGTGTCTCCATGTCTCTCGATTGGAGGCCAGAGTGGCCCACTGATGGCAGTCAATATGACCAACACTGAGATGTTGTTTCAGGGAGTCCTCGTATCTCCTCTGTGGGGCTCCTCTGTTGCGGCAGCCGGTGGCCAGTTCACCGTAGAGCACAATCTTAGGGAGGTGGTGATCCTCCATCCTGGAGACGTGCCCTGCCCATCGCAGCTGCGTCCTCAGCAGCACAGGCTCAATACTGGTGACCCCTGCCTGTTGAAGGACAGTGACATTAGCCACGTTAGTCAGTCCAGTGGATGTTTAGGATTGTACAGAGGCAGTGCTGATGGAAGCGTTCGAGGAGTCACAGGTGATGGTGGTAGATGACTCGTGATGCAGACCCATATTCACAAGTAGCTTCATATTTAATTAACATTCAGTGTTTTGAAATAGGAAGACAGCTTTCTACCCAGTTGTATATTCAAATTTAGAATTACAAACACCAGTAAACCAAGTAAGTACAAGAATTCTGTAGGGAGCTATCCCACTGAAAGTAGTCCCAGTAATGGGCACAGGTAAAAAATTTGATTTGGCTGCAAAACTGTAAACAGAGAGCTGCTTATCAGACATCCTGCTCCAGATGAGACAGATTCTTAGATTGTGACAGATATGCACTTTATTTCTCCAGCTGCATTTTCCCACTATACATTGGATAATTCAAACCTGTATTTCATTCCTCCTTTCCTAGTGCAGCTAAATTTCATTCCCATCTCTTTTACTTGTTCCTAAAATGACACAACTTGATCAGAAACTCATAGCTGCAAAAGGGAAGGATGGGTGATTGCAACAGTCTTCATGCTTTAGGCAAACAATCATCTGAAGGGGACTGAGGCAGCTTCACACCTGGCCTATCTGGAATTGGAGTGCATTGCCCAGGAGACTAAGACCACAGAGGAGGAAGCCCTTCCACATTAATTAGGGAGATTCCTTCTTTCACTGGAATGTGGGATACAGTGGCCATGTTTGCTGTGGAAGGATAGCATCCTTCCACATACATACAGAAAAACATGGCATTATTTCTCATGTCTGACTGAAGACAGTCCATGTAAATGGTTCAAAAAGCACAAGGAAACCACATTGCTTCTTTCACAGAATAAGCCACAATCTAATTCTTTGTCTGGCTGCTGTATGTCTGAGTTACTCTGGATACTCTGGATGTAAGAGGAGGACCCAGGCTATTTGTCAGGATATCTGGTATCCTGGTTGGAGCAGGTAAAAACTAAACATGATCAGTTTGACTCTAATGTATGCACAATAAGACTAACATATACAGAAGTTGGATTTATGGCACATGAATGTATACATGAGCGCATGTATACAAATGCTTTCCTTGTGGAAATCCTGGACAGAAGTATGAGAACCTTTCATTTTGGAAAGAGGCATGTTAGGTAGGGTAAAATTTTTAATATCTGAAAAAATGAAAACACCCCAGTGGTCAGTAGATGCCAAAGGTAATGGGTTCAGTATTTGCTGATATTGTCTGATTTAGATAACACAAGTATTCTCTAAACTAGTGAAAGGCATCCCATTATCTCACTGTGACGTCCTAGTAGGGCGGGGCAGAAGATAAACATTGTTGTGACCTTTCCCATGTTCATCTATTCCTACAAACTCACCAGCCAACCCTGAAGTGGGTAGTCTCATAAGTAGGCAACTGTAAGTCTAAGCATATCTAATACTGCTCCCTCTGGCTCAGGAGTTCTCTGAGTTGGCTGTGAATTGAGTCTCATAGAAAATGGTTCAAATTCTCCATTACTGTGTTAAATTAATGATCAGATTAATCTGTCACTGTACTTTCAAGATGCAGCAGAAACATGCAAGAGAAAAATTTGACCTGAAAAGTCCCTAAAATCTCACACTCAGTAGGATGTACATTTAACATCAGTCAGGATTTGTGAGTTTGTAAATCTGTTGTCTGCCACAACTCTAAAAATTCGTATACTTAAAATTATCTAATAGATGTATTTTTACAGCAATTCTACCTGCAGACATCCTGCCACAGAGAGACCAGATATCAGTTCAACATCAGAAGGAATATCTCTGAGACTCAGAAGAGCAAATAGTTCTTGTACAAAAAAGGAAGAACATCTGTCTAAACAATCTTATCAAAACACTACAGCATTCTAGAAAAAATAACCCAAAAGCATGTAGCAACACTTACTGCATTTACAGAATTCTACTATAGAATATTAGAGCCTATTACTTTCAAGTTACTACTGTTTGACTTTTCTAAAACCTTTTGAAACATACTGAGGCATCTTTCTATGGAGTCAATGCATATATCCATACCCCAAACTGGAATCAACCAAATTCATGCCATTTGTGAAAATTAATATTATTTTCCTTCAGGATAAGATTAGTTTTAAGTACGGGTGTATTAAAATTAATTTTAATAATAAATTGATAGTTACCTCTAAGATATGACAGAAGAGCTCATAAATGGATGATGTTTTAATTGAATTTAAGAACAATATATACACTACTACACTGAACAGTGCAGTCCAATATCTGTTAGATGGTGGGGGTCCTGTCTTTGTGTATATTTGCAGGTGTGTCAGCTGTACAACAGAAGGCACTCAAATCTGTACTCCCCTTTCCCATGCAAAATGGGGTTAGGTTTAACTAGGTATGCTCACTGAGTGAGGTACATGAATGAAAATTTCCATAAATATGGAGTGCTTTAGAAATAAAATTGTATTAGTGATGTTAAATTGAATTAGTGAGAGGGTTTTTTCACTCAAGATATCCCCAAGTATGGAACAGGTACACCTGTTGTCTCTTTATACCTTTAGATTTGGGACTCTTGACAGGTACACAGAGCAAGTCTCTCAAAAAGGAATACTAAAGACTTGGTAATAAACACTAAGAGATATAAATTTCTCAAAAATGGGAATATAAGTGTGTTTTCTTATAAATTGAAAACTGAGCAGTTAAAATTAAATCCTTGTTCATTTGCCTCTTGTTAAATTCTCCTCTTATTGACTAATTTGCAGAGCATAGACACCAAAGCGTTGTTTGTAAATATATGGTTAAAGGATTAGAAACATACAGAAGCCACTCTGCCAGACTTATTGTCGAGTTCTCAAACACACAAGTCCTTGTAGAAAGATGTAAGCAAACAGAAAGCATTATGTATCTTCAGAGACTGAGACATGAGCTAATTGCACTTGCTGGATTGCAAACAATACTGTACAGAGGAAATAAATAGGAGTTTAATAACAGTGAATCAGGTTTAACATCTTAACTGCCCTGCTGTCTAGTGAATCCTGGTCCTAAGCCCATGGCTTCATGTTTCACGGAGAAAAACAGAAAAATGGGGTTCACAGACATCAGCTGACAGACAAGGCAATAATCTCAGCTTTCCAGCAAGAAACACTAGTGTAAAGGCTGGAGCTTGAGATCTTGAGTGCTTATGGACTTTCTAGGCTGCCATTAAGACTCACAGTTAAATCCTCTTCTCATCTTCTTCTTTTAAATCCTCCTCCTCATCAGTGTCCATGTCACATCACTCCTGTCTTGCAAAACAGAGCATAAAACTGCTCAAGCTCTCTGATTCTTCACAGCCTGGCTGAGATCACCTGAGTAGTCAGCAATCCAGCAGGAGCAGCTAAGGCAAAGGCAAGGGCTTCGGCTTTTCCTTCCCTTGGTTTTCCCTATTCCCTACCACATATTCTTCATTGCAAGCTGTGCCCAAACGGTAGATGGAGGAAGGAACAAAGAGCAGGTAAAAAAATATTCTGAAAAAATAGCAGTAGCTTCCACTTGACTTTTGCTACTACCTACATTAACTACCTTCTTCCTTCTCAAAGCCTTCCTTGGCTGTCTAGAGGAGCCACCTCCTGCTGCTGGAGGAGATTGAATTAAAGAGTCTGGATAAAGCACTTAAATATTCAGTGGGGCAGAGCTTAAAAAAACAATCTCATAGCCTTAGTAATGATACATCCTGGGAAAAATAAACTTCAGTTCTCCTCTGACAGGAATAATTATACATAGGAAAGCAATGTTCATAGGAAAGTTTAACAGCTCTGTTTTGGACTACAGATATAGGGACAATTTACAATCACTCTATCTTTCTTCACAAACCAAAAGAAACCACAAAAATTAATGTACACATTAAATGACATCCTGAAGTTTATCCACGTGCTGAAATATTGCACTGAAACTCTGTCAGAGATCTACAATGCCCATTAGCAGTTCCTTTGGAGCTTTTCACTGCAGCAAAAAATGCTCATCCAGACTGCACCTGCAGTCTGTTGTGTCATGACAGAGATTGTTTTCCAAGTATATCCTTGCTCTCATACTGTCCTTGCTCAAAACAGCACGCTGCCTTGGTCAAATAGCTAGTAGGGAGCAGTCATACCTCAAGGGCTGGTGAGCACCATTCTGCATGAGGGCTCAGTGAGACTCCATTGTGCTCATCAGATGAGAAGACACTTCTTGGAGGGGAGAGGGAAGGCTCCTTTGCTCACTTTTGTTTACTATTGGGTTGAACTCATCCAGATAAAATAGCTAGAAAAGTGAATTTTGAGTCACTACAGGAGCAGAGATTTATTCACAGTGTTAGATTTTGTTCCATGCTTCTTCTTTTGTTGTAGGGCAAACAACCATTACCAGACTTGTTAAACAATGGAATTTCCTGTTCTGATTGGAACTACAGAAGACCCCGGAAACTACAGTCCTCTCAGTCTCACTTCAGTGCCAGCTAAAATTATGGAGAAGACTATTCTGGAAAATATTGAAAAACACCTGAAAGACAACACTGTCATTGGTCACAGCCAGCACAGCTGGAAAGTCCTGCTTATCAAACCTTTTATGACAAGGTTACTCACATAGTTGATCAAGGGAAGTCAGTTAATGTAATAGTTTTGGGTACCAGTAAAGGTTTTGATGCTGTCTCTCACAGTATCCTTCTGGACCAAATGTCCAGCACAAAGCTGGATAAACAACATCGTGTGATGGGTGAGTAGTTGGTTGGCTCACGAGTCAAGCACAGAGGGTAAAAGTGAGTGGGGTGACATCAGACTGGGGACCTGTCACTAGTGGGGTTCCACAGGACTCCATCTTAGGCCCAGTGCTACTCCAAATCTTCATAAATAACCTGAACTCAGGTCTGGAAGGGATACTAAGCAACTTTGCAGATGTCACAAAACTGGAAGTTGTTGATTCCTTCAAAGGAGAGGCCCTGCAGAGAGACCTCGATAAATTAGAGGACTGGGCAATCACCAACTATATGAAATTCAACAAAGCAAAGTGCTGGATTGTGCACCTGGGATGGGGCAACCCTGGATGTTCATATAGACTGGGGAATGAGATGCTGGAAAAGCAGCACTGTGGAAAGGGAGCTGGGGGCAAGCTGAATATGAGTCAGCAGTGCCCTGGCAGCCAGGAGGGCAAATCATGTCCTGGGGGGCATCAGGCAAAGGGAGGCGATTGTCCCGCTCTGCTCTGCACTGGTGTGGCCTCACCTTGAATATTGTGGCAGTCTGGGGCACTGCAATATTGGAAAGTGATTAAGCTCTTAGAGAATGTCCAAAGGAGGGCAATGAAGATGGTGAAGGGTTTTCAGAGGAAGCCGTAGGAGGAGCGGCTGAGGCCACTTGGTCTGTTCAGCCTGGAGAAGAGGAAACTGAGGGGAGACTCATTGCAGTTACAACTTCCATGTGAGGGGAAGAGGAGGGGCAGGCACTGATCTCTTCTCTGTGGTGACCCAAAGAAATGGCCTGAAGTAGTGTCAGGGGAAGTTTAGGTTGGATGTTAGAAAAAGGTTCTTCACCCAGAGGGTGATTGGGCATTGAAACAGGCTTGCCAGGAGAGTGGTCACAGCATCAAGCCTGACAGAGTTCAAGAAATGTTTGGACAATACTCTCAGGCACATGGTGTGACTGACTCTTTGGGATGGTCCTGCTCAGGGCTAAGGGTTGGGCTCGATGATCCTTGTGGGTCCCTTCCAACTCAGCATATTCTGTGATTCTGCAGTTAAGGTTTTAAATTAACGCTCAACTGAATGCTTTCCTGGTTTAATTACCAGGCTTTGGAAAGAGGCCTAGCACCCGGCTCAGACAGGAGTGCAGCTATGCAATATCCAGCTGGCAGCTATCCCAAAGCAGTTAGAGCAGCCACTGGAGAGAGATTTATACCCTTGTGGGATAAGATGCTTGTAGCTTCTCTTGCACAGCTATGCCACCCCTGCTACTGTAACCTGCTCTTTCCAAGTGATTGGGGTTTTTTTTATTTTCATAGTATTGACTCTGAAGTCTTGCCAAGCCTTGGGAGATCTGGATGGGCACCTGACTGCTGTGTCAGTCTGCAAATGCTGCTAGAGGGCTGGATGATGCTGGGATCTGCCCTGCATGCAGCCTTGCTTCATGCTGGCTGAACAAAATCTTTGCAGCTGAGTTGCTTCATGAGGAAGGGTGGTAGAGAACAACGATTTTTGATCTTCTTGTTTAAACAAAGTATTTCCACTATTACTAATGCATAGGGTTCACTTGTTAATCTACATACAGAAAAAAAATATTCACTTCTCATTAACATCAATGTGATGGCTAATGTGCACTCATTCAACTTGGTTATGATGATGTTATAAAGCCCTTATTATTCTTTTCATATTATCCCGTTATAGGCATAAGGCACAATTCTATCCCTGGCTCATTTGATTACTGCCAGTTTACTCCTAAGCTGAGTATGAGGTAATTATTAGCTGCCATCTTTTATTTTTGACAAATGCTCAGTAATGGCAGTCACTTCTGGATTGTTTTTCCTTTCCTAGGATAGAAGAGGTGACAGAAAGAATCAATAATTCAGATGAAAAGGCTGTAGCAGATTCAGATATTCCTCTGTAGTGCATCCAGAGCTGTTATACCATGTCCTCCTGGCTGTCATCGCACTGCCCCATTTCCTGTGTGCTTTCCTGTGAAGTTCTCAGGGAGCCACTGGCATCCCAGTGTAACAGAATTCTCCTGTACAAACTATGATGAGTACAAATCCCAGGTATAAAACTCAGATCCTAGCGATGTACACACACTCCCCACCACCCCATTTGTTTGAGAGCAGACCTCTGCAATGTTACAGCAATCATCAGGTACGGCAACAGCCACAGTTGTTCTGAGGACCAGCTTCTCAATTTTCCTGGTGATTGCGCAGCCTATGATGTTTTCACCAAAAAAGCTGCTTGATTTTTATCAAAGTTACAGGGCAAGAAGTGTTAATGTCAAGTGACAAGTGAGAAGAAACTCTGGACTGCACATTGGTATTTCGGACCTAAGACCAAGACCAGATCCTCACAACACTACACCTGTTTCTTGGACATGCAGCAAGCCCGTTTGCCTGAGTCAGGATACCTTTCCTCCAGTGGGCCAGGAAGTCTTTCAGCCTTCAGAGGGCTAGAGGCCCTTGTTGAGAGAATCTGACCTTCTCTTCAAGGTCATTATGAATGGAAAAGTACAGGGCCATCAGTGCCAAGTTCCTAAATTTGATTGGGAAACAGCAGTAGCAGTTCAAGAAAATATGTCACAGCTGCTCCAGACAGTAAATTCCTGGTGTTTCAAAGTGATGAAAAGCTGGAGATGAATGGAGGAAAACTCTTAAATACATTTCACTACAAAGTTTAACTGTTACCAAAATGACTTAACCTAATGTGTTTGACTTGGCACTGGAAGGGGCCAGGAGGACTAACCTAGTCAGCCCAAACTGCTCCTAAGCTGAAGGACAGGAGCCAGCAGCAGAGTGTTCAAGCACACATCTACATGGTAGCCTGCAAGGTTAAAATATATCACAATTGAAGGTTAGGGTTTTAAAAGAAACATATTTGGTTTAGGTATTTAGATAGTATTGAACTTAACATCTTGGGCTTTATTAAGCAAATTATCTGACATCCAGGCAGGACATGACCCAAGAAGGCTTATGGCATATGCTTTTTCTTATGAAAAGAGACATCCAAAGAGTTCTTCAAAGAACATGGAGTATGAATAAAATAGATGAGATCTCGTTCACCTCGAGTTGCCTTAATGGTAGGAGACACTTCCAGTGAATATTGCCAAAGAAAATGCCAGAGAAGATTACACTGAGACACAGGATGTCCCAGAGAAAATACTGACAGATGGGAACTCAAAGTTCTAGAAACAGAGCAGAAGCAAGGCTGAGGAGCATAGCTTGCTATTTGTGCATTTCTGATTTTGAAAAGCAACTTACTGACTTTTTTTTGCAGGCCACATTGTTGCAGGCTGTTACCCTGACCCTTGGAAAGCCAGGAAACTCAGTGAAATGCCACTGCAAATTACGTTTTTGTCAGCTCCCAAGAACATTGCATTCCTAAAACAGGAACTGGCAGAGTTCAACATGCAGTTAGTGTGGGGGAGGGTAGAAGCAGTGTCCAGAAGGGAAAGGTCTTGAGGCACTAGTTCCAGGGAAGAGCTTGACAGATTGTAAGAATAGAAAGCAAAACCAAGTGCACCAGAAAAGTAAAGCTCTAGGCAATGCCTGTCAGGAGACAAGCATTCTCTTGCTGAAACACAGGCTTTTTGCACCACTGAAGGAAGATGTTCTTCATTTTATCCACTGGCTGCTTTCTCAGAGAAATAGCAATAGATAAAACAACATACATGCACAAGAAGGAGAAACTTGGATTCCACCTTGGAATACTTCTTCAGCTTTGATGCAGAGTCTTACATTTGGTGGCAACGTAACTGCAGTGCAGTATTTAAATCCAGTTGGAAAAGGAAAACCTCTGGACAAAGTCTCAGTAATATTTCCATAGAAATTTTACCCCTGTTGTCCCAGCTCACTGTTCCTCATCAAAACATTAGAGGAACTGTGTTTTATAGTTCACCTAGCTGGATGTAAAATGTGCACAGAGTGAACATATCCTATATGTTACTATTTCAGTATCGTCACAGCTTTCAGCTGTGTGTCAAATAACTGTAAACTGAATTACTTAGGGTGTATCAGGAAAACAACAAAAGGATAAAAAGGGAAACTGAGAGAGAGGTAAGTCAGTGCCTGAGGAAGCAGAGTGATTGAAACCCAACTACATACAGGAAATACATTCAGGAATGTTTAAGGATATACAGCTTTTGGAAGGGATGGGACAGGAGAAATGGGAAGTATCAATGAAGAAGGGGAGTGGGGTCCTTTTCTTATAGTATCTGGCTTTCATGGAGAACAATGATAAAAGATGTAAGACAGGGGAATCCTGTGTTCTTCCAGCTAAACAAGGTGATTAAGTATAATTAATAAACCCATTAAGAACAAATACAGCTGACTTTACTGAGAAGTTATGAAAAGTAAGAGTGAATCAGGCAGCAACTAGAAGGCCATTACTCTCTTCCTTGCACAAGCCAAAATACATGACAAATGGGCCTCCATGAAAGGGAGGCAGCTGAGCAATATGTAGGACAATACAGACTGTAATGTTCAGTGATAAGAAAGCACAAGCATGCAGGATATACACAACTCATGGGGAATGCCTGTGATATGATAATAAGTTTGGCAGCTCTGAACACCACTGAAAAAGGAAGTTTCTCTTGTTTCTACTAGAGCTTGTGCAGTTAACACATTCCAGGATTGATAGTGGGGCAATTCATTATGGAAATGGACATTATTTGAACATAGCCTTTGGGCCTCATCACTTTTGTTATTTATTTAACTGATCACTTCTGAAGTAGATGGCCAAAATTCTCCAGAAAGGCAGGTCCCAGTGAGCCTACTGAGTTGTGTGCTGACATACTCATTCCTTTATAGCAAAAAATGTTTCTTATTGTGACTTTTTGCTTTCCTCATTACATCTAATGCAAATGAGGTTCAGAAGCTTCGACTATTAATGTAGTTCATCAAATCCAATCAATCAAGTTAACATAACCTCACTGTGGTGTGTACACTCAATGCTGTGGCATCATGACTGTTTCATCCCTATTATAACTGAAACAAGACTAGACACAGATTGTGCATGTATTTACTAGTCACAAGCTGTAATATTTCACATTGTTCTTTCCCTTGCCTGCAGTAAACAGTAAGAGAATGCAAAAAGAAAAAAGGGCATGTAAAGCTTGCTGCAGAGGCAACCTGGATTAGATGTTTGACTTTACCTTCCTTGCCTTTGCCCTTAACTGAAAGGCAAGGTTTTATCTAGGAGATGGTTCTGAAGAAGATTAAGGAAAGGCTCTATTGGCTCTGTGATTACTATATTGTTATATATCATTCTTTCATTGAATACACATTAATTATTTTTTTAAAATATAAAGCTTAAACTAGAATGTAAATATTTATATAAACAGGATGATGTCTACAAAGAAAAGTCATTTGAGTCTTTCCTGTTCACTGGCATCTACAATCGTTGTCTGTTGGAAAACCATCTTGTGGTCATTTCACATATATACAAGTATATACCCGCTTTAAGCTAGTAAAACAATGATGAGAATATATATTGGGCAAATGTATGAATCTCTAAAACTGTGTTTATATGTCTAATCTTTAGTCAAAATGTGTTTGTGTTTCTCCTGAATTGAAAGTTTTTAATACAATTTTTCTTTTATTGAAAGTTTTAAGAAAAATAATCGCTTTTCTCATTTATAAAAATGGAGAAAATGGTGTTTCTCTACTCAGCTGTCTCAGATGTTAAATTGTTGACAATTATGTTCTTGCAATGAACTTTAAGTCTGACAGTTTTGATGCTGACTTCACTGTAGGCAGGATAACATGTTTGAGCCTGTTTCCGTGAAAGACAGTAGAGAAAACTCTCCTGAATTTTCCTGGCACAGAATGAAAACTTTAAGGATGATCCATATCAAGTGGAAGTCAGACAGATCTTTATTCAAAGTCTACCAAAGTTTGAAATTAACTGATTTGCTTGGCTTGAATCAATTCATTGGCATGTTTTCCAGCCAGAAGCATATACACATTTAAGATAATGTGATCTCTTGAAGGATGCCAACATTTTCCAGTGACCAACTATGGTTAGCACTGCAAATATAATACTTTAAAAATCACATGATGCAGACAGCTCATAAAGAATATAGAGTATATAGCAGCTGTCTCATTTAGATTTTCTAATGGCAGCACATTACACATTATTGTTTGCTTTGGATTCTCTGTTGGTTTTCTAATTACTGATGCAGATACTGAGTCCTGCTATTGGGCCAGTATTTAAAGAAATTTTATATCCAATTGGAGAGAAATTCCAGTTGAGAGAATAACAGTTGCAGGGTGCTTGAATTCATGTTGTATTATTTTAGTGATTTGCAGCCTTACAACACAGGTGACATCAGCTAATAATTGAAGATGGAAAGCAGATAGGAAATTTAAGTGCAATTACTACAGGCAACATTTGTAAAAGTACAAACACTAATGTCACTTGTGGAATTTAACCTATGCTCTATTTATCTGTTATCAACTCCTATTCCTATTGATATGACAAAGTCTTATTAATATAATGAAAGCAAAAGTGGAAGCTTGGCATTGCCCACACCCAGTAACATCATCTGTAACTCAGAAGGGGATTTTTCTGCTAATCCAACAAAGAAATAATCAAAAGGACCTTTATTGATAAAACTGAAGATGGTAGTAAAGTGGAAGTAGAGCAACTGTGCTAGAGAAACAGCCCCAGTTACATATTGGTTTCTGGATTATGCAAAAAACCAAGAAAAAAATGATATCTACTCCTAGGCACCCTAAGACATGTGCTCACAGACAACAAAAAGCAGACAGCTTAAGTAATCACAGCAACAAACCTAAAGAAATAAGAGACACAAAGGAAGAAATACAACATAGGATAGCTGTGAGCCTAAGCAGAATTGCCAAAATCACCTATTGAGAGTAACGTCACGATAAGGTAAGCAAAGCATCAATTCCAGTGAGAAAGCAGGTCCTTATCTGCAGGCCAAGAGAAGCAAGTACAGATGTCAACTTTGGAATAGTCCTTTAGGTTATTATATGTCCTTTTGATGCAAACCAGTGTTTGTTTTCATCAAGTGAACGCCTCATTATCATCTCTAAGGGTTTGCAACTTTTGTCTGGCATATATAAAGAATGTCATAAATAATCACAGAAAAGCAATTTTAAACCACATTCTTAATCATTCTTAAAATCTCAGTTTATGCAAATTTTTACTGAATTTAATAGGACCTTCCCCTAGGTAGTGGCTGAAGGCACAAAGAGATCATAAATCTGTTTATTATCAAGCCAGTATTCTTCTGGTTTTATTGAATGCCCATACACCTGCAGAAAATGGATGAAAAAAGTGTTTGACAGAACAGAGACTTGAAACTCCTGTACTGTTACCTGTGGTTCAGGTGTCTGATGCAGAAAGCCTGTCAACACACACCTCACAACACCTCAGGTCACCTGGGTCCAGGGAGAGAAGTTGCAGTACTACTGTGAAACTGGGCAGTTGTCTTCTGCTGTATTGTGGTTTGGCTGCAGCTGCACAGATTCCCAGAAGTGACCTGAAAGACCATCCCCTAAAACTAGTGAAAAGCCTTCCGCTCTTTGCAATTGTTCTTCTCTGCCCTTTCTACAGAGAGGAAACCAAGGAGACTTCCTCCACAGAAGTGCTGCCTTCTTCAGGTGAAAACGTAGTGTCGGTGGGAACATGGCATTTCAATGTAGCCGCTAGGCAGGGTGTTAGCAATCCTCTTCTACCAGGTGAAAAAAGAAGAAAGTTTTTTCAGACTCACACCAGAAGTCATGCCTGAAATAGAAATTATCAGCAGTCTACTTTTCTGTATTGCTTCTTATTGACTTCAAAGGTGGCCCTGTTTTATCACCGTTTCTTAGCATTAAACTTCGTAGTATTCATACAAGGGTTTTTTCTTTTCTATGTGCATGCAATAATTTTCTGTTTGGAAACTTTGCTTATCTTTTCAGAAGTCCTAAAAGTTCTCCTGGGTTGCCTCCCCTGTGATGTCCACTCTCAGCCCTGTGCCCTGACCTTTTTTGGCAGAACAAAGCAAGTAGAGGGTCCCTTAGAAGACTCAGAACTGAGAGTCAGTCACTGATAACAGCCACTCCTGAGCAAAGAAGGACTCCTCAGAAGGGAAACACAGTGCTTTCAAGGTTCTTGCAAACCTCCCAGGTTGGTGGTACGGCGTAGTATCATTGACACATTTCCATTTGCTGGTGACCAGGTGGAAGTTTGGGTAAATCAATGGGTGTGCCATTCCTCCTACACTGAGAATGGCTGGAAATAGTCCTTTAGTTTCCATTGGTTTCCTTACAAGAATGTGAGAATGAAGCCTCCGGGCATGACAGTGGGTACAGTAACTAAGGAAAACAGTGATAATGATGAGAAACTTATCCAGACCAGGAGGTTTGCACATATTAGCTTTAATGCAGAAGCCTGGAGCCATGACAATACATTGCATTGCCTCCTTCCTCTCTCGGTTTGTTCTTGGTTTGTTATTTTTCCAGACTGCTGCTGCATCAAAGCATTCATAGTGAAAAGGGCCTGGCATGACATGTCAGGAACAAGACTGTGCTCAGGCACGAGGCTTTGATCTTGAAGATCCTTCAGCTGTGTACAGTGCACAAAGGTGCAGCACTGGTACAAATCAGCATGGGGGAAAAAAATTCCAGTGGGAAGTTTTGCCTGGTAAGTGAAGAGTTAGTACAGGTCTATTAAATGCTGCATGCGCAGTTTTTCATTGCTGATGCAGTTTTAAAACACTGAGCATATGTGGAGGAAGTCCCCACATGGTGGTAAGTTGCTGCATGCAGACTTTTTTTTTTATCTTTCTATGTATTTTTAGATATGTACAAGATATTAAATCTTCAACCAGCAGGAAGTGTGAAAAAAACTTTTGCTTCAATATGTGTTTGTAAACCAAATATATATAGAGAAATAAATACATAATAGGTAAAAAAAAGTTCATCATTTTTCAGATTGTTCCAGATGTATTAATATCTAAATCACTCCAAGAAATGCTTTAACATCATGTTTTAGCATGATGCTCTTTCAATAGTTCTTTGATCTCTTCATTTACAGCCATGGGGATGAAAATCAAACAAATACTTCTCCTTTGTTTTCTGGAACTCTGTGCTTTGCTCCATTATAAAACCAACCTGACAGACTTTTATATCACAGACAAAAAAAAGGAGGTACAAAATGTGAATTGCAAATTTCTCTAAGGATAGGTGATACTTCTGTGAAATAAACAAGCACATGCCCCTCATGGAGGTGTGATATATTTAGGATAGAATTTTTCAGAAGCGCTAGAGTGATGCTATCCATGAGTAAAATCTGGTTCTTTTTTCCCCTTCTTCTTCTTTTCTTTTGATCAAGGATGGAGAGAACCTCAACAGGTGTTTTTAGACCATCATTGAGAAACTAAACTGAAATGATAGCTACAAATGTGAGCATGCATGTAGGATGAGTGTTTCTGTCAAAAGCAGATGCTGACAGAGAACAATATAGGTTAAGCATACAGTATGCAAAATTTGGCCCAGCACACTCAGCTCCTTAAAGGCCAAAACACATAACTTAACACTCAGAACAAGGTTTTAAAAGGTAAGGCATTATTCTACCTTTGCACTGAGTAACTTCCACCTTAATAGTTACAGCTATATAGTGACACTTTTTCTAGATTAAAAAACATTTTTCAAGTTTAAAAAAAAAGTGAGTATAGCTGATAGAAGTGACAGTGTGTTAATGTTGAATACAAAATGCAGGGGGAATTGCTTGTTGATGAAATACATTAGATCATAGCAGCAGCAAAATGTAGCAGTGAGACGCCACCATCATCATTTGAACGTCTGTTCCATATAATTGCAGAGTGACTGTGAGCTAGCAGGGAAAGCTATCTGTCTTTGGGAGTCTTGTAAATGACATGCTATTTAAAATAAAACATCAAGACTGTGAAAAAAACATTCAGAGGCTTTTCAACATCTATTGAATTGTGTACAGTCTTCACAGAACATCATAAATGCACTTCTCAGAGGAAGTAAATGGTTGTCTGAAGACACATAGCTACCAATGCCATTAACACAACTCATCAGCTAACAAGACCATATTCATCTGTCTAGACACAAATGATATTAGAAGGGTAATCACTATAGATCATATTCATGTCCCAGTCCTGAAGGAGCTTTGTGTGGTTTCACTCTCTACCTTCCCTGGCCCACAGTACCGAATGCAGCTGTCCTCACTCATGGCATTACCTATCCGAGCTCTCCATGAGCAGCGGAGCTCCCGCTGTCCAGACTTGATGAAGTATCTGTCTGGTGCAGATAAATAGAGAGCTCATTGCTAAACCAAAGCTTTAAAATGCCAAGGAAATAGCTCCTTGTCTCTCCTTCTCCCCTGATACGACACAAAATGTTCAGAAGATTAGCTTAGATTAAACACACAGCTTTTTGAGAGGTAACGGAAAAGGACATGATTTTCATTCAAGCTGTTAAAACTCTGGCCAAATACAGAAGCACAAATATTTGTTTATATATATAATGCTGTGTTAGACATAATGCTCTGGTTTTTATATGCTTTGTTATCATAACACTGTCACTCATCATTGTACTCAAGCAATGTATTCTGCTTGAAATTCATTTGTGTGTTTAATTCCTTTCTTAAATTTTTGCTAAATTCTACACTTGGAAATTATTTTGTTTAAGACTCCAAAAATCACATTGCACCTTGGTGAAAAAGTATTTGTTTTGATCTGTTACTTTGCCGCTTTTTTCCCTGTCATCTGTGCTCTCTTGTAAATGTGGTCTCTATTTAGTGATCTTGACAGCATGAACAGAATTTTGGCCAATTTTCTTAATTTTGTTATGTAAAAGATACCATCCATACAGAGCACATTTGTCCTGCCTTGCTATATAATGTAGCAGTCACAAGTGGAAACAGTCCAATGTCCTCTTGAAACTGAATCTCTAATATGGTCAGTAGGATATACACGCACAGAATTAAAATGGTTGGAAAAGACCATAGAGATCATCAAGTTCAACCTAGGGCACTATCTTTGTTTCTATCAAATGCACATTATAGAAAGAGCAAAGGCTCAGAAATTAATTCAAATTTATTGAGAAACTATAAGTTGGCTTTTAGACCATGAGCTTACCCTAAGGGCAAGACCCTTGAAAGATTTATAAGCAAAAGCCTAGACAGAAATTATGGTACTTAAGCAGCTTCATGTAACCAGCAAGTTGAATGAAATCTTAAATTTATTTTGCTCAAGTATGAGAAATAATTGTTTTGGGATCTGCTTGAGACGCTGTAATGATTTTGGGATACTCAGTCAGTGAAATGTCTGTCAAAAAGGCTGGTAAGACATATGTTCATCCCATTAAAGGCTAGAAAAATACATTATATTATGTCTGTACACCTTCAAGCATTGTGCCAGATACATGAAAATGTAGTAATGGTTCTAGTGATTATTTGTTTCAGCATAGCTTTGTCTGTTTCAGCATAGCTTTGTCTGATAGCAGATTGAGATAAATTCTACTGCCATATGAATATAAAATATGAATCATACATGTATAGTGCCTTTTCTGTTGCAAAGTCTTATACTGTCCATAAATATCTAAGCAGTGATCAGAGTGCATTTTATAACAGTCTCCTGGTAGTTCTGGTTTGAAAAGTACAAGTACTATGTTTTATATTTGGAATCTATGTAGCCTTTCCTTTTTTGTTAGGACTCACCCTTTTTTTCCCCAGAAGTTATTTCTATAATATTTTGAGAGGTAAAACATTTATAGTTGAAAGTTTTATTTTTACTTAAATCATGTAGCTTTGTAAATAAGTATGACACAATTTAGTAATACTTCCATAACAAGGTTGGAGCACAACCAGATGATGATTCTGACACCTCCATTTTTAATATCTGCAGGGTGAATATTTCATGTAAATTACTGTAGAGAATTATTTTAAAACAAGGGTAATGGAATTTTCTAAACAAATTATGAGTGTTTATTCCAAGTGCAGAAAAATAGCCATAGTGTTTAAACAGACCATAGTGCTTGGAATGATTTTTTTGTCTACTGACTCCCTGCAAAAGAAAGAAAACAGGAAAAGTTTGGAAAACTGGCTCCTCGGAAAAGTTCTTCATTCACAGCTGCTGTCAGATAACTGTGTTTTGCTCTCAACTGAGATTGAAAGAGATGGATGAAAAAAAATTTACTCTTAAAATCTACCATTTATAAAAGAGAAGAAAAAATCTATTATAAATGACTAAACAAATCCAAACTAAATTAAAACATGTTAAATAACTTTTTCTTTGGGACAATTCAAAATCAGTCTTCAAAACCTACCATTGCTATGTTATCCAAATACCAGCACCCCATTCAAAAGGAGGTAAGTCAAGGTATCTGGTCCTATATGGAAGTCTGAGATTCAGGAGCAGAACTAATCAAAGATGAAAGTGCAGATTCTACCCTCAGTGTATTTTATCACATGAAACAGTCTATGGGTCACACTGCCAAATTACTCTGCCATTATATAGGGAAGGAGAAACAAGACCCAGGATAGTCCTTCAGCTTCATCACATGGTCAATAGTCATTTCACAAATCTATTTAAGACCTCAGTAAAATATGAGCAATATGACTCTTGCAGGATGTTGTTCTCTCCATCTCCATTCAAAACAGGTAAAAGTACCAGAGCTCTTGTGGGAATAGAAAGTTTAAAGAAATCAAACCTTGAAAGCCACCAACATATTTCATAGTCTGCTGGAAAGTGAACTCTACGTCTTTTTACTGTCAGTCACTAAACTTCTGCCATTTTAGGACACTGTTCTTTTGAAATCCTCATTACTACCCCAGAAAGAGCCTGCATCTGTTCCCAGATATGAACTTAACATACCTCACAGATTTGTCCCTCTCCTGCATTTGAGAGTCTAGACAACTATGTCTATACTCATCATCCTGAACAGTATCTTAAATCATAGGGATTTTTCCAAAACAGGAGAGAAATTAACAAAAAAATAGAAAGGGTTTCAGGCAGCCAGACTTTGAGTACTACAGAAACCTTATACTGGCATACAGCACAAAATATCATGATCTAAACTTGAGAATGAGCACCGAGTCTGCTACCAACAGAACTGCTATCATCAGCATACACATAAAGCTGCTTCTGGTTCATTGCCAGCACAAGATGCACAACATGTGCCCAAAGTTATTTGGTACATCACAGACCAGAGAGTAGACAAAGATGGACAATGCTGTATTCCCCTTCTCATCAGCCAACAGATTTCAGTAAGACACCTCAGATGAATCCAACTTAATTACAGATCATTTATTTGAAAGTAGATATCAGGACATAAGTATATTCACAGGTAAAGAAACTCTGATTCTTGTTGCAGTGTTGGTGAAGAGACCACAGATTTGTCACCTTTAGAAATTCCAAGTAAAGAGAAAAAACTGAGTTCCAAAGCTACTCTCCTCATTTGTGCCCCTAAGATTAGAATAGGCATTCGAGATTCAGGTGCTACATGCAGTCCTGCTGTGTTCCTGATTCCACACATAATGCCAAGGAGAACCTCAGAGCAGACCTTACCACTAGTACAGGTTCCAGCCCTCTGGTAATAAGTTCCACCAGTGATCCCAGTTCCACCACGATGACCTTATAGGCACAGGCTCACTTTCAGCCTACTAACAGACACCGCAGCCAAGAGCATCTGCTAACTTCCTGCCATTTTCTACCTTTGCCTGTGATGGGATGGGTCTTCCCAGCTTCTACATAAATTTTTCACAGTTCTCTGACACCTCAAGATAGACAAGAAAAGTGAAATGTGAGATAGAGAAGAATGACAGAGAAAAATGAAGACTCATGCAAACAAGCTTGGAGGAAGATAAACAGTGCCTCCAAGTTTATCCTGCACCTTTCCTGCAAGGTGAGTCTTCCAGTCCTGTGTTGCAGCCTGATCTCAGTTCCAAGAGCTCCTTGAAATGATAAATCACATCATCAATCCCAAGTAACAACATACAGCAAAGCTGGACCCTAACTGCTACAGAAATCCAACCACTTCACTGTAAAGATGACACATAGCTCAGGAAAATTTTCTCTAACACTAGTTCTGCTGAACCTGCGTCTACTTGCACATCTGAATTTCTGTGTGGTCTTATATTTACGGTTCTCTTGCATCTATTAAATATTCAGAATACTAAGTATGATAATACTTAAGTTTTCATCTCCTCATCTGCATGTATCTTAAGCTCTTCATTGTCATCAAGACAAGAAGGAAACATACTCGAAAGTGAAAAGCTAGGTCACAGAAGAATGGATATAAGATAAAGGTGGGAAAAATCAGAAAAGGACTGAATGAGATACAATTAGAAAGACATATCCTGAGAAACAAGAATGTATTTCTATGAATAGGTTATTAGTTAAAAGGAGAACAAGGAAAGAGTTGGTTTGCTGCTTATAGGGGAAGAAAGCTGTCAGTAGATACATAGGCCAAAGAATCGAATTCATGTAGCCAGTTTGCTAACAGTAGTACCAACAACAGATGAGTTAATATATCTGCATAGAAGAGCAAAAAAGACATTAGAGAGTAGCTGGATCTTTTCAGTTCAGATGGTCAGACTGATTTCATCATGGGATAACTTGAAAAGTAGTGAAACAATGTCACAAACACTAGCAGTTATCTCTCAGATCTCAGGGTTAGCAAATGATGAGTTCTAGAAAAAGGAAAAAAGAGCAATATCATGCTCTAATTTAAAAGAGATGAATGGAGGGGTTAGACAAGTCTGTGTAAATACTGTACCAGCAGCAGAGTTTTGTAGCTTAAATAGTGCAGAGATACACACCAGAAAGGGTTAATAGGGAGACGTAATGATACGTAAGATAACTGATGTCATGCATAAAAAAATTCAAGAGATGGTTTAAGAAGCAAAAACTCTTTTAAAGTAGTCAGGAAAAATAGCAAATAAACAAACTAGTTCAAAGACCTTAGAGAATAGGGAGGGGAGAGACAGAGGGAGATGAGTAAAAGTCAATAATGATTTGCCAAGAACGAGTCATGTCAAGCTCTTGTAATTTCTTTCTCTGTCAAAGAAGCAGACATGGCAGATAGAAAAGACTAAGTGCACATCATATATCTTGACTTACTAAGGCTTTTGTCATCGTCTTTTATGACATGCCCTAGCCCAAACAGGCTAGGGAAATACAATCTATATGAAATTATTGAAGATGGATGCAGAACTGGTTAAGAAAAAAGGTAGACATTCAAATACAGCAGAATGCCACTGTCAAAGTGAAGGATAAGAGACTAGGTAGTGAGATCTGCAGCAACCTGGTCTCAGCCCAGGTTATTCAGGTTATTCAGTCCTGCTGAATAACTACCTTCTCAGTCTGAACATGGGATGTGCATTTATTGTACCTGCAGCTGATAGAACTCTAACAGGGCACAAAGTATTTGGGTCACAGAATTAAACAGACTCAAACCATAATGAGCCCACCTTGCTAATGTGGCTTGCCCGCCACTTCAAATGCCAGTCTTCAGGATCCTCCTCGGACTTAGCAACACATTCCAAACAAAGGAGGTGAGGGGGGTCAAAGGGACAATAGAGTGGATTTACATGTTTGAGGTTACTCTGAGTTCAAGGAAAACTGTAAAACATATAAGCAGAATTGCAGGAGGGGAGATGTTGGGCAGCTGGGGAAAGAAAAGGAACTGGGAAAATCAACTCAACTGTATTTATAGTGGACATTTTTCCTGTCCTATCCCAGCTAAGAGATATGATGGAGCCCTTCATTAGAAACTGAATAGCAAAGAATATATTGCAGATAAACACGGTTTGTTTGCTCTTAGATTTGCAAAAACATAGCGCCATTGTTTTTAAAATATTTTTATTCATCTGCTAAAAGAACCTAGCCTCTGTTTATTAAGCAAGCTAGCTTTGCTCTCCAATACTTAAGCTGAGTTTTAAAAGAGAAACATAGAATTTACCTCCACTAAAACTTGGACAGGGATGCTTATCTTTAAAGTATACATAATTTTATTATCATTGAACTGGGGTTTTTTGTTGTTTTTTTTTCAACTACCTTCAGCATTTACTACCCAGAACCAACTGCTTCCATAAATGAACAGTAACAATCAGTAACATGGACATGAAGATTTTGCACTAGATTTGGTGCAACAAAGCAAATTAATGAAGCTAATCCAGTTGCCTACCTCAAGATTGTTTCTACAATTCACATCCAGCTGAGTTTACAGCGTAGAAGCAAGCAAAGGGTGTAACAAAAGCGTTTCACATAAGCAATTTGAAAATGCAATTGGTTTAAGTCATTGTCAATGCCAACAGGGGCACAAGTTTATGGGACAATTGGTAACAAAACACAAATACTATTTGTATGAAAGCCACTGTGCATTTAACTACTTGGAAATTAGCGTGTAGTGGCAGGCTAACAAAACAGTGAGCACCATATCATTACAAGATTATAGCTTTCCGAACCACAGGGCAAGAATACAGGTTATATGCTAATTAGTTTTGGATCTACTAAAGGTAATTACATGGTAATCTCCACATAGTTACATGGTGTTTAATAGGAAACCCTATTAACTAATCATATAATTAAAGAGTGATTGCAAGATACTCCTTCCCTGTGACATCCATGGTGGCCAGACAAATTAAAAGTGATAGAATTTCACAGCATAACCTGTTCCTGTTATCAGACTTCAGGACAACATCACGCTTCTTAAAACATTGAAGTAGACAGGAAAATGAACCAGAAGTCAGGATACTTATCACTCTCTCAATACACAAAAATAGCACCTCATATCCAGAACCAGTGTTTCTACAAAATTACTAGGAAGGTAATCTCACCATGTTCTTTATTTTGTTCCTCACTCAATTTTCTTCTTTCCTTTTTTCCTCCATTTTTCTCTACCATTTCAGTTTCTGTAGATTCTCAATCATAGCCGCCCTGTCTGTCAGCATGTTTAAGACAACATGGAGTTACCTCTTGCTCCCTTAACTTCACTTCTTTCCCTTTTCTTCCTCTAATAAAGTTTTCAGTTATTTTGCTTTTCTTTTTTTTATGTGAAAACTCAATCAACTTTTTCCATATTTTTTCTTTTCTTCTCCTCTGCTTTCTTTTCCAGTTGTTGAGCCTCCCCAGAAGGAAAGAAAGCTATGGGTTAGAGCAATGCTACAGGAACATCATAAGAGAATTAATAATACTGTCCATAAAAACAGAGTAGACAAAAGAGAGCAAAAGTAATGATAAATGATGTGATTCAATACAAGCGATGCCCTGTTCTCACCTTTCACTTTATTACTTAATACTCGTTCGATCTTCACTTTTTATAAAGGTCTAGAGCTGGATTTATCCAACAATAACCAAGGACCCTGGGGAACCTACTGTTACCCTTAAACTGCCCACTGCAGCCAAAAGAGTGAGATGAGCTGAGCTGAGGTAAGAGAGGCCAGGTGAGTGACTAGAAAATATATTAATTTGGTCTTTCTAGTATGCCGAGCTTGTCTGACACCTTGGTGGGAAGATACAGCTGCTTCTCTCCTCTCACCTAAGGAGCTTCGAAGGAATGTGACAGACTGGATCCAGTCCATTGAGCCAGTGAACCAGTGATATTAGGAAGTGCCACTCCTTCCAGTAAACTTGGCCCACAACTTCTAGTTGTGTAGCTCCTAGAAGAGAAAATGCAACGCCTAGGAAGTTTAAAGGTAGAGATAACATCTGTTGTTAGACCAACTGGTAGAGTTGGAAAGGCTGGGCAAGCTTCAGTACTACAGCAGCACAGCAAAATCAGTAGGGTGAACTTAAACTAGAGCTTCTGTTCCTTGAATGGCTTGATCAGTTTTTTCCAGCTCTCCTAGCTGATCTCCTGAGACATTCCTTCCACCTGCAAACTTCACACTGCTTATACAGTTGGTCAACCACAACTGCAATAAAGTACAGCCTCAAGCAGAGGCAGCCTCACATTGTACTGCTATTACTTACAGCTTGAGATAGCTGTATATCCAGGTTGGTACCTGAGCAGGCTCAGTGAAACCCCTTGGCTACTCCCCACTGTGAATTACAGGTTACAGGGGCAGACTGCTGTATTTTGTGTGAGGGTATGATACTCGTGGCATTGCACTGTTAGCATTCCAAATTATACCATCAGCCGTAACAAAAGAATTTGGGCTTTCTGCATATGTTTTTCCACTTAATTTATCTATATTTCAGTCCTACACATCCTCGTATAGTCTTCCAAAATACAGGTTCAGAGGCCATTGTGAAGCTAAAGGGGGCAGAAAGGGAGCAACTAACTGCTTTCATGGCCATTGCTACCTTGACATTGGATGGGAAGGGATTTCCCGCATCTCTGAGCACCTTGTGGTCATTCAGAAAGAAGAAAACAAAAGCCTGGTGTGTCAGGAGAGTTGCCTGAAAGGGAATGTGACACTGAAAAATTATGTCTGATTGTGAAGCATTTTGACATTGAAACAAGTCTGCTGGGCCAGCATATTCACACCACACAGCCGCTCCCACGTGTTCAGCGTTAAATGGGAAGCTAACAGTCCCCTAAGAGCAGGGAAACATATTAGCATATGGACTTGGCATCTATGTTAGTCAGTGCTGAGTCGAATGTCTGGACAATTAAGTAAAGCTAAGCAGGAAGGACAAGTAGCTCACAGTATTATTTGAATTTAGATGTAACAAAGACTTATTGACTAAGAACAGCAATCACTAGAGTAAAAAAGGCTATGAACCCATTTTTCACTATATAAGCCTGTATACAAGTCAGCATATTGTGCGGATATTGACACTTTTCAGATATGCAATTCAATTTTATTAGCATACTGAAATAATCTTGCAAAGCAGATTATGGCTTATCAAAAGACACTAGAGTGTAGAGATGATTCTCTCCATCGCTGGTTCTCTTTCCACCACCACTGGGAGCATTATGGGCCCAGTCTCATAACACTCACTTCAGCCCCAAAGTCAGTCACAGCAGTGCGTTCTTTCTCCTTGCCTTGCAAGGAGACCTCTGGATCACTGGAAAGCACCACAGGTCTATTATCCCAGATGCAACCTGGGAGACAGCTGAGGAGGGGAGCAGCACTGCAGCACTTTTATTCACTGATCTGATCAGTTTCGATTATCCATTGCCTCATAGTTTATGAAATAATTACAAAACCTTCAGAAACCTTGGGGATACCATGACTGAGGATTAGCCATGGGTTGGTGAAATTCAAAACTAAGTGCACCAAAGCCTAACCGAAATGGAAACCTGCTGGAGTTTTGGGAAACTGGTGCTTTTTTAGTCTGTGTTAACAGCTAGACATTCTGGGATCTCAGGATGGAAGAGACATCTGATATACATGTGAACACTACAAGAACCTAATGATGAACTTTAAGAACTGTCACTTACCACATGCAGTAATCTGGGCCATACCTCTACATTTATATAGAAAACGCACTGTCTCAGTCAAGAACTGTGATCAAGACATCTTAGTTGGCCAGAAACACCAACCTGTTTAGTAGATACCAGTTGTTAACGCTCATGCTGTGAATATGCTTCTTTGTGCGTCCTTTTCATCTCTCCCTCTATCCTGGTGAGAACATCTCCCCTCTGAGCTTCACCACACACAGGCTGTTTTTACTGAGGAGTTCTTTGTGCGAGCACTCTTTCATCAGTCCAAGAAAGAGCAAAACAAGAGGATGTACAAATAGGAAAGCGGTACATATGAAGAAAAAAAAACCCAACAAGAAGTCAAAAAAGTAAATTCATGTGGATCATTCACCACTTCACCTCTTGTTGCTTATGCACGTTTTAGACAATGCCGGAATCTGAGGACATTAGGAGCACTGGAAGACATGATGAAAGGTTCCAAGAGAAGGTAAAAAGCTCAGCAGAATTTACAAATATATATAATAAAATTTAATTTTTTTGTAATTTACAATATTTACAAGCCCAACAGAACAGGGCCCAGGACTAGGGAAACAGAGGCAGAAAACCTGTTTGTAAATATTTTCAATTTAAAAAATGACTTAAACAGGCATAAAAAAAAAAAAAGTAGACATAGAGGTTGTGTGCAAGCCATGGTAAAATAATTCCTTGGTCTCTGGATAGGTTTTAATTCCTGGATTTCTGAACACTTGATGCCAGTCTGGCAAGAAGCACAACTAGGACTAAGAGACTCTATAGGGCTGGGAAGATTGCAGCACTGGCCACTGGTGGAACAAAGGGGATACAATGGGAGGACAGAGAGGAGAACAGCAGCCAGAGAGAAGAGAAATGGAAATTAACATGTAAAGACTTGGTTTTATTTAGCCACCTTTTGTTGATGAAATACTATTTTCCAGAAGTTTCCCAACCAGCTGACCTGGTGTCTGATGTATCACGGATACTGTTTATTTCAGTTCCAATGTCATTTGTACTGACACAGTTGGTACCAAAGAGCAGAAATCAGGGCAATTAGGTTATTGCATAGACCCCTCACCAACCACTTCACTGAAGCATCTGTAGGAACCTAGATGCAGTGCTGAGAGCCATCATCCATCCAGAATCCTGCCCCTCTCCTGGGACTCCCACAGCACCGCCTCCATCAAGGCAGGTTTGGGCCTCCTGAAAGAGTAAATAGTTTGCAGTAAGGGATGGTATCCCAGGAGAACAATTTTCTGTGTTCGTGAGATGTCAGAGGGCGTGAGGATGCTTGTATCCAGCAGTCACTCATATTTTTTACTCTGGTCTATCTAATTCAGGAGATAGATGTCCTTTGAAGAGGTGTTCTGTCTGAGATCCTCATTCACTTAAACAGCTACAGTTTGTCACATTGCAGCCATTTTTTCTGTCACTGATTAGCCCTATCTACAACCTTATCCATCCCATGGCCACAGGAGCTGCACTAAAATAGGGCTACAGAAAGCTAATCCTTTCTTGTCAGTACATAAGGAATAACTTAATAGCAATGGGGTTTTGTCCTGTAGCTTCACAACCTGCAACTTTCACAATTTCATTAAAATACTATTTGTTTTCCCTTTACACTGCAGCTCTGGGAGTTTATTATGTTGGCTTCCATTAAAACAGACTAGTAGAATTTCTAGTCTCCACAGTTACAAAAACCTGTGAATGCAGTCTCAGAGTCTCAAAAATCACGGGAAAATAAAAAGACGGTTTTGGTTGGTTGGTTGGGGGGTTGATTGTTTGGCTGCCTCGCCAACTTTTTATTTCTCCATAAGAAGACCATGAGTTTTATGCAGCTCGATTGTTTGAAAGTTCAGGTTTGGCAGTACTGAAGTTAATATCTGAGTCAATATTAGCTCCTGATTTTCTGTTCTCACCTTCACTTTTGTTTGCCCAGAATGGAAGTCATATCAAGAAATATAAAACTTGTGTTTTAAAATTGTCACCTTTTTGAAACCTTACGCTGGCTGCATTTTAGCCACTCTCTTTCTCCCCTAGAAATAAATCCAGAAAAGGCCAATGATGACTGAATTCTCTCTTTATAGCATCAGCTGATGCTAGCTGAAATCTGCGAGAGCTGTTTGAAAGCTGTCACAGGAGAAGAATCTTCTGGTGTCTGAAGTCACCTGTTTTCAAGCTTTATACAAACGTTTTGCACTTCACAGTCATTTCTCATTTCTTGCTTAGCTTTAATTGTCCCAACCTGTGCAAATACATCAAGAACTCACATGGTCAGCTCCTCTGTCGTTCACTCAGATTCTTATTCTGATAATGCTCCCTCTGCAATGCTGTTTAAATCAGTAGGTTAGAGAAGAGCCTTCGGGATTTAAAATTTTCCATTAATTCAAATTATGTAGAAAAATCAATACTGAGCAAATGTCCAGATGCCCTGACAGGCCATACATAGACTGTGTCAACTTGATAATTGTAATTTCTTTAGTAGATATGCCATGCATATAAGCAGATATCTCATGCATAAAAGCATATTTGAAATAGAGAGGTTGTAACTACCTCATCAAGGCTCCAAGTCACAAGGAATTAACCTGCACCAGATGCTGGAAAGGTTGAAAGATGTAATGGGCTTCTGAATACCACCTTGAAGGAATTGGGTGGAGGGATTTTCAGGAATTGGGACCAGCACCTAGCCAAAGCTACCTGGCTAGTCAATACTAGAGGTTCCATCACCAGGGTTGGTCCTTCCCAGTCGGAGTCCCTTCACATCACAGACGGTAAGAGAGTCCCAATGACACTGCTAGGAAAAGTAGTTTGGATGAACCCTGTCTTGAACAAAGATAAACACATTTGTGGGATTGTCTTTGCTCGAGGACCTAGATGCACATGATGAGTGATGCAAAAAGACAGAGTAACACGGTGTGCAACTCAGAGCAACATAGCCCTTACATAGGAACACACGTGCAACATGGTACTCAGTGTCCACAGCAGCATATTTGCGTATATGTATGTATATAGTTGTGAAGTTTAAGTTCGGTATGTTTGTACAGGAAGAGGAGGGGAAAAGTTATTTTTTGGGGAGAATAATGTCATGGGGTTGTGGGAGGGCCAGAGAGAACAGGAAAAATAACCCTTTTCCCCCACCCTTTGTTTCCCGGCTCAGGACCAGTGGAAGGGCGGGGTGAGACTTGGTATTGGGCCATCCCTACCCCGGTGTCTGACCCGACTCTGGTGGGTTTGAGGGCACAGGGAGTTGGAGACAGACCTGTCCCGGTCAGCACCTGCCGGGGCAGGGCAGCAGGAATCCCCCATTTCACTCTCAGAAACTGCAGAAAGTCATTTCCCCTCCCCACACCTGGAGCCCACCAGACCAGGGGCTACGCTGGGCTGCGGCCAGGACGTGCTTCATACCCTCTTTTCCTCAACCTCCCATTTTTCTCCCTGGTTGGGAGGCACCTGGGAAAAGGGGCAGGGACTGTTCAATCACACACAGAACCTTGGGAGAGCAAAACTAACACTATAAAAGGGACCTCAGCAGCCTTCCATCTTGGCATTGTGTGGGACATCAGCACGTGGCAGGACAGAACCCCCTCTCCTCAGCGCTGTTTGAAAAAGGGATCCCAGCACCATCCTACATCCCCTGCCTGCCACCCGACATCATCCACTCACCGTCTCCACCTGGTAGGACCTCTAGGAGGACCTTACAGACACCAGGGCTGCCCAACTCACCACAGACTCTGCACCAGAGCTCTGGCTTTGTGTGCTTCCGTCTTTAAGCCCCCCCGTTCAGGTGTCCCCCGTCCCTCCCAACCTCTGGATTGAGTGCTGTGGGCCTCTACATGGCTCTCCCTGCCCTCCGGGCCCTGCCCACACCACACGCAGCACCCCCTGCCAGCTGGAAGGGAGGAACTGCAACCCCTGTGCTCCTGAGCGCCGCCCGCTGCCCAGAGGAGTCACTGCCCAACACCTCGGCACCTCACAGCTGTCAGAGCGCGCAAGGGAAGAAGGGACAACGGTGTGTTCAAGAACATAGGTTATTATTTTTTGTGGGTTTTTTCTAGCTCAATACTTTTATATCAAATTCATATCGGTTCATTCATTCCCATATACCTATCCATACCCATAAATTCAGTAAAAATTTTCACCTTTTTCTATACGCCTCTTGTCCATTGTTAACACTCCCTACTGTCCAAAACCAGGACAAAAGCAAATCTGGATACTGGTTTTCATTCTTTAAAGTATTCACAGTCAATTGTGACATTCCAGGGTTGGGTCCCTCTATTCAGCATTTCACTGTCTCATAGTATTGAAAAGATGTTTTTCTTGACCTCTGCAAAATTTCCCCTTTTGTGCATTATTTGGCATCTTGATAGAAAATATAGGTATCTACAGAAGATACAAAGAGAAAAAAATCAAATGCAAAAGTATTTTCTCACTTCTCTGAAAAGAAAAAAAATACATCTCAAACATAAATGCTTAATTTTTTTTAACCAAAAAATTAATAATTTATTAAACAGCATGTGCTTATTAATAAATTAGAAGGCAACCAGATGTAGAAGTCACTTTCAATGTTTTGTTGAAGGTGTTTATGTTAATGAGCACAAGCAGAGGAATTTTTAGATGTTTATTTGCATGAGGTAAATACTAAAGGCTAGGCTAAGAAACTCTGAAATAGAAGTGATGGATAATTCCCTATTGTTCTTAAAGAACATCTGGCAGTACTTGTTCATACACACTCAAGGTAACCTTTCCTCATTAGAAGTGTTTTCCATTCCCCAGTTTTCAAATCAACTGTTTGACAGTCCCTCACTCTGTAAAAATTACATGAGTCATACCTAGATAGCTGAATCAATAGTATCATTTTAATATAAAAAGGCTTTTAATCGCTCTACAAAGACAGTATTAAATCACAAATTTATTTCTTGTTTTATTACCCCTCACACATCAGAAAGATCAACTGAGCATTCAATCCAACAGGAGATTACCATCATACTGGTGGTGAGGAAAAAAGAACAACGCTCCCACATAAAGGAACAGGAAAACAGAATTCTTCAAAAACGGCGAGTTCTGCCCTTGAATTGCTTATTTCAGCATAACACCTGATGAAGGTACCTCTGATCTTACAGGTCTTTTGGAAGTACATTGTATCCCCAAGAAAAACTCATGGTTACTGAGGTAGAGTGTGAGGGAACAGCAGAAACTTCAGCTGCACAGGGGCACAGGTAATGACACAGCAGTGCCCTAGTGCTAGTACTTAGCATGGATGCACACAGGCAGGCCTGTATACAAAGTAAATATGAAAGCATAGAATTTCAGGTGGAGCATTACTAGGTACAATACATAAATAAATGTACCAAGTATTGTGTCCTTACATAAAAGTAGCTACACAAATGCTTTACTGCCTTATATAAACTGAAATCATAGGCACAGAGCAATCTGGACTGAAAAATATTCCATATAGTTTTGCTAGCATGCTTTGCATGCCTTCTTACAGAAAGGTTTATTTCTCTTCAGAGGCAATCAGTTAGTTAAAATCTGTTTGTTCCTCCAAGCAGGGATTCCTCTGTATGCCAAATTTGAGTCCATAGGTATTTTTGGTAGAAACATTATACCTTCGAGATATGCAGGTATCAAGTATTCAGGATGCAAATGAAAATGGAATCTTTTGGTATAAACAGTATTCAAGGTAGCTGTACTGGAGACTGTATTTTTTTTAGCATTATAAAATTGGGCTAAAGCCTAATTTTCCTTCTCCAGGTGACAGTTATCTAATCCAAGGCATGATCTGCGTCATCTCCTTGTATTTCATTTTAGCAACACCTGAGAAATTCACTCTGATACAACACATCTACCAAGCCAGAAGTTTCCTTGCCTCTGCTGTTAACATTTGAGACAAATCTATTTATTTTGTAGCTCACAGAGGAAGACCCTAGGGGCACCTGATCAAGCCATCTCCAAACTGGGCAGAAAGAACAGAGGTTGCAAAGTAGCTCTCTTATCCAATATTGTACCAAGCAGCACTAGCTATGCTTTACAAATGGCAAGGAGGATTGCTCCCTTTTCCTTTTTGAAATAACAATACTAATATAAGCTGGGTCAAAATAATGTTATGAATGTAAATTGCTGCATATTCTGAAACACAAATTGCAAACTTGTAGAAGAGAACATTACAAAAACAGCCACAATCAATTAGCTGGATTTAGAAGCAATTATAAGTGGTACACATCCTATCATTATATACTTAGAAAAAGATCTGAGGTAATTGCACACCTATTTATTTTTGTCATAGCATTTCAAATTCATACACATAATTTTAAAACGGCCTTGTATACAATATACTAACATTTAGAATAAAAATCCTTAAGAAATAAGTTGCATTTCATTCAAGTTTGAAAATCAAAGCCTTCATATTACCAATTCTGTTTTGAAAATGTAAAGAAAATTTATATATATTTTTAAAAATATTAATGTCTCATAAAAACCTTATTTTAACACATTGTATGGGTAGGCATACAAATATGAAATTACCAAGGAACATAAGTTTCTTGGTATCTGTCATGAAGATAAAGCCAAGAAAAAAGGGTATTTTCTGGTAAAGATCTAAATTAATGAACTCTACCTCAAATGACTACACTGCTTGGGTTGGTATATTCTGAAAGTCTTCACCCAAATGTTCCTGCCAGTTCCAAAGCCTCCTGCCTAAAAAACCTAAAACTGAGATCAATGTTCTCTGTTGAATAACTGAGACACTTAAAGAAAACAGAAAAAAACTAAGAACCAGGAGGTTCAGCTGGTTGGTTTGGGTTTTTTTAATTATGAAAGGCAAAAGAAAAGTCAATGAAAAGAAAGTTATTGACTTTCAGAAGGGAATTTTTCTTATGAATGTTTCTCATGTATCAGTTTCTCTGCAAATGGCATGTTTTGTGCAGTTAGCTGCAAAGAAGCACTCCAGCAAATTTCTAAGAAATGTAACCTGATTTTTTTAACCCTATTCCTATCAAAGATGATTAGATAATCAAGAGATAAACAGCTATGTGTTGCTTTATTCTCTTACAAGCACTTAAAGAAACAATCTTGTTGATGGAGCAGAAGGACCAGCCAATGGTAGTCATTCCACCCCAAAACTGTTTGTGCAGAGCTGCTCAAGAGTTTAGCACCATGACTTTACTCTGATGTTAAAAAGATGACTCTACATGACACAACAGCTCAACAATGTAACTGTGATTTCTGCAATGCAGAATGAACCTTATGGGTAACAAAACTGCCCCCAAGCCACTTACTTCCTTTCATATTAGTAAAGGCTGTTATCTCATTCCCTAATGGAATAGTGAGATTAAAGTTATGAAAGAAAACATCTCATTTTATGAAGTAATGGCAGGAAGGGTGACTCTCACAGCCACTGTGAAAAAAAAAAAAAAAGGGATGTTTCTCTTTGGAAGAGAAGAACTAGGTGTGCAATTTCTAACTCGGAGAATTATTGCATTAGTTACATATAGCTTCCCTGTAAAACCACAAGTTCACACTTCTGCTCTCCCTCTTCCTTGCCTCCTAATGAAAACCATACAGCTATGGGGCATTTTTCTTTAAATAAAACCTGCAGTTGTTTGCAAACACACACACAGAGTCGTATATGCTTGTATTTCCATGTATTCCCATGCTCAGCTTTGCATGAAGAGCTTCATTTCCTGTTGAACCTGTCACCACCTTCCCCTTCCATTAAGTGTGGCACCCGAATAGACCATACCTGACACATAGATCTCTCACCAGTCCCAAGGAAGGGGCAAAAAGTGCTCAGCAGGATGCAAAAGGCATCTGTAATACCTGGATTTTCCCCCTCCCAGAGGGAGTTTTTGTTTTGAGCCCCTGCAAGGCACAGAAGGGGCTTGGTCCAGAGTTCGTATTACAAACACCAACACAGTATTTTTTCACTACTCTTGGAGCCTGGCTGTAAGATGCAGGCAACTTCTCACCTTCTCTATGCTACAATGCAAACAACAAATGTACTTCTTTGGAAGTGAAATTCTGCTAAAGAGCAGAATTTATAGAAAACACACACTTCATATGCCCCATCAGAAACTATAAAATTATGGCAAACAGTTTTTTGAGTTTTCTTCATTGAGTATATTAAACACTGCCACTTTTTAAAAGAAAACAGTTCTTTTAAAGATTATAAACAACATATTTTAATAACTTGGAGAACGATAAAAGCATCAGTTAGAAATGTGTTCATATGTTGCTCATAGTGCTTGACAAGTGCACGTTAGAATAGTAAAGGTTTTTTCACAACTTAGTTACTTTAGCAGAAACTAATCACACATGTACTCCTTCTCTGTCATTGGGCAGAAACAAATTGCAGCCAGAGAAGAGAGGAATGAGAACATGTGAGAGGAACAATTCTTCAGACAGCAAGATCAGTGAATGAGTGGGAGGAGGTGCTTCAGGCATCGGAGCTGGTATTTCCCCACAGCCCATGGCGAGGCAGGATGTGCCCTTGCAGCCCACGGAGGAACACCAGGTAAAGCAGAAACCCACCTGCATCTTGTGCAGGACCCCACGCTGGAGCAGGTGGATGTGGCCAAAGGAGGTTGTGACCCTATGGGAAGCCCACACTGGAGCAGGCTCTGGGCAGCACCAGTGGTCCCACAGAGAACTCAGACAGGAGTAGTAGTCTGTTCCTCAAGGACTACACCCCATGGAAGGAACCTCCAGTGGAGCAGTTCATGAAGAATTGCAGTCCATGGGAAGGACTCACTTTGGAGAAGTTTGTGGAGGACTGTGTTCCGTGGAAGTGAGCCCCATGCTGGAACAGGGGAAGAGTGTGAGGAGTCCTTCCCCTGAGGAGGAAAGAGCAACAGAGACAATGTGTGATGAACTGACTGCAGCCTCCATTCCCTATCCCCCTGTGTTGCTACTGGAGAAAAGGCAGAGAGAGTTCAGGAATAAAGTTGAGCACAGGAAGAAGGGTAGGATAAGGGAAAGGTGTTCTAAGATTTTGGTTTTTTTCTCACTATCCAACAGTGATTTGATTGGTAATAAACTATTTTCCCCAAGTTGAGGCTGTTTTGCCTATGATTATAGGAAGTTAGTGATCTCTCCCTATCCTTATCTCAACCCACAAACCTTCAATCATATTCTCCTTCCCCTGAGGAAGTGGAGTGATGGAGATGCTTTGATGGGCACCTGGCATACAGCCAAACCACAAAGAGTAGAGTATTCCAGCTTTCTTCCAGATTTCCTTCCTTACTACTTTCATGTTCAAACATAACATGGCAGGCTCATACCATTTTGTTGAGCCTCAGCATCCTCTGTGTCCCAACAGTCCCAAATACGTCCTTCATAAAGTGGACAGCTCTGACACACTCTCCAAATGCCCATGCATAGCCCTTCTCAAACCAATGGAGTTATAAGGGTAAGGTGTCATTTCCAGAGGGTCACTCTCAGTGCAGGATTTTATCTTGGGAATGGTAACACTTCAGAATTACAGGGCCATGCAATGCCTGCAAATAACACAGCATTACTAAAATGGAAAGCAAATCAAATCAAAGATCACAGCCTGTAACAACTGCCAGGTCTACACCAGGTGCAGAACATGAACGTGGTTCCATGAACATGGTTCCTAAGCATTACACACAGCAACTGCTCTTCTACAAACAGAATACCAGCTACTAACACATATTGATCAGTGCCAGCCCTGGCAGGGATATTTTACAATCTGATAAGAGGCACTGACACATTATGGAGTAAATAGATCACTGGGGAGAGTAGATTGCAATGTGAAGAACAAACACTGCAGTGAGTCACTTCCTGTGCTAGGGACATGTGAACCTACAGTCTAAAGGTTCAACACTGAACAACAGCGAATCAAAGAATGAGCCTGGAGTTCACTTAAGAGGCAAGAACTTTGGTTTGAATGTTCCTGGCTCCTCCAAGGCCAGCACGTGCACACGCTGCATCGAAAGCCTATGTTCAACAGCGTATTTTCATAGTCCTTAATCATGACAACTAATTCACATGATTTTCGAATCAAAGAATTGTATTTTATCTACCACAGTTCTTTGTTTTTTCCAATGACAAAACACTAAAAAAAAGAGCTTCATGTTGCTTGTGTGTTTGTATTCGCCAGATATGACTAGTACCTGGTTAGAAGAGTTCCGATCTCACGATCTAAAATTAAGCCCAACTGCTATCTTATCTTCAGGTGACTATCTTTTTCAAAAACTAAAGAGAAAATAAAGAACAATCCTATTGTTGACCATTCTTTTTTGATTATATAATCTCACATCAAAGCATGAAATTCCCTCTAGGAGCTCCTGTACATAAATCTTTTTATCTTTATGTGAGGAATCAACAGTAGTGAAATGCTGGAAATGGAAACACATATAGAAAAAAAACTATTGAAATAGAATGAAACTTCAAGTTACTGCATAGTAAGCCACAATAATGCGGTAAGTTATTCAAAACTCTCCTGACACTTGGTATCACCTGAGTGTAAGGAAAAGTACTCTGCAGAAAATATATACCCTAATACTATTATTGCGTTCAACTTCAGCTCCTGTGCTAAAGACAGCCAAAATGCTAACCTGAGTAAACAACCACCCTAGGATGGCATGTTATCTGATGTAAAGCACACTGACCAAGAAGTGGGACGTCTCATTCCTCAATCAACCTTCTGTAGCAACTGTTTTCAATTATTCTCTTGTATATATTTCAATTGCTTCCCTACATCAGAAATTGTGTCATCAATGATGGCTCCTGATGATCTGCTGAGTCCTGTCACCTTTCTTAAGCACTATTATCAACACATCCTCAGTGTGCCAGGCACCCCAGGTCCCATGGCTGAGAAGTGGGAAAGATAAATTTCCCATTTTATTTCTGACAGTATAATGTTTTACTTCCCTTCATATGCCAGCCGCATTTATCAGAGATTCCCTGCTTTGCCCTGACCCATCTGCCTTCACTAAAAATGTAACCCTGCTTGTATTTTTGCTGTGACAAACAAATTCCTGTTGCTTCCTGGGATGAGGTCATTCCAGGCAAATACTGGTGCATCATCTCTCTTCCCTCCTGTCACCTGCTACTGCAGATTCATACTTAGGATTCTGCACACAGGCAATGATGGGCAATAATACATAACTTGTCTGAATCACATTCTTTGTGAAAATGGCAGACCTTTTCAGGCAGTGGAAAGCAATCCGTTTCAACAGCCAACAGCTTGTCCAAACATCTTTAATACTACTACTTCTTCCTTAAAAAAGGATATTTTAAAAATATAAATGGGAGTATTTTAAATAAGTTACTCTAGAGTGTACTTTTTTCAATGTTCACAGGCTACAAGCTCTAAATAATTAAAAGGAATTTTATCAGCAGTTTAATTTTGTTTTAATGAAGATGTATTTCCCATCAGGGTAACAAAACCAACAACATTCACCAAGACAACTACAATTTCTTGTATTAGTCTGATAGGGAAGAAGGTACTCAGCATCAAAAAGCCCTGTCATTTCTTTCTCTAGAGGAGTAACTTTCTAGATATGTTACCAAAAGGCAAGCAAATCAGCTTTACAGAAAGAGGTTTATTTACATTGTTGAGAAATTAAGCCAAAAGTGAAGTAGCACTGTCTGTGTTAATAAGAAATGCATTTGTAAAACACGCATTTATAAAAAAGTGCAAACAATCCAAAACTCAAAGGCTTTCTAAAAGCTTAGGATATTAAGGCATTACAAAAGAGATGCCAGTAGTGCTGGAACTCACAAACGTGGGGTTATTAGACTAAGTTTTCAAAGCCTAGATGCTTACCAGGCGCATTTTTCCAGCCTTTTACCACTTGTTCTAAAAAGTAACTCTCCAAAATAGCCATTGGGCTCTATTATCCTGCAGGCAGAAGTGGGGGGTGCAAACCCACAACCTCCCAACTCCATCTGAAATGTAATTAATTAGAGGCCTCAAGCTATCACGGACAAAAGACCGTTTATATGGAAATTCCTCCTCTAAAAAGAGACAGGTAGAAACTTCCCGATTCAGAAGATAAATCAGTGCAGAAACCAGCCTACAGACAGACCTCATGCCACCCTCAAATTCTTACTGGGGAGCAGGAAGTGCGTTCAGGCTCCTGAACTTTAAAGGAAAGTGCTAAACAAACTAAACAGATGAAAAATAGTTGCAATATTTACACAAACACACAAAAATTATACCTACAAAACGTGAGTTTGGCTTAATAAGACAGTTTCTCACACTGTTTATTACTCATAAATATGCAGCCAAACTGGGCTTTAAAAATATATTACAGTACTTATTCCACATTAATTTGAGAAAAGAAATAGTCCTTAAAAAGTACTTACAAATACCATTAGAAAGTCATTATTTATAAGCTAACATTCCTCAGAAAAAGCGACCAGAAGTTTATATCTTTAAAACAGACCTTGTTTAGTAACAGGAAGCATACATGGGGGAGGCAAGTGTGAGGAGTGTCCTGCCTTTCTCTCAAGGAAAGGAGAAAACCTCAGGACCACAGGAAATAACAAAAGTTTTATAAAATCCCAGTGGTATGAGTGAAAACACTTCAAATAAATCTGTAAGCCCTCAAAACAATGTTAAAGGACAACAGATGTTCTTCCCCCCTCCACTAGCTTGTTCGAAAACTCACGCATTTCCTAGGAGAAGTCATTTATTTACATTGATTAAAGTGGATATTCAGATCCAGACTCATACAAAGAGAGAAAATGAGAGGAATAAGTGCATAAGGAAGGATAGGCTGTGCCTGCCCTCTTCTTGCTGGGGAAAAAAAAAAAAAACAACCCAACCTCTGAATACACAAAGATAATGGGAAAAAACAGATCCTTGAATCTACCTTTCTTCAGACTTTATAATGTAAAAGAGGCTGCAAAAAAAAAAAAAAATCCAAGTCTTAAATTTATGCTGAAAACTACTTTGGGAATTAATTATTTTCTTTTGACATGTTTTTTTGTAATATGTGGCTGACATACCGGTGTCCTGGCTGATATGCTGTCAAAATATAATTATCATTGTAACTCCTGCCATTATACGCCAATTCTGAAATTAAATCAGCAATTCGGATTCACCTTACGGTCAAGCATTCTTAAGCAGGAGCCTTTTCCCCAACCATCTCTACTAGGCAACATTCCTGTTAAAAAAATGATGACAATTTAGGCCCAGATGTGGCCATATGAAATGGAAACAAGTGGGTATCAAAATCCCAAAAGCAAAACTCCAGAGCCTTATTTGAAATCTGTAACCAGTTCAAATGCCAGACATTAGCCTAAGAACTGATAATTCCATTCACAGTCTCATAAGGTAAAAGCCATCAATAAGGATTTGAATCTTTAGCCACAGGCTTGGACTACTGCAAACCATGTGGAAAAATAAGGATGGAGATCATACCCCTACCAACATCACCTGGAAGGACAGGAGCATTGCCTGCAACTTGGTTAACTGAGCTCATGTGTCAGTCTCAGGGTTGGGGATACTCTGATAGAACCTTTGCACAGCCTGAGTGAGTAACAAAATCCTCTTTAAATTCCCACACAGCATCTTTAGGGCCTTAACCTTTACAAAGCAGTTCTGTAGCCCGCAGAGCCCCTCACAGCACTTTTATCTGTCACCTAAGCAAAACGGGTTCTTTTTCTTGCTGCTCTTCTACTGTTAAATCTTCCACATAGATTCTCATACCTGCAAGTCCTATAATGTTCCCACTGGTGTAAGATTCACCCCCTCTTTACTCCCTTTTCCCCGCTCCCTTTTCTAGTGCAGCCTTTGGTTTACATTAGCAGGCCCTGAACACAGTTTACCAACAAACCAGAATGCAGCAGCTCCCTCAGATCAAAGAATTTTCTAATCAGCACCAACTGCATACACCACACACAGAAAAATCCCAACAGGGAGTTTGAGTAGATCAAAGTGAAAATGACACTTACTAAGGGAAAGATACTATAGAGGGTTCCACCTGCTGAACCACAGTCCAAGTGAGTCCCACTATTTGTAGTAAGTTCAGAATTACAGGGGGGTTTTGGTAATACACTGAAGATCACCTGCTTCCACCACTTCTTCTCTGTATCAATGTTAATTCATAACCATGATCACCAATCAGAGCAACTAAAATGGGCTGTAGTTGTAATTCAAATTAGTAGAGAAATACTGACTTGAAAACTACTTTTCACTCCTTAACTTCAAATAACAATTCAAAATTTTTTGTTGTGAGAAATCTAACATCTGAAGTATTGCAAAGGCTGAACAATTCACAATAAGCTGAACGTTGCAGTAAAAATTTTACAGCAAAATACTTCACTGACACAAACAATTCTATACCCTTTTTGTTCGACCGATTCTGTACAATATATGCAAATAGATATATAAATAGTAAAAATTATCTATGAATATAAATATATAATATATAAAAATATATATATAAAATATAATACATATAAATATATATAAAAATATTTTAAATTACTTTCAATCAATAAATTTACTACATTGTGCAATCCTTCCTCAAAACTGTTCAGTAACTACGAATTTTCAGATTGGCATAGAAACTATGTTTAATCATTATAACCAGTTCCTTGATAAAGGCATTCAAACTAGTTCTGCAGTTGAAAGATTCAACAGAGCAAAACCACAGTAGTTAATTAGAAGAGAAAAAAAAGTAAAAAGGAGTAAAAATAAAAGGACATTTGAAAGCAAATTTCATCCTTCACCTAACCTAAGAAATAATGAGAAAGAAATGAAAGGAAAAGCAAATAACCATTTATCTGTATACTGATTGTTCACCCAGTCTCAACATGAACTGGATGTCAGAGATATTCAAAAACTCTTAACAAATTGAAAACAACAAATACTAACATTCAGACTGTCTTTTGCTATGAACTAGCCAGAATTTCCAGTTTTTCCACTGAAATTTATGATAATGCTGTATCAAAACCACCACAGAATTACTTCCAGACACGTATATCAACAATTATGGTACGTAAATCAAAAGTAATAAATATGTAAGAGATAAATTCAAATTAGAAAATGTTACTAATCAAGTATGAAAGGGCATAACAAAAAGCCAGATTTAATTTTTTTTAAAATATATCAGACAATTGAAAGCAAGTGAGTATTTCTGTCAATTCTACAGGCCTGGAGTAGAATACTACTGAAGTAGATGACCACTGATATGACATCTCATGGAGGAGGGTGCAAGCAAAGAGGTTCAGAGATTGACTTTAAGAAAAAAAAAAAAAAAAATCAACAGTTTTGGATATAAAATTCACATATTTACAAAATCACCTAAGCTTGAAATTCAACTCATCACCTGTGTCTAGATTGTTCCATGTAAATTCTGAGTACATACTACTTACGTATTCTTAACGTAAATGTATACCAACTTTTTATGTTGTAGCACTTCAATAAGAGAAAACAACTACATCCAAAATCCTGAATAAGTACTTGGACTACAGGGAAAACCTTGGTCTCACAAAGCTCAACACCAGAACTCCCTAGTATGGTTAAACTCACAGTATGGTATGGTTAAGACATGTTTAAGATACCCATGTTTGATTGTGTAAATGAAAAAGCCTAAATGTCAACTTAAACACCTAATTTTAAATGGAAAGTCATCCCCTGAAGGCATAATCTTTCACTTACACACACTAACACAAAAATAAAGATCACAGGCAATGAAAAACAAACCAAAAGGCCATGCAGTTTGCAAGATCAAATATTTATTTCAAAAATTTATCTTTATATTCAAATTCCAAGTTTCTGCACTGTAGTGGGAATATGCAATCATAAGTTTAATTTATCTTGATCATTTGCATTCCCTGGCAAACTGAGTTCAGGCAAAATACCTGGTTTTCAGTGAAGACCTTGGTTACCTGGTCTTCTATCTGGGTTCATTATAATGCAAAACAGTTGAGAACAAGCCTCAGGGTCACGTAATCCATTCTACACTAAATTGTGAATTGGCTCGTGATCAAACTTCATCCGATAATGAATGCTCATCAGCCATCACAAGAACTCTTCAGAGTATATGCGGAATTGTTTTAATTTTCACGTAAGACGAACACACAAAACTACAGCAGTTGCGTAACTGATTTTGCTTCTTAAAATCTTGCAGAACTTAAGGTCAGTTTCATAGTTAACCATGTAAAAAGCTGAACAAAAATTGAAAGCAATTAAGAGTATTGAATATTTAATTTTTTAAGCAGGATTAATGCCTTGGCATACCTCTCATCATTCTCCTTGACCAGAGAGGCTATTTTTCATTCTTGGCCTTAAAACAGCATATGTGAAAAATGTACTTCATCCCTTCTTGCTTGATGATGTTACCATTCAGCAGTCAAATATTGTCCATCATTGTCTGCACACCTCAATCCATTTGGACATGGCCAAACAATTATTTCAAAACCAGTAAATATCCCAACCATAACTTAATCTCTGGTAAATTAACTCTTAAAGAAGTTCTTAGAACTAAAATATGCCCTTCACATTATTAGGTAGCACGACTCTTCTGCATTGGTTGCACCAAAGTTCACTTTTTCTGATAAGTTTCAGTGGTAAGTACTTCAAGCGGGAGGTACTGGCAGTCTTCTTACTATTTCCATAGCTATCTTTAGATAGGCTTTAGCCTGCAAAAACAGAAACATATATTTAGCACCTTTTATTTTCTATAAAAAGGAGTACTGTATATCTCATTATGTATCTGTTCTTTCACACATTCAAAGAAAACCAAAGATGTTTAAATAAATGGTTTCAATTTAGCCTGTGTTCAAGAAAAATGATGCATTAATACATAAAATAAATATAAGCATTATTTAAAATATTAGGGGAGGGGGAGTTTATAAAATTTAACTTGAATATTATCCTAAGAATAGAACTTGACTGAAAAATTTGTCTTTAACAGCAGAGTTACCAGTCTTCTGGAAGTGTTGAGAAGGAAGTAGACTGTTTTGTCCCGTAGGTGCTACTAATTACAAACTTCCCCTCACCAAGACAACCAACATGCACCATGCCAAGGATATAGAGAACCAGAGAAAACAACAACATTCCAAAAACAAGTTTTTTTGAGACATTTAATTCATTACAGACTAGACTACACTACAGAATTTCCTATTCAGATATTTAAAATTAAAGTATTTTCAAAACAAGTCACCTTTCCCAAAATCTGAAGGGGGTATTGGAAAGAACTGATTCTGCAACTCTAGAATCCACATAGTTAAATTTCTCTTTCACACCAGCGTGTGGCATCTGGTCAGACACTTTCAGCTGGAGAGAACACTGCATAAAGTCCAACACAGGACCTCAGAATTAAACTAAGTAATTTGCATACCATGCTCAACAACTTGTAGTTGAAATAGAACATGTCCTTTAAAATAAATCATGATTTACAGATTTTTAACTAAAAGAGTATCTTTGTATATGTGTGTGTATATATATAGTACATTGTTTCAGAAGTTGATTACCTCCATTGTTAAAAATGTACATCTCATCTATAATTTGAATTTGTCATGCCTCAGTTTCCAGCTGGTGCATCACATTGTGTCTGTCCAGTACACAACGAAGTGCCCTACTTGAGTTTGCTCCTCCTCTGTTAGATTGTAGCTAACCTAATTCTTCATCTTCTCCAGTAAGTCTGCATACAGAGCCCACACTGACAAGCTTTCATGTTTTGACAGAAGAAATCCGCACAATAACCCCTACCACACTGATCCTTCCTGCCTCCTACAGCACTCTCAGATGGCTCTAAACATGAATTAGACCTTGCATCCCTGCTGAGCCTTTAAACTAACAAACTGACACATGCCAGAGGCCAGAGCTTGAGAGGTAAGAAGGGAAGTTCTGTCACACCAGGGCCACTACTACCTGCTGTCTGAACCAGGTACCACAAGGCCACGCACTAGTCACATGTCTCCTCTTTTCTAGGGATTGCTCCTCGCGTGTAGCATTTTCTTTTCTGGGACTCCCAGCCTCAGCATCTCAGTGTTCACATCACCTTAAAACTAAAGCCATGTAATTTTCTGAGTTTGTAAGGAATGCAGACAGCAAGGTAGAACTGTTTTCTCCCATATGCATGTCTTCGTGGCAAGAACTATAGAATGAATTATAGAACTTAATTCACAAGCATGAAATTCAAACTTCTATGGCTACAGCTGAAGTGCAGTTGGGTAACAGCTTGTGTGCAACTTCCACCTCACTTAGTTATGCATTCCCTGGAGGGTGAGGCTACTCTCCAGCTAACTGCTCACCTAGAAAAGATAACGGACTAACTTGGAATAAGGTGACTGACTCAAGTCAAGCTGCCTTTACAGTTAAGTATTTGAGTAACTGGTGTAGGACCACCCCAAGTGGGAATTTTGAACTATCTTGAATAGTCCCACAAGCAGCTCCTACTTTGCACAAATCAATTCTTGCATTTTAATGAGTCAATTAACAACCTGCTTGGAAAATCTGGCCCCTTCTAGAGACTTTCCAGGCTGTTTTCCTGCTTCAGAGTTGACCAAACTGAAGAAGAATTATAAATCCACCATAAACAGACTTGATTGCTTGTATAAATGTTACCCTTTATCAAGATCCCAATAAATTTAAGATTTTCCCTTCCCTAAAAATGCTTTTAATGAATGCCTGAGCAACAATTTCCCAGTGTACACTGCCTCTATTTTTGCCAAACGGCTGGTCTGCCACTTGGCAACATGAGGTTCCTAGTGCAATTCCTTGTAGTCAGAATTCTAGTATTACCTAGCCCTACAGTTATCAACAATTAGTCTTGCCTGCTAAGCATCCTTTTTTTGTTTTCCTAGACCACTATTCTGTCCATTGGATAGACCAGTCTCTCATACATGTCCTCATAGAACTCTACCAGAAACCTGGCTTTGACAAAAATCAACTGCTTGGAGCCTTAGTTTCCTACCTTTGAACAAATCATTTAGCTATGAATCAGGGTATGTCTACCAATCAATACATCTTAAAGGTCTAAATGGAATCTTGGTAACTGTCAATATGCATTACACAAAAACAACCCTACATGTATTGAAGAGTTTCTCCTGCTCATAATCTTTTCAATGTAGCATCTGTAGACAGAGAGCAGAGTTCATCTGTTTACTCCATCCTTACTAAGCAAAAGAAGTTGGGTTGCAACTGAAAATGGACAGGGTTCATTATTTCCTTTCTGTGTGGAAAACCAGAAAAGAAAAAGTAAAGGAGTTTTTATCACTAACAACCATTTTCATTTTAATAGGATAAAAGCAAGCTTCACAGATCAGTTATTCCCTTTATGTTTGAAAGCTCTAAAGGAAAAGTTTATAGACTTTTTGAAGGCCATTTTTTGCCAATGAACAACTTTATATTTAACGATAACATATCAGTTATCATTCCCCCTGCTTCGTGAGGATTAAAAAGTGCATAGGAAGACAGAATGCACTAAAATGAGACCAGACTTGTTTATCAAGAACAATGCCTAGATGGGACCTGAGAGCAGCACCAGGAAGGCCAGAGGTAGAGGTGGAAGGTGATGTTCATAGAGTCAAAAGAGCTGGGTAACAGCCACGTGAAAGACTGTTCATCTCTCAAACACTGGTACAAACACTGCCAGAAGTGCACGGTTCTTAGGACCTCAAGGGCACAGCCAATGATGAAGTGTCTAATGACAGTATAGATGGTGGAGTAAGAAATAGAGAACTTGCAGTGAAGTTCACCAGGAAGTAAAACTGGAAAGTCCTGCTTAGCCTAAATAATCACAACACACTGATTCATTACTCGGTAATGAATCTGCATTATCATGGGATAACAGAGGTGAGATTTAAACTGCAAGACTTTTTATTAGCTCATCGAATTAAGCCCTACAGTAATCTTAGAGAAAGATGAGCCTTTCAGTTATGGCATTTCATTCTCCCTAAAAATCTTATCCGTGAGGGAAGAATGCATCACTGCTAAGACTACTGCAAAGAGACTGGACAGGTCACAGCTGACTCTGTCCTGTTCTCATGGATTGTAACCAGTTTGACTTGACCTGCGAGTTTGCCTTCCACTGAAATGCAGATCTTAGCCTGCAAACATCTCACTACAGTCGCTTCCAGGATCTCGTGCAATGGCCACGCAAACACAGAACCCAATTTACAATGAACAAAGTCAAAATAGGTAGGACCTGTTATCATATTTGCCTTCACCCAAACCAGTGCATACAAACAGCCATCAACTAAGAAAAAGCATACAGATACCATCACTTGCTTGCAGGCCTAGTACACCACAGACTATAAATCCCAGTATAAATCCGTGGGTTTTAACTTCTGTTTGTGATTACAAGACACCAAGACTACTACAATGCTTTATCCAGCCCAGCAATCCAAAGCAGAATCTATGTAAGCCCTGAGTGTCTGGAGTATCAAAAGCTGTGGATGCTACAAGGAATTTACATCTGCTCAAGTGAGCTGTTAGGGCTTATACTTTATTCATTGCTAAAGGAAGCTAGCAACCATAAGCAACTAATCAAATAGTGACTATCACAAGGACAAATACTAGACTTAGCTGCCATCTACATGAAAATAATCATAGTTGATAGCTTTTGTTCTTATTGGCACTCTCTGCTCCACCAACGTCCGTTTTCCAGTTCAATCAGACTTTTAAACAGCTTTAATTTCTATGGAAATTGCTTGCTATTTTGCCACAACTCCAATGTTCAGTGCATGACCGGAGCTGCCCTCTAATGTCTATATTTTACTGTGGTCAACTCAGAAGGCACTAAAAGCATGATGATAAACACAGCTTTAAATGAGTTTCCACTTCAGATAAAAGCTTCATGTCACCCAGAGAAATTCCTGCTTGCTGCAAGAGATCCGGAGCCTTTCCCACTCTGTCCTCTGGGCAGTTCTACCACAAGATTCTAAGCATTTACTTGCAACTTCTGCCAAGCTGCAATGAAGCCACAGCCCAGAAAAGGAGACTTAATGAGACAATAAAAGTCAATCCATACATTATAACATGGAGGAGATGGGTAAGTTTTATGAAACTAAAAACTCAAAGAAAAATCCTTAGTGTTCATGGGAAATTTCCTGTCAATCCTATATAACAGCAGTTGCAAAAGCCAAGGTATTCTTTGAGGGAGCCTCAGCTGGGTAACACTGCTATCTCAAGGTGCCATTATGCATGTACATCACTCGGGTACCATTACAGACATCTAAAAACACATCCTGTCCAGAAGACACCGTTAAGCAGAACAGTGCAAATCAAATGCAGCATAGTAACACCCTTCAAACAAACTAACCACCACTCAGAATTTTATTCAGTGGAGAGAACCATAAATGAGAGTCTGAAGATTAACTGTACTATCTATACCCTGAATGAAGGATTTGAACCTACACATACCAAATGTTACTGTGATCATTCAAAGGAAGCCTTGATGGTAAGGCATATTACAAATCGTATTGTGCAGGCTTCTTTGGAGTTTGCTTTTCTTTTAAAAATATTACACCCTGGATTGACCACTCATTAAATGGAATTCTTGATGACAGCAAAAAGACACAAAGTATGATTCTATGATTATTTGCTACCAGTACTCCTACATCTGTGCATGATCAATTTCACCAGGTTGCAGTGATCCCTCACTTGTTTTCCCTACTCTACCTTTTACCCTCCCTTTTTCTCCCCTATTCTACCATTTCAGTGGTATTCTTGCTTTTCCTTTACTAGCTTTTGCTGTTTAGTGACTCTTTTGTATGTTTGAGTGAGCCAAAAAATGAAGTTCTAATCAGCCAATCCACCTCCACAACCTGACAGAGGAGAAAAATACTCAATTTATCTCCAGAAGGTCCTGGTTAAGTCCTCACTGTTGATTAAACTAAGAAATTATTAGCTTCTTGTAGAGGATCTTGGGTCACTCCCAACTGCTGCATTAGGCTGACATGTGAGTACAGCAATATTCAATTTCTACAGCACCTTACAAATTTTTGTCAATAAAGAGTATTAAGAAAAAGCCACAATTTAAACAACTAGGCTGACAGAAACACTAACACAGACAATGTTATACCAAGAGCAAAATCCTCTTACCAGCACTGTTTATTTCTCCCTGAGGACTGCCTCAAGCTTCACCAGAGGAGAACTCCAGCCATCAAACCTTCATATCCTTTAGCTATATTGTCAGCCCTTTCCATAAGTAGATTAGTCTTGTGTATTCTGTGCCTCCTCTGAGGAAGAACTTTCTAAGTTCAAATATGCACAGTTCTACAAGTAATTTTCTTCTTTAGTTGTTAGCAATTTCCTTGTCATTTGTGAAAAAGGACATCCCTTTTCCACCAACTACATCTAAGCCTTAAAATAATCAATTGAGACAAGTTTGCTTATGCATTTTGAAATTCTAGTGTAGAGTCAGAGCTATACTTACAGATCTGCAAGGCACGTTGAACTCCATAGCAGATGTGTAAGCAAAAAAAGTATTAACTGGCATATTTTAGAAACACCCTTTATTCTAGGCTTGAGAGAGTTTAGAAGGTGTGACAGCATGCTGAGTTTCTAAGAAGTGAATCACTATCCTTACTCCCTACCGCTTAAATCTGCCAGGTATTATTTCAGGTCTATGATTCTGTATTTGATTTTTAAGTGTGTTCTAACAAAACCTGTTCAGAATTTTGTATAGAAATCTCCTGCACATTTAAGGGGCAAGAGCAGAGATAATTTCAGCAGACACTGTTCTCTATCTGAAAAATTGTGATTGTGATTTTAGTTTATTTGAGAAACATGGTGATGCTTATCATGTACTAAAGATTAGGATCTGACATTACATGACCTCTTCCATTACCAGTTACACACTAAGAATTTAATTTTTCTTTTAAAATGTAAGAGAACAATAGTATTTTTTTCTGTCTTTAAAATGAGAAGCAAATCGGGGATAAAGGGAAATTCTTTTTTATTCTGGAGAGATTAGTGAAGTTTAAAAAACCTCACTGTCTGAAAAGAATGATTATCTCACAGACACAACGGTAGAGAAGGATATTAAGAGTTTTCTACAGAAGCACATATATTTGTAAATCTTTGTTCCTCTTCCTATTTAACGTAAATTTACCCAAATGGTGATTATAACCCACCCTTTTGTTATCAAGAATATAATTCAACGAGGAACAGATTGCAACACAACTGACTTCCTTGTCTTTTTTTATTTTCAGAATGCTACCTACATGTCTGGACTATTAGATTGATAGTCCGGAAGGCTAAAGACCATTGGTTATTACAGATTTCTGATACTGTGAGCTGTAAGCCTCATCTCAGTTTGCTCAGCTGTTTTATTTCAACTTTGGCCAAAGCCACGCATCCATTCAAACCTTCATGCTGCTGATCAAACTTCCCAGAGAGAGACTACCATATGGATTATAAGGACCCAGACTTAGGACCACTTCATTATTCTACAGCATGCGCCTTGCCCAAATCTAGCAAAAAATATTGCATTCAATTAGAAATCAACACACCATAGTGCTGTTGCTTCTCTTCAAAACCAAAATGATGTATTGCAATTTTAAGACTGCCACTGTTCCTCCAGAATCCCGATCAGTATGTTAATAACACTGGATTAATACTGTTAATCCCATCCTCCCTTTTTTTAATCTTCTAAAATACTGGGCAGGAAAAAATATTTCGGCATGTGCCTAGTAATCATGATATTAAAAGAAGTTACCAATATCAAATTGATTCTACTATCTATTATCAGCATTAATCACTTTTTTCAGTATAACATCTAAGCAGCAGCCAAGAATGTGGCTTCATCCTGCCACATACTGCAAACAGCACCCTGCTCTACAAAGCCTATGTGTTTTATATGTACAACTGCTTTTCTTTACAGACTTGTGTATTTGACTCCCACCACCTCGCCAACTAGTATTTTCCACAGGCAATAAAATATTCTGGTAAATGCAGAAATCCATTTCCTCCTGCGTGTAAATTGCTCTACTTCCTGCTGAAAAAACCCCAGGTACTGACAATACGCAGGTTTTGTTCCAAGCATCTTGGGATAGGACCCTTTGACAGTTTCCAGGCTCAGCTACCAAAGGCTTAACTGACAGTTTTAGAGAGCCTACATTAGCTGCAAGGTCTCATGAGGCTTGACACTGACCTTCCTCCTCTTGGCATGCTAGGACCTGGAGCAAATCTTCACTGCTCTGAATGATTCAGCCCAATTAAACAAAACCAAACTCACAGAAGCAGAACGGATGACCAGCATTCCAAAGTCAAGGGCCTGAGTTACTTAATGATACTACTTTCTTTTACTTTATTTCCTAAAGTCCCATGTAGATTTTAGTTCCATTTTTCCAACAGCAATAACAAGAAGTACTCTCCATTTGTTTTCAGAGGAGATCTTTTTGTTGTTTTAAGTGCAGTGCACCAAACTTACAGCATCACTTTGAGGCTGAGAGATCACAACAGGCTGTCCTGAATCACACGTCTCCCGTATATTAACATGTAGTGGAATGTCTCCTGCATCAAAAATACCAAGATAGACACGTGTGAAGATCTAATATTTTTTAAATGTTTCTTTAAAATAGCCTCAAAGCAACTTGATACCAAATTCCAGTTCAGTATATTCTTTGAATCACTTATCTCCAAAAGCTAGAATTTAAAAATGAAAATGGGCTCCAGGACTGTCTCCTTACATCCATAATGAACAGTGCCAAACACACTTTGGACTTCTCATTCCCTTAATAGGAAGGACCATGTTTAGTAGTCATTTATTAGAGAAGGCAGGGCTTTTTGCCTCAAACATACAAAAAATATAGGCTGAGATACAAATTATTTTGTGTACAGTGAATAAATTGCCTGAGTGTTAGGCAAATACTCATCATGCAACTTACTGTTTAGCCTACTTCTTCATTGTATATTCTTTTCAGTGCTGTCTTAAGATTTTAATCACTGTTCAAAGACTTCTTTGAATACTTAATTTCCAAATAACAGCATTTGTTATTGTCTTTATTAGGCCTTGGATCCAATTCAAAGGTGGACAACTATTCAGTTCATTCTTCTTTCCAACAGAAATCTTCTTTATATTCTGCTTTTATAATGAGCAGGGAACTGTCAGGGAGGAAAGGAACGTTCTAAAGAGAATCAATTAGCAGCCCTATTTCATTCTGAAACTTACTTTCTGAAAAACAAATTTCAGCATTACAAAAACACATGGAAATTCCTATGTTTAGTTTACTGCTACATAAGTAATTATTAAGTTATTTGAAGACCAACTTTCTTCTAACAGAAGACACAGCTACATTTTATACCATGGATGGATACAGGCAGAACAGCCTAGCTTAGTTCACTCCAGATTAATGTAAGAAATTGTATCAGTTTAATTCATGTACTATAACAACATTTTTTTAACTTAAACTAAGGTCAGTGTAAATTACTGATATTCAATGTATTGAGAATAAGAAAAATTTTAAACTGTATGAAAATTGACAAAGTTTAAGAAGAAAAAAAAACACATCCCAAAGTAAGAAGGAATAGAAATAAAAGACAGTTATGGCTACCAAACTTCAGAAAAAAAATATCAGGGAGACAAAATTCAGTAGCACAAAACAAACCTTGTTCACACTTTCCTTTAGGGAGCAATAAAAAGACAAGACAATCAGAAGCATATGAAATAATGAACCACCCTTGCAAGTGTCCTGGCAACTGCTAATTGTGTTCTGTCAAACAAAAACAAGGGAGGTGTTCAGTAAAATTCATGGCAGCCGATTCTGAGCAAGCAGAAGGAATCCTGCACATTGTTACCCTGCAGAATTTGTCAGAGGTTACTTTGTCACGTTTCAAAGGAGGACAACGCACTTACTTAAACAAACAGAATAGCCATAGATATTGCAAGATATAACCAAAATAAATTTAGAAATACTAATTTTAAATGCATTTTATAGACATATATGTAAAAGTATATTATCAAGGCTTTGGGGCAGAATTTGAATGACATTGAGATAAAACTCCCATGTGGGATAGATTAACGTAAAATCTGTAAGCAGTAATTCTTACAACACCATATGGTATATAATGGTCATCCCTGAAAGGAGTGTACTAATCAGATCAAGTACTGTAATTCGAAATTTAACCCTTGGGGCATTATTCTTTATCTTATTCTGGTCTTTCACTGACAGTTTGAAGTTAAACTTCACCCTTGCTTTCTTCGTACATCTCATCTATCCCCTATTAAATCTGTAAATCTCTCACATCAGTCCTAATTAGATACAATCACAATCAGTTCTGCCCTCTCAGGAAATAACAAAAACCACCTACAGAACCAGTGGCATGGTACATCATCTGTGTCGGTGTATCTAAATGCATGTTTGATTCAACTGCTTACAGAGCATTTGCATCCATCCACAGAACCCAGGATGGCAGAAGCCCCCTTGGGCTCTGAGGAAAACTCATTATATATTCAGAAAACTAAAAGATAGCCCAAAAGCATGTCTTTAATTATGTGCTGCCTTGCTATCTTAAGTCTGTATCAGACCTTGATGTTTCTATGTTGATCTTTCTAAGTGAGCTTCCTGGTTCTTTTTAATGAATTAGCTATGGAAAATCATTGAGATAATTACAGTAAAGCATGGAAACACATCATTAGCACATTCAATTATCCCATTTACTAGCTTAATTATGCTGTGTTATATTCTTTATTTACAACACAGGTTGAACCATGACTTTTTAAAGTAGCAATGCATATTTTAAAGATCTATGTATATTTTAGCTCATAGGTATGCCAGATCATTTAATTATGCCTAATCATAGAATGGTTGAAGTTGGAAGGAACCTTAAAGACCACCAAGTTCCAAACCCCCTGCCAGAGACAGGGACAAATTTCACTAGACCAGGTTGCACAGAACCCCATCCAACTCGGCCTTGAATACTTCCAGGCCCATCCAGACGGATGGAATACCCATCCATAACTTCTCTGGGCAACCTGTGCCAGCACCTCACCACTCTCAAAAATTAGAATCTCTTCCAAGCCTCTAACCTAAATCTACTCTCCTTCAGTTTAAAGTAATTCTCCCCTATCCTATCATTGTTCGCCCTTGAAAAAAAGTCTCCAGCTTTCTTGTAAGTGCCCTTTAGGTACTGGAAGGCTGCTATAACATCTCCACTGAGTCAGTATGTAACAACTCATTTAATTTAAATGAAATAAATGAGAAAACGTTTATTGACATGACTGGACACAGTTTAGGTCTGTCCTAAGACCAAAGGGAATTCTTGGTTATTTGCAAAAATTGCTGTATAATCAATAACCTATAAATTTCAGGTAGTATAGCACATTGCTATCAGAACAATTCATGTTCTAGATTGTTTGTAAATACAAAAAGATTTAAGATGCAATTCTAAAGTTTTCATATTCAGTCAATATTGCCATTACAAGAATGACAAGGAACAGAGCACACTACTTATTAATTCTATCTGAACACTGTCTGAATATAGAGTAATCCAGGATTACACAGCTCCATAGTTCAGTTCATGCTTCAAGCACATCATTACATTTTTCTTCAAAAATAAAACTATTTCCACATTCTTACCCAAAACATCCAACCCAAGGGTTTTTGCTAGATCTCTTACACCGTCAGCTCCAAAAATATGTGTCTCATGCTTACATTTGGGACACTGGAAAACACTCATATTTTGAACCAGTCCTAAAACCTGTTAAAGTAAAAGATACATGTTCAAACCTGGCATACAATCTCTTGTATTTCCATTATTCATCTCTGACAATAAAGCACAGATATCAACTAAGAATTGACACAGGGTACTCATTTAAAATAGGAATTAGACTCCTTAACATCATTATCAGCTCTTACTAGTCACATCGGTTGCACCATCATTTATGCGTTATATCAATTTCATTCACATTTATACCTCTCAAAGACTGACATAGATTTGTAACAAAGCACACCTCTTGCATAAACCTATCAGGCCAAGAACTCTCTCTCCCTGCCAGTATTTAATTTTCAAACTCTGAATACTGGAAGCATTTCCATGCTGTAATTTACAGTTTTGTACTTTTCAGTTTCAGGAAACACAAATTAAAACACACCATTACAAGAAATCACACAATCAGACATGCTTAGAAGGTATTTTTGTAAGTTATCCTGTAGGGAAATGTTTTCAAAAAGAACCAGATTTGCTATTCTTCTGAAGCGCAGAAATACATTTTCAAGATCAAACAAAAAAAATAGTTATGTGAAAATAAGTGGCAAAAAACATAGCATAAAAATCTAATATACGCATCCTGGGTACCTTTCTGTTGATGCCAGGTGTTCAACATCATCCTTACAAAATATGACAAATGAAAATTTGCCAAATCATTCCTAAAATAACATCTTCTTTCATAATATACAATAATGCTAATGATAGCACTGATCTCATTTTATTCACCTAGTAAACAAAACGCTTCATTGAGGCAGAGCAGGATTTCCACAAGTGAAGAAAACAGCATTCAAACACTACAGGGTGAAAGTTTCTACTCATCTGCTAATTAACCTAAGACCTGCTTTAAAGGGTTTCATGCTACAGTATTTCACTTTCAGATTTATGTGTTATCTAGATCTGTCAAACAACAGCCAAGTCTTAAATATATGACTGTGTATTTTATATTGTTATTTATTCTCCAGCACTTTGTACTTCTAGATTTCCCTCAGCCTTCTAGTTTTGTGCTTGAACAACCTGGCCTAGTTAATAGAGAAGAAACATATCCACTATGCTAATGAAGCATATAAAAAAGGATATACTACTGTTCAATGCAACCAACTAATAAAAAGTTATTTGATTAAAAGTTAATGTACAAGTTCTGGCACCAAACTTGAAATTCAGAAGCATGTTATTTACAATATCCTAATAAAAATTTCCTTATCTATAAGCTAAAAATTATCAAAAGACAGTCACCTGCTTTTCTCTGTTTTTACACCAGGAGACAATTCCTGAGACACCCAACTTAAGTGCTGAGGTCTGATTTCAATTTCAGGGGGACTGAAGTGATCAGGTTTATGGTTCCTTGGTGTGCCATCAACTTCCTAGGTAACCATCAGTCAGTTAGTTCACATTGTAATGCTTTAAGTAAACATGCACAATATTTCTGTCTTCCTACTTCTCAATTTTTGGCTCTAACATCTGCTCCCAATATGAAACCATAATCTTGGCTGAGTACTCTGGATGCTACAGAAGTACCAGTAAGAACTTAAAACAAGCCATTTTAGTATATCAGAAGGAAATACATAGCTGAGTTTATCCAAGTAGTTTTTTGAAACCTAAAAAATCCACAATACAACCTTCCAACTCAAGTAAATGTAAAAAAATTTTGCAGATTTAACTGAAACTGTATCTTTTCCTTTCAGGGGTATGACTGATAAGATAAACCATCCTGAACTGAACTCAACTTCAGCAGGTGAAAATAGGCAATTTTTTCCTAAATACTCTAAAGTTACTCACTTTGAGTCATCTCCTGGAATGCAAGAAAACATGGACCAAACTCAAGTAATGAGCAAGAATCTTAAAACTTGTTGTGATAGGGGTCAGTACCACTTCACAAACTCCTTATTGGAAGAGTAGGTGTGCTCCACTGCACAAGAGATGACACTCCTCTTTTAACGACTATGTCCTAAGACTGAAAACATCACTTTTGCACTGTAATCCTAATTTTAACACTCTCATAACCAGGTTTTCATCATTTCCCTCAGTCATTCTATTTTAATTTTGATATAGTAAAAGTACAAAAAAGTTAACAATTGTGACTTTACTGTTGTAATAATACATGTGTCATCTGAGTCTTCAACAACTAATGACAGTAGGTATGAGAGGAAGGTGGTATATATAGACCTATATGCACATGGGAGAGACTGCAGTTCATGAAATTAAAAAAAACCAAAAAGCATAATTCAGCAACCTATGGACTCTCTGCTTCTTTGAAAAGTACAATCTTTGAAAGCATTTTTTCACAAGGATTTTGGAGATTAGAATTTTAAAGATTAGCCAATTATACAATCTGGATACATAATTTTAGCACAGTCCCACAGACTCCACATCTTTGACGTAAACCTCAGGTTTGAAGCTGTCCATCAAAAATTATGTAACTACACTTTCTTTAGATCCTCAGATTTAAGGTGGCACTCAGAAATGTAACACATAGTCAGGAGTGGCTTTAAAACTGAAGTAAATGACACATCTGCACATACAAGCTTAGAAAAAAATGAAGCAGCGTCATGAAAAAGTAAGACCTGATGACTCATTCAAGCACATTCAAACCCAACATCTGGCATAACAGCTTTACTGGGCCTTGGAATTGATTTAGCAAGATCTGAAAATTCCAGTGAATCAAAATAGATCATACTTAATCTTATCTACCACTAGTCAAATTAATATTAGCCAAGCCTATCCTAGAATGCATGGCTTTCTTAGGAGTCATTCTCTTCAAAAACATTTAACAAAATAGTCTTAGAAAGAAATCTCAGTAATTTCTCATTAAAACAAAAGGAAAATTCAGCAAAGAGCTAACCTGAACACAATTTGAATTGAAGAAAATAATTTTACATAATTTTAGCAAACTCAAACATAATCTCAAAACATTCTGTATGTTATTCTTCTTGGTTTCCTTCAGCAGCATATTATAAATGCTACTGTACTTTCATTTTGATGCAAATATGCTTAAGGAATAATAGTGAATTTATTGCAGTATTTCTTTTGTTAAGCTATTCTGTAAATTAAAAAGAGATAAAGCAGTCACTTCAACTTTCTGTTGCATTTTTTTTAAACTGCCAAAGCACTACTTATGAAAGAAATTTCCTTTCTAAGAAAATAACCTACACACAGGTAAACAAAGAAATATCTTTTTTTCTTTACAGTTTATAAGAAAGCATTTGTTTCTATTTTCTGATCAACTGCCCATTCCAAAGGAAAAATTAATCTCTACATGAACATACTCTAGAGTAAAACATTCAGTTACTTAGCAACTTGTTGCATGCATAGAAAATATCATGTCAAAGATATTAGCCTATTTAATATTTTCCAATAATTTTGGATATTCTTAAATTTCCCATTTGCCAACCAAGCAAGCTAAGATATAAGCTATAAACCTCTTGAAAAACACTGATTAGACAGCCTTCTATTTGTCATGATAGTCACAGAGCCCTTCAAACGGCAAAGTGACAGTTAGATACATGCATATCTCTCCAGAAACTTAAATTTCATTCTTAAAATATACTAATATATGATTTTTCTACATTTCAAGAAATTTTGTATTTTAAGCTCCAACACAGACAGTGTTGAAGAGGACGTATAATGAGAACATAGTAAGACAGTATAATTGGTAAGCACACGTTACTTTGTAAGATTCTGTTTAGCAATCTGATCCATTCCACATGATTAAACAAACTGGTTTAAAAAAATCATGTATTATTATGACCTCAGCTGGAGAAAAATATTTCCTTTCTGTTAAAGCAAGTTCCTGATAAAGATATAAGATAGATTCCAATCCTTTTGTTTTGATAAGAATTTATGAAATTCAAGTCATTCCCAAATGTTCATCTATTATCCTTTATGGAATTATTTTTTTTATATTTTGGGGGGAAAAAAAAACCCAATGATATTTTTATTGTACAGGCTTACAGGTACATGGACTTTTCTAAACATTTCAGCTCCTTTGTGTGCATCCAATAAAGCCACATCTTGTGGAGTGGAGACAATCACAGCTCCTAGGAAAAGAAAACATGAAATCCCATTAAAATTTGTAATATTAATTACACTGCTAAATATTTTTAGTATATGCTACTATGTCAAAGTAGTCATACATTTACAGGCTTTTAAGGAAGAAAATGATGCAATGACCAAAATAACTGAAATACAATATGAAGTGATAAAAATAATTTAGATATTTTCATCAACTTTTTGTAGAAAACAATTTGTATTTTCTAAATGAGAAAAATGATCTTGTGTCACATCACCATGGATAGAAGATAAGATGTTCCACATGCTGACAGCTTGCAGAGGTGGTACTCTGGGAATATCTACATAGTAACTGTCCCGTGCCATAATTATACTCGAAAGCTTTTAATTTAACAATAAGCCTTGTCCTAAAATCAAGAGGCAGCTGCGTGTAATCAGGCTGTTGTTTCCTGGATCTGCTATGCTTTCTGATACAAGTGTTGACAGGCACAGTCTTTAAATACGTTACACAAGACACAATACCAGTGTGTTTGTATGAATGATACCACAAGGTAAGAGGCCAAATTATGCACACTTGCACTAGGTTTGAATAAAGTGTAGTGTTGCTCGCTGTCCAGACATGGCTCCAGGTTACCTGGCAGTTAGTACTACCATGAGTTATGAAGCATATAAAACAGCTAAAGCTCTCTGCCAAAGGTTAGGTTCTAAGCTAAAGTAAGCCTACATGTTACTATCATATACTGTATATATCATATATACTGTATATATCATATACTATATTATTGTACTCCTTCTGGTTTAATACAGCTTGCAAAACCAATACAGATATTAGAATATTCCACACCACTTCACTGAGACCATCTTTTTCCACATGCTCAGGGGTTTCAAACATTATCTCCTCAAAACTTGCAACAAAAAACTGTTTGTGCTCATCCCTATTCTAGAAAAATGTAATGTACAAGAGGGCATTACTGGCCAATTGAATAGCTTTGGTTTCACTGTGACCATCTAGTGTGTCACAAAAATTGTATTATAAAAAAAATGTACAGTGACATTAAGTCAACCATGCACAAGACATTTACGTCAAACTTCACACTAACAGCAATTACAACAGAAGACTTGAGATGTTTGAGACAGTGTTTCCTACTGTGTCTGCAGTTTCCAATCCTTGCTGTACACAGCAAAAGAAGAGGTGGGTAGATTTCCAGAGGCATGTAACCCCAGCATCTCTGGCAGGGTCTGGAGCACCAGAAGCCCTGGCACTCTGAGAACCCTCATGGCTCTAGCAGCACTGGGACAGGGATCGCTGCTCCTCCCACCATCCACCTACTGCTGGGTGGCATCTTGCCCACCTGACAGCCAGCCATTCCCAAACACAACCTGACAGCATGTTTGAATGTTTTCAGCCAGTGTTCTTAACCTCTAATTTGTGAAAGAAAAATACAATCTGGCACCTCACTTCTGAAAAGCTGCCAATCTCTTCTGCCTTACATACTATTATACACAAGTCCAAAAACTGAACGGCATGTGTAATGTACCAAGCAAATGCAATTTCCCTATTGTTTGCTAAAATTCTGGCATTGGAGTAATTTTCTGGTTTTGCCAATCCAACCTGCTTCCAACAGCTTCACAATGCAGAAGCCATCCAGTTACATCCAAGTCACCTTAGCACTTCATTTCACTAAACGCAGGGTTACACTTTTCAGCCAAAATTGAAATGTAAGGTTAATTCAACAAAATGAGTACACCTTTCCCTAAAAGCACAGGCCACAACTAAATAATTTAGACTCAATATCCTTGACTTTTCCGCATATTTGTAAAAAAAAAAGGCTCTTTCAATACTTGGACAAAATGCTTATTCTGCTTTCTTTTCAAACAAAATTGGAAATTTGTGCCATATATATATATATATATATATATATATATACACATACTCACGTTAGTTACTTCACTCTTCCCCACAATCTTCTCTCAAGCCGCCGGCTCAGTATTCCCTGGATCTTGGCATAGAAGCCAATGTGCAATCAATAAGACTGTTTCTGTTTCACTATTAATTTTTTTAAGAATCTAACGGCATGGCACGAAGGATGGAAACTGTGCACAAGAAAACCACCCAGTAGAACCACAAGCACCTTAACTGAGAAATATTTTTGACTAACAAATTCTCATCCAAAGAGAAAACGCAAAAATGCCAAAAGGATCCAATGACACATTGCAGAGTTTGGGCTGCCACAAATACCAACTCTCTGTACAAAAATCCTCTAGCTTCTGAAATATATGAGTTAAAATTATGCCCATGAACAATTTGCATGGCTTCTCCCACAGATGAAGACCAATACACTAAGAAGCTGCTGTTGAGGGTGTAATAATGTTTCACTACTATTTTCCTTTTTTACTCCGAACTGGATTACTTAACTTATTAACAGCCCGCCTGTACTGACTAATACCAATGCCATACAAAAAAAGTATCTTTTCCCTTAGTACAACTGCTAGTCCAGCATACCCAACCTGAAGTTCAAGAATTCAAATTAGTTGCAGCATTATTTCCTTTACTAGCAATCAAATATGGCAAATGAGACTTTTTACAGTGCTCCTCTTCCTAAGTTTGTGTATGTTTAATTCAGAAAGTGATTAAAAAGATAAGCAAGAAAGAACACAGCCCATGCTTTCCTTGCTATCTTGACTTTAGAGTTAGCAGGACTATAAAACAGTGAAGTTATTTTAATCAAAAAAGTAATGAAATATGACTGAATTCATGCAGACAATATTTCTCCTGAAGCAATATGTGAAATGTTTACACAAGTCTCTGTGTGAGACAAACTAAGGTTGAGAAATTGAATGGAGAAGTTGCAGAAACTATAACGCACATAAAAACATACTTCAAATTCTGTGTTTGCAGTTGTGTGCAGAGGAATAATTTCTATGCCTTGAGCATACTAAGGATATCTAAGTAGAGCACATTTATATTTAACTGACTTATCTACTCACTCATGCATCCCATTTATTTTTGTAATCTCACTGCATTTCAGTTGACAAAAAACTGATGAATGTTCACCAAATCACAAAGAATCAGGGAATGGGTAAGGTTGGAAGGGATCACTGGAGGTCATCTAGACCAACCTCCCTGCTTAAGCAGGGTCCCTTACGGCATGTGGATTTTTTCCAGATGGCTTTTGAGTATCTCCAATGAGGGAGACTCCACAACCCCTCTAGGCAATCTGCTCCAGTACTCAGTCATCCACTGAGTAAAGTTCCTTCTCATGTTCAGGTAGAACTTCCTGCATATCAATTTCTGCCCAGGGCCTCTCTTCCTATTGCTTGGCACCACCAAGAAGAGCCTGGCTCCATCCTCTTGATACCCTCCCTTCAAGTACCTAAATAAGCAAGATCCACACTCAGTCTTCTCTTCTCCACTTTAAACATTCCCAGCCCCCTAAGCTTTTCCTCATAAGTGACATGCTCCAGAATCCTAATCTTCTTCATAGCCCTTTGCTGGTGTAGCTCTGGGAGCTACACAGCTCTTTCATACTGAGGAGTCCTGAACTGGACACAACATTCCAGGTGAGACTGCATTAGCCTAAACTTGTATTAACAGCATTTTTAATCCTTAGGACAAGATAGATAGTCAGACCTTACAGTAGCTGTAACACTGTTTGCCTTTCCTTTTCAATCCTAGGTCCTTAGTCCTCAGCAAAAGAAAGGTGTGGCTACATAGCACATTGGTACTCACTCTTGTGGTGGACTGGTGTTCAGGAAATTAAAAGTGCTGAAACAACCCATAATTTCCGTGTTCAGAAAATATCACCTATATTCACTGCATCCTTAAAGTTTGCATTAGATGCTCTGATTTACAAAGCGTAAGGTGAAATGTCATCAAGCCTTACCTATAGTCAATTTGCATGCAAGCAAAAAACATGAAGGACTAAAAACCACCTGATAAGCAGCAGCATAGAAGGTATACTTTGGGATGAAAATGATTCCCATAATTCTTTTTTTTTTTTGCATTCTTTTTTTCCCTCCAGTGTCTTCACAGATTTCAGAAGCAGGCCAAATGTCTCTCATCCAGACAGATCATTAAGGATCCACACACAAGTATTAGACTGTGTCTTGCAACACTCTCTTAGCAAACAATGCCACCTCAAAAGCAGTGAGTATAACTGACCAAGGAGACTGACAGAGTTCTGGAGGATAAAGACACAGAATAATCAGATCTGCTGACTGACAGGCACTGAACATTCTTGGCAAGGAACCACATGTAGGTCTCAACGTAGCTGCAAGATGGCCTGTTCTGTCCATACCACTCAAGCACTTTTTGTACATTTTGCAATCTTTTCCACTGCATTAATCTCAAACTTGTAGGTGAGACTTTCCAGGAATAAATAACCCGGTTAATATGAATCTTCTCTGCTGTGGATCACTTCAGAGTGGCTCTGATCTTCTGTTAGATTTCTTGTTACCTTAAAGACAAAATGTGCCTGCAATAACAGATACAGTTTGCACTTGAAGATGCACAAAAAGATCTTGCCAGAACAAAGACTTCTGTCTTTGCTGTAGTTTCAACTGGCAAAGGTAACAGATAAACTAACATTAGAAAACTGTGCATTTCCTTGGATAAACCTTGTAAAGAAGTTCCCTTACCTTTTGTGCGTGACATCTCATTACAACTAGCAATTTAGAAGAACCACTAGTGAGATTTTCCATTACAGGGTACTCGCTCCAAACTCATAATATAGCTCATAACTGTTCTAAAGGCTGCATCCTGCCTGTGTCACGCCTTCAGCCTGCTTGCTACCTTCTTCTTGGAGGAGTCTTTGAAGAACTTTCGGACAGCTTATGTTTCCAACAGCCACACATCTTCTTCTGCCCAAGAACTAGCAAGTAATCGGAGAGAACACTACTATTAACTTGCCCATGAAAAGAGAACAGAAACGTTAGAGTAAGATTCTTTCTCCTGCTAAGTGGAATTGTCAGTGAAACCCCTAAGCAGAGGAATATCAAAAGCTGAATAAAGCTGTCACCCTAAAACTAAACTGCCACCATCAAAACTGATCTCTAAGTATTTTAACATCCATTTCACACTAGATCACATGGAGAAAGATACGGAAAGACAACTCTGTGTTAAAATGTTTGGTTTTGGTTATGGAAAACTGAATACATATGTCACACTAATGCAGTTTGTAATGAAATATTTATTTAGTGAAGTGAAAGCACTGAACACATTTGTGATAACATCTGTGAAGAAGCACTACCTGCAAAGTACAGGCATAAAATAAAAAGCTACTCTCTCACAAGACACTGCCACTTTACACTTTTCCTTAGCTATCTAAATTAACATTTTTCTGATCTACTCTATTACCCCTCCTGCTCTCAACAGTATTTTCCAAACACGTCCAGATTACTATCAGGATTATACTAGACAAAAGTAAAGTTCAGTGCCTCTGACAAATGAATATGTTTTTTTTAAGGGAGAGGTCCTAATCCAAAGAGAAGAATTGGCTAGGAGACTAATTCTACTGCAGAAAAAAAGACATTCAGACTATTTAAATCACCTCCCCAAACCATTATGTTCTTTACCTTTTTCCTCTAGAGGTGGGGATGGTAAGCAGCAGTTATCAAATTTTTTTTTTTTTCAGAAGAAATAGCTAGAGGAGAGAATGCAGCGGCAGTATTCATATGAATTTCTCTCGGCTTTAGGAATTGTCAGCTGAACATGAGGCTCGTTTGTTCTTCCCATTCAGAATGATTGGTCTAAAAAATGAGGCAATCTAGCACTAAACACATACTCAGCCACTGTTGCCAGACCTCAGAGAGCCCTAGTTTTCAAAGCCTCTATACTTCACAGCTTTTTCCTCAATACCTGGAAACTATTTTTCAGGAATGATAAAATTTAAAGAACTTACAGTGAGTATACTATCACTTCAGTTTCCATAGGCAATGGAAAGGGGTGTTACATCAATTTCCATGGGCCAAGAGTTAGATATAAATTTATATAAAGTGAGGTATTAATGTGTAAACTCATATTGTATTTTGGTCTCTAAATTAAGTTTACAGAGTCTACTGAGTCTGGTAGTTCATAATGAATTACCAGGAGTGTCCAAAGCTAAAATAACCCTAACAATAATCTGCATTTGTCAAGTACATTTATTTTGACAACAGAAGCAAACTATTTCAGCATGCAAATTACATTTGGATGAATAGAAAGAACTATCTTCAAATCCCCACTGGTGTGACTAAGGTTTTCTTTGTTTTTCAATCTATCCTAAACCTACATGCCTTTCTTTTCCTGCAGCTATTTAAAATATCAAAATACAGCATAGCACAAAACAAAGAGTAAATCTACATGAAAATCTGGTATTAAAAATATCTGCCATTCAAAATTAGATCAAGTAAAATTTACTATTACCCAGATGGCTCCTATAAAATAGCTTAAAAAATTACTGCAGATACTAATTATGTACCTTCCCCACAAAAGAAAGCAAGCTTAGAAATGGAGAAAAACACTGGGCATTCCTGCTAAACTAAAAGGAAAGAAGATCGGATGCCTTACAACTGTGGTTTGCATCAAAGTAAGAGAAACGCAACAAGGGGCAAACAAACACACAAAGAGCAGTGACAAAATACAGATACACCTCTAATCTTAAACCGTATGCTACACACAACTTGTACTGCAGCACTGGGCTTTTTCTGAACGTTTGTCTTTGGCAAAAAGACAAGAGAAGAGCACCATACCTACTCAGCTTGCAATATCAGATAATTAAAAAAGACACTTTTACCTAAATCACAATTTTTTCATGCCAAATCACACATAGTTTTTTAAAATGTCAACAGTGGGTTTTTTTGAAGCTGATTCAAAATTCTCCTTTTACTGTTTCTAATGTTCATTTCCAAAGAGATAGTCTACTAACCACCTGGAACTCCCTGTTCCTGTACATTATTATATGTTGAGGTAGGACCTGGTTCTCTTCAGTCCACACATACTGCTATAAAATAGCTGTGCACACAGCTACACCCTGGGCTGTGCAACACTGACAAACACGAGTAAATACTTTGGTTCACTAGTTTGGTGTATTACATTAATTAAGCATTTAAAAATACCAAGTGTCTTCAAATTGGTGGCATGCCTCTACTCTTTCCTGTTCAATGTATGTACTTGAATAGAAATAAGACTTGTAATGTTTAATTGGTGTTCTAATGTTTAATTGGTGGAGACAAAAATATGCTTTTTGGTTTTATTTAAAACTATCTGTCAAAACGCTGCCATCAAAAGAAATCCTATTTATTACAATTCTTTGAAAATTCATATTTGAGGTAACAAAAACTTCTTAAATAACTATTTCAGCCTTACTCAGAAAAGACATTCAGATCTACATTCTGTTGAAAGATTGAAACATCCAGAAAGAATACAGAATGTATAGGATTATGCAATAAAAAGATGGTAGGAACTCTCTTACGTTGATTTTAAATCTGAAACGTGATGAAAGTAATTCCCTATATGACTAGCAATGACAATGCTTCTGCTTTTATAAAACTTGAGAAACATAAAATAGCATTCACTTTGCTTTCACTTCGTTTATTTTGAATAGTTGTCTTTTTGATTCTTATTGACAGCCTTCTTAGAGCTTATTATTATAAGATTATAATAATACATGTTTTCTATGGAAAAAAATTACTTATAAAACCCAAAGCCTGTTACCTTTTAGTCTCCTCTATAAACACAGTTCAGTTCAATGCTCATTGCTGTAATTATTAAAAGACTGCTCAGTAAAATGTGAAATTATTTGGTTTTCTCAGTCAGCTTCCCATTGGACAGGTGTACACTTCCAATGGTTTTCACTGTCATGGCACCTAAATATCCATAGAAAAAAGTGACATGAAAAACTTTAGCAAATGAAATAATTCCAGTATTAACCTGGAGTTGGTTCTGTCAGTTATGACACTGTCATCATCTAGAGCTGTCAAGCTGTCACACTTCGCTTCAACCTTAATAACGAAAGGGCAATACACAGTCTAATTTATTTAATAGTCAGCCCCCACAGTGCAGCTTCTCCACAAGGCAGAGACACTCACGAAGGGCAGTGACACTGTCTCCTGAATAGATATGCCCTTGCTGCTCACCACAGAACTTTTATACTCTAAGGGAGAAAATGATAAACTTCTCTCCAGTCTTTAGAGAGGCTAATCCTCCATCTTCAATAATATTTACTAATTTTATTCATGGTCCCTTTATCTAAATACCCAAACAAATACACACATTCAGATTTCTCAATTTAGCAACTAGGTAATGCAAAGGAATCCCAAGTCTTTGTCTTCATTCATTAGTTCACACTGTGTCTTCATATCAAACATCGTAATGTCATTTGATCCATTTGGTTTTAAAATGTTTTAAAAGCTGGAAAACATGTAAGGATGTTTCTAACTTTTCCAAGAATGCATGTTCCGTACATGATAAAGAACCCACTTTCTGGGATGAAACAGACGAACTAAGTAAAACTAAATGCAAATTAACAACGGATATAAACAAAGTCTTTCTCCATACTGAGCCTGGATTTCTATTTGGAAACCAAACTTGCATCTGAAGACAGTAGCGGTGGTTGCACAGAAGTACATATCACATTGTCAAGCTATAATATCATTTCTCATCTACTAGTTTGTTAAGAATGATTGCAACATGAGCAAAGTTTCAGATGATTACGGAATTAATATGCTAAATAAGAGGATTCTCCTTGTGATTAATAAAATAAAAAGCAAAAGTCACAGTAGTTTCCTTTTCCGCCTTTTAAAGGAGGAAAGTACCCACACAAAACTCACTCCAGTCCAAGTTTTGTGAGGCTGATATTTTTTTAATGACAACTGGAATTATAAGATGCATCATTTGCTTTTACCCATTAGGTATTACACCAGTCTCTTTTTAACAGAAGAAAGCTATGGGACCAGTGATTCAGGATTTTAAAAAAAGTCTTGTAAAATTAAAACCATGTATCATTTCACAAATCTTATTAGTCTCTATCATGGTTAGATATTGTGATGCAAAGTTTTTCGTGCCTCAACTGAGCACACCCACCCCAAACAAAACATCTTTACCTGTGCTTTCGCACACTCATGGAAAAATCTATAGGCGGCTAGGAAAATGTGTGCAGGTTTTGTAAATGTACTTAGAGGCAAAATAAAAATATTCTACACCGTCTATCTCTAGGAAGCAACAGATTAATAAATAAGAAACCATAATGCAAATACTGTATCTCACATATGCATGAATGCAAATCAAAGAACAACTTTCAAGCAAATTAAATAATGCCCTTCTAAATTTACTTAACTAAGATATGTATGCTATCTCTGAGGAAAAAGATGATTCCACTATTACCATGGTTGTCCAAAGCATCTTCAAAGGATAAAGAAAGAAAGAACAAGAAAACTGGAGAGGGAGCAGAAGGGCACAACATCAAATATTTTCTGTAACAAAGTAAAAGACAACATAGGACTTAGAAAATAAGAATTGCAAATGAAGATGGAGTCCCTAAACCAGCAGAATTCTGGAGACTGCTCCAAAGATATCAATATTTGTAACAGTATCTTCCGTATTCTTAAAAGGAAAAAGGTTGAAGAAAATAAAAGCATGCAAACAACACCAGAGAATGTCACAGAGAAAGAAACCAAGTAACCAGTAAAAGAAGGCACAATTCAAGCTGTAATATACAAAAAGAAGTCCTTCCAACGAGGGTGAAAAATATCCATAATAAACTACAAAGAAAATTCTTCATAAATCACAAATTCATTGAGCCAGTAAGAGCACAAGGAATTACCAATCTTATTACTCTTTGTCTTCTGTGTTCGTCTTCACCAAAAGCAAAACATTTTTTTTAAACTGCAAGAGACTAATTCAGCCTGCTCAACAAAACTTACTAATGAGAAAGACAAATGTAAAGCAATGCTATCACTCCTAATTTTATGAAGTTAGGATTGATGAAGTGAATTGGTGAACTGAACAACCGTAAAATCTATGTGAAACAATTTCTAAACTCAAATCAAAATACTATTTTCAGTTAGCAGATTGTAAAAGCCCATACTTGCAGAAATAAATTTAAAAAATGCTAAAAACTATGCCCAGAAGCACAGGCCACATCAAAAAATTTGCATTTTTTGTTGTTTTAAACCTGTTTTCCTTTTAAATCAACATCTTGTCGACTTTGACTTGCCTCAAAACCTAATTTAACAAGTATGAACACCACAGGTTTCTGACAATCATATGGAAAACTAATGAAAATACTGAATAAAAATTATTTACTCTTAATTCTTCACTTTGTTACATGTACAGGAGAAGGATGACATCACTGTACCTAGCAAGGAAATCCAGCTTTTGTTAAACTTGTTCTGCTTTTGTTAACATCTATTGAATTCTAGGAAGACGTAAGTATTACGAAGAAGAGGTTCCATTTACCGATGTAGTGTATCAGTTAGAAAGATCCTGTGACCTTCCAAAATCAGATGTCAGCAAAATTGAGAAGAAATACAGGATTAAAGTAATTTCCACCACCTCTCTGTCCTAGAGGACTCAGTGCACCACCACAACCTTTTATACTCCAGAAGGCAGTGTAGAGTTCTGCAGAACAACAATCCCCTGAAGATCAAGAGTCTAACGACCTTTTCTATGTTAAATCAGGACATTCAGGTGCACTGTACTAAATAGAAATTATCAATACCCACTGTACTTCAAGAAATCCAAACAACATAATCCATAAATACAAAGCTTGGCTACTCACACAAGCAACCTATCAAGTGCTGTATTCAAGAGAATGGGTATGAGTCATAGTTTGCTTTTTGTTCTATTCTCTGGATCATGGATAAGCTAAGGCACTAGAATCCTCCTCTTCTATTTCTTCCGGGAAAAATCCATACAGTTCTTCATCACCATGCTGTTGATATGCTCCCTTCCACCACTCAATGCAATCAGGCAGCAGAGAGAGCCTCCTGTCATTATTAACAATTTCAGGGCAATAATGTTATGGCTTAGTTAGCATGCATCTGAGTCTTATATATCAAAAGATTTAAGTTTTTCTGAACTTGACATCATGGAAGACCATGAAATACCACCTTGACACTAAATTGAACTATTTGTCAAAAACTTGTCTTCTAGACATATGAGTAACTGTGGTTATCATGTTTGATTGATTGAAGCTGAGACATGTCTGTTTTAGGGAACAGCTCCAACGTACTGCCTGATTGTTAAAGGGCTCCTTTCAATTCTGCAGATGTTTCTGTCCTGTTAACGGTTTTGCTGTAAAAGCAGAATGTATGTCCCAAAACCCACTAGCTCTAGTCCCCTTAGAGATGGGCCAGGCTTTTACCTATACCTCCAGCTAACTCTTTAATCCTATCCTATGAAGTCTCAGAGATACACAATTCTTTTATAGACAGTCTGGTAAGAGTTCTACTTGCAAGTGAAACAGTTCTATCAATTTAGTATTTAGTGGCTTCACTTCAGTGTGTTACTGCCACCCAAGTGCAGAGACAAAGGAGTGTTGGAGGGAACCAGGGCCTGTGCAGAAGCCAGTCTGCACTTAGAACTGAGAGCACCAAAAGATGCTTACTTGTCTGTTATCATGAAAATTGGAGCAAGCAGTCCTATTAATGCCTTAACTCAAAATCACAGAATTTTTGCTTAGAAAAGGTCTCTGGAAGTCTTCTACTGGCAACACTAGACAAGGCCAGCTAGGGATTTGTCTAGTATGATCTGGAAAACTGTCAAGAAGGGAGATCCCACAGACTCTCCTCCTGATGAAGAGGGGAGGGGAATTAAATAGTTTCTGACACTGTAAGGATTGCTTTCTCTCTTTTACCTAACGTGGTTTATGTTTGACTTATGTCAGACAAGCAATAAACAATTAGATCTATCAGACCTTGTAACATGCTCAAGAGTTCTTTTAGAAGCAGTATTTCTAAGTCCTGATGAAATCAATGAGATTAGAGGGCAGCCTGCATATGGCAAGATTGCTTAGTTGTTAAATCCCCTCCAAAAAGTCAAACTCGTAACACAAGAGGAAAAAAAATGCATTAGTGTATTATTACAGTGCGAAATACTTTATCTGAATAAATGTTGTGAATTAACAGCATTTTCAGCTTCAACTAAAAAGCAGTCATGAAAATAAACTATTCTACTGTATTAGCTTTACTATGTAGTAGGTATAAATAAAATTTTCCATTACAAAACTTAGCAGTTTTTGACATGACTGTCTTTCCTTCAAGAGCTATTATTTGTCCTATCAATCTTTTCAAAAATTAGCTTAAAAGAAAGTAATACAGCCATTATGCTAACATATTAAAAATAATTGATAATGTTTCCATCACCACACAACTGACAAAACAGTTTTTTAAAAGGCTAGAAAGAAAATTTAAAGAATTTTTGACTGGCATTTTAAAATAAGATTTTTCTAAAGCTACCAGACTTAACTAACTTCAAATCTCTGACATCATCAAGCAATACACATACCTGCAATTGGAATATTCTGTGATACTGACAGCTGTACATCTCCTGTCCCAGGTGGCATATCAATCACTAAATAGTCCAGTTGACCCCAGTCAACCTAGAAGACAACAATAAAAACGTATGTGAAAATTAAAGTGTTTTTATTTAAGGCACTTAGTGATTTAGTGCAGTCCTTGTTTTCTATAATGCAAAACAAGTGGACCCAGGACACTTCAAAAGCATGATACTGAGATGCCCTCTTGGTCACATGTTCAGCACCAGAGCTTTCTGCCAGAAGCTTCCTTAGTAAGTGACCCCATAACATGCAACATGAACTTTCTGGATTGCCCTACAAGTAATGAAGCTTTGAAAGCAGATGTTAATAATGGAACCTTAAGTACATGGTGAATCTCATGGCAAATCTCATTGCTAGGCAACAGGAAAAATACTCTGTTAACACATAGTGCAATTAAATTATAACACTTTATTTAATTTATGGCACTGAAAACATCTTATTTCACATATTTTCCTCAAATTCATGGGTTGAAAAAAAGTGAGCTGTCTATCAAAAGAAGTATGCTCCATTATAATATTTATATATTTGAGAAAAATGGAGACACTACACCATCTCAGCAGCAGTGGAGAGGGCCTGTCACCCCAGTTCTCTTTGTGGAATCCCTCCTATTTGCTTCTATTCTGAAAGGAGTAGATCATGAACACTGTGGAGTTCAGCTGCTGCTCCATTACCCTCCCATAGAAATACAGCAGTATGACAGTCTTTTATTCAACAAATTATTTACTGTACTTTGGATAATTTCTTAAAGAAGTGTACACTTTATTTAATGGGACAAGAAATTCCAGGTTTGTTACTAAATTTCAGCACAGGACAAAAAAAAAGGGCAGGACATGTTTAATTAAATTTAGAATGGGAACATAAAACCAGAGGAGTGGCTTTTTGAAATCTACTACAGCCATTTATTTAACATTATTAAAATGGAAAGTATAATCAGGCTGTGATATAAAACACTAATTTGAATGCAAATCCTGTTTATATACAACAATTTACCAAATCAGGACCACTAGTCTTCATGTTCTCAGTCGGTTCCAAGAAGTGTGTTTGTATGCAAATGTGGTCGCATACAAGTAAATGAGCTCAGATTAACAGCACATTACAGTAAATGAGTTCCCTCTGCAAGCAATAGGTGGACAGCAGTTACAAAACCGTGCCTCATAGCATCTGAAATCTGTCAGCACCTTGGTATGTACAGAGGCGTTAATACCCTGTCCTTGCTAATGTATACGGTATGTAAAACATTTCAAACCATAGAAATGTAACTGAACTTTCCTTAAGTATAGCATTCGTCTTTTTTAAAAAAGGTTTAACTTGACATTTATTGTTAAGCAATGTAATTAAGTGCCACGTGCTTCTGTGTATTTTCCCTTGCTCAGAAACACCACTAATGCTTCTGTGTAAATTACTTTAATCAATCATTCTGTTTATGTGCCAATTCATAATCAAAATACAAGACATGCATTTTGAAGAAGAGTTCCAAACAGCAAGTTAAACCCAAGGTACAGCATAGAGATAAAGATGGCATTTCTGCAGAGGAATGAAGCCTGAGTACCCTCAGTGCCTGAAGCAAAAATGACAGAATATTAGCATGGAAGAGGGACTGCTACTTGTGACTTTGAAGTAATAATCCTGGTGTTTGGTTGTTTGGTACATAACAAAAGACAGTATTTACACGCAGTTTCAATCAAGCATTATGCAGGTACAAACTTGGCAGCAGCCAAATTCTGAACTTGGGCATCAGAAAAGCATCAAGAGCTGCACTGCAGGCAGCTTAAGGTCTGTTCCTGGCAGATCTGTCCTCCTCCTCCTAACTACTTCCTGTGTATATAAATGATTTAATACTGGGGAACAGCTGAACAAAACAAAGGTAAGGAATTATGTTCTTAAATGAAGATTTATATATCTGTTCTCATGTATTAACATGCTAAAACATATATTTATATATAAATATATATAATAATAATATATATATATTTTTATATAACATATATTTATGCTAAAACATATATTTAAAATACACAGCATGCTTTAAAGAAAAAACAAACATGTATTTGAAAATATTTCCTTGAAAAATTACTTAAACATTCTGCTTAAACATACATGGACATTGGGAATAAGAAAGTTTCACAATCTAAGAAATAGATAATGCAGCAATAGTAAAGTAAAACATAGCATTTTAATATTTATTTTTTAATTTATATTCACACATATTTGATAAAGACATTCCCCAGGGACAAACCAGAAGATTTTTAGCCCCTGTGGAAACTTTCTCTCTGGTAGTATCACAACAGAATATGCCACAGTGCTTAACACAACTCGATGCTTTCTGAACAAAGACAACTGGCCCTTTGACTCATTCTCTGATGCTTAACCAATCTCAAAGCCTTGCAATCTAACACCATGAAAAACAGATGCCCTGCAACAGTTCAAATTCCCTCCAAGGTATTTCTGAGCAGTCTGTTCTGCCAAGTTCAGTGAGAAACTGAGGTGAAACATAAGAACAGTTTGCTACAAAGATCTCCATAAGAAGGGAATTCTCCTATTCCCTCTCAATATAGACTAACTTTTAGAAATAAGCACTTAGGAAGAACGCCAGAGTTCTGTTCAATTCCACAACTAAAATAGAAACTGGCCTCCTCCTCTTCCTCCCTGATGGCTTTTAATAATGTTAAGAACCGAAGGTAAATGCAGTAACTTGAAGCTTCTGTCACCTTCATTTGTATAACCTACGAAACTAAACAACTCCCAGAAGATAACAATAAAGAGGTTATTCCCTGTGGGGCATTACAGGACTTGGAGGGAAGGCACTTAACACCAAGCTTCTTCAGAAAGCTCAGTCAACATGATGTCAGCTTGAAGGGAAGAGAAGCACAGCTGAGGGGCAGTCTGGAATGTCTGCAAGAGTTGGGACAATCTCTGGGGATGACTGAAAAGGAACAGTTCTGACAGATACTCTATCAGCGCTACCACATATAGGCTCTTCCACTAGGCTCAAGCTGTTACTACAAAGACCTTTCATGAGATGTGATTTCCATTTCCCAGGGTTTATTCTCTGAAGGATGACAGTTTGAGAAGCAAACTTCTATTACATGATCTGTCTTGAGATTGATCACTGGTCTCCTGCTCTCTTTACTCTTGACCCACAGTTTTTATTACACAATTTGCAGAAAATTCTCTTCAGAAATACACCATCATCTTATTCAAGTTGAGCGATACAGAACTGTCCATAGTTCAGCTACTCCGATATAATGTTGGGAAAAGAAATACGGAATAAGGGAAGTGTCTGTTCCTATGGTTTTTTGCAATAAAATAAGCACAAAAGCAAAGTAATATAATAGAAACCAAATCAGAAGTGAGTTAGCATCCCATCATCTAATTAAACCAATCACCACATTGGTACAGCTAGTTAAATACATCATCTAAACCACAAAGTTCTCTTTGAGTTCTCTTTTCTAATAAACAAAGCAAATTCATTGTTTAGCTATCTAACCCAAAGCCACCAACATCTTTTTCAGGCAGTATTATTAGCAGGACCCAATTTAAGCTCATAAAATTTATATAAGCTGTCTGATTCAGATTTTTTCCTACAATAACAACATAAGGAAATATTAAAAGTGTTGGCAACAAATATCAAAAGAAAGAAGTTTATTAAGACCACTCCCCATATGTATTTCAGCCTCTATTTCTATAGTGATGTTAAGAATTGATATATAATTTAAGACTGAATGCATAAGTTATGCATGCAAAGCAACATTCCTAAATTTCTTCACAAGTTATTTAGCTTCCTTAAGCTTCAGTTCATATTCTGACACAATTAAAAAAATGTTTAAGTTCCTTACTGGGATACCATTTCATGACCACCATTGAGATGCTGATTTTAAATTAGTGCTTTAATTAAAAATCTTTGGATTAAAAAGGTCTGAAAATTTTGTTTCTCAAATACAACGTACAATGGTTTTTTGTACAGAAAATGAAACTTCCACAGAGGCCAGTCTAAGGCCTCGTGAAAAAGGGTTACCAAACAAAATAACACAATAGATGTTACTCAAACTACTTAAAATGCTGAGGAAAACCCTCCAATATTAGCATAAAGAGGGTAACAAAAACTGAAATAGAATCAATTAGATGTAAATCGCTGAACAGAGGCCAAAAGACAGTAAATCTCAAAAGAGCACTTGGTATTCAGCCTGGTGAGATGTTATCAGGTCTCAACGCAAGTAGCCTTGGGATGAAACATTAATTTACAATAATAGAAGTGTTGGGGTTTTTTTTTTTAGTAACTTGCTTTTACAAATATAGATAAAGATTCATCCTCCAAAATTTCTATACTTAAATTCACATGCATATCCTCCTCAGTCATGGAATTCAAAATAGTCTCCCCTTGAAAATGAAACCAGCATTGGAGATCCTGTTTGAATTATCTCAAAGCACAACAATCAATAATTTCAACAAGAACTAACAAGGCTGCACAAGATACAGAACCCTCCAATTATACAGGAAGATTCAAGAGGATGACAGAGTGTGGAAAAAAAAGCAAGCAAGAGCACACGTGAAGGCAAGCAGAGCAGATTAATGACCATGGGACTGCCACTATAAATTTGGGATATGTTCTCTGTTAAAAAAACTTTAGGTCAGAAAAAACTTTAAGGTCAGAAAAGAGCAAGAAAAAGTGCATATAGACTGTCCTTTCAAAGAGCGGAACATAGAAAGTGCATTAAGGAGACAGACAAGATATAAAAATGAAAATAAATTAATAAATTGTAAAACAGAACACATTTTGCAGTCACACATATAACACAGCCACAATTTAAAGATGCAATGGGTGCCTTATTTCTAGAGTATTAGGAACATTTACTATGAAATAGATAAAAGATAATCTATGAAAGCATCTCATACAAATTTCCAAAATAAGGGCTGTGCCTACAGAACCATGCCTTTGCATTCACCAGTGTCCTCAGTTATGAATCTGCAACAATAAAATGTTACTTGTATTCTAAACCTAATTAAAATAACTTGCTGAACGTGCTGACACCATGAGTTTCAGGGACATCCACTGACTACTACCAAGAAAGGGACAGTCTTCGCATTTTCATTCAATTCCTAGGTTTTTTATTTAGCTCTAGTTCTTATTTAATGGTTTTTTATACAGAATAAACTGTTTACATCTAGCAGAAAAAGTACTTTACATGGGTATCCATTTTAATTGCATACTAAGAGCTGTATTCCAAAGGCAGAACTTTGCTAGAACATAATCCTTCTTTTAAAAGATACTATTGATAGCGCAAAACACGGCAAGAGGAGAAACATCTTCTGCCGCTTCAAAAATAGTACAAAAAAGCAGGTTTTTCTTTCTTAGGGAGGGGGAGGGGGAAAAACCCTGCTACCTTAAGCACAACGACTTTACATTTGTGTCAATCACTTGGGATGTGAGAAATAATCACTTTCTACAAAGAATGCTGGTACAAACCCTGCTGCTTTTCTTGAATATCTGCAGCTATTTTCTGGGAGCAAAAGAGATATGGGAGGATGGTTTGAGGGAAGAATCAATCTATCAGCTTCCAACAGTCAGAATGCACGCTGGATTATTAAAATAAAAAGAAACAACTCTGTGCAATCAGTTTCACATATATCAATTCAGTATTCATTTGTAAAAGCTATTTATATAGTTATATTCCTAGTTACATACTACATAAAACTAGTGTGCAACACTAAACAATGTATCAACGTTCAATCAATATTCAGAGGTGGAGAGGTTCCACTTTCGTTTTGATCAAAAAGATGAAAAAGCTGAAAAATGGGAAGAAACCACGCCCCAAAAGCAGCTTTGGTGAGCTCCATCTGTGCATTCAGAAGCAACTCTAAAAATTCTCACAAAGACTTTGACTATTCAGGAAGGGAAACAGAGAATCTCCACTGAGCAAATTTCAAACCACAACCCGTTTGGGATCCACACACAAGTCCTACAAGCCCGATTTACCAGACATGCACCTGCCACTGGTAACACTAAATCCAACACAAAGGTGAGCACTTGTGACAGTTAAAAAAATGAAAGATTCAAACCAAAAACAAAATCCCAAAGCCTGTGGTTCTGCTGTTGTAATTGCTGCTGTTTGATATCACAATTAGACAAATGAGAGAACTTATCTATGAATAGGAAGTTTTAATTTCCCAGGCACGTGGCATTTATGTGGGCATCTGTATAAGCAAGAAGGCAAAAGCCACAGAAGCAGTCAGGACACTATATAGGGCCAGGAGCTGAGGTGTTCACCTGGAAGGCTAAAGCTTCAGAGTAACTGAATTTCCTGCACTGATCATGTCATGCTCTCCCTTCACCTGTCTAGTTCTGGCCCCAGTTGCAGTTATCATTGAGGTTATTACTGCTGTAAGTGATTTCAGGGCACTTCCCTGGGTAGCAGGTAATACAGCTTTAAATGTTAAACTGAGAAAGTAACCAAACTTGTAGCTTCCATGTCCAGGCTTCCAAGGCTGTTATTTTGAACAGAGAATAAGCCTGTGAATTAGAAGAAAGGTCTTAGCATCTAACAAAAGATGCTCAGTTTTGGCTTTAAATCTCCACTCCACACAGCTGTCCAATAATGTCACATTTAGAAGCTGAGAGACAGAAAGTGAGACACAGTCTATAGACCTTTCCTAATAGCCCTCCTACATCTTCAGTACTGTTCATTTCCAGTTGGTGAAACTACCACCATGGACTTAGACCACTAATATCCACCAAGCTCACAACTTCAGCACTAAACTTCAGCCTATTCTGCTAAGGCACTGCCAAAGAGTCTGAAGGTACCTCCAGGAGGGCAAAGTAACTCCTCAGTATGATTGGGAATGATAAGTGATGTAGCCTTACCACCCGAGGTATGCAGTGGCTCCAGGCTAGGCTTTAGTTCAACTTTTCATTCCTGCAGGCAGGGCACAAAGTTCAACACTTTCTTGCAGAGAAACCTTAAACCTCACAACAGTTTCCTTTAAAACCTCGAGGGGGGGAAAAAAAAAAAAAAAAAGAAGAGTAAGGAAAAAAGAAAAAGAATCTAGCCCCAGTAAAGTATTTTGAGACACCATGAACCTTCTTCTCATCTAGCCAACAAACCCAGCAGAGCAGCTGCATGCTTTGCATTGGTTTTGTTTAATGTAAAGGTGGACAGACACAGGCATACCTGCGTAATCTATTTGAGATGAGACTGGAAGCAGAGTAAAGAAAACACTCTCAACAGCCTGTTCCCACACCAGCAGTAACTGCAGTCATAACCATGACAGCTGAGGAACCAGGCCAAGAAATGTTTGCTGTAAATACATTCTTACTATGTTGTAGGCTTTTTTTTTTGCCTTTTTTTTAATTCTCAAAGACAGTTAAAATACATCTACTGCAAACACCTCCAGTTCAGCAGTAAGATGTTGGCTAATATTTCTGTGTTTTTCTGGCTTTCCTAACACTTCTCTCTATGACTCTCAAATGCTTTCAGAAACTATAATCCCTTTTCCTATCAGCTGCTAACACAAGCCAATAAAGCAACAGGGATCCATACGGATCCCGCTTCATTAAGGCAGGAAAGGCAAGAGAGCAGGTTCTGCAGCTTCAGCTGGAAGCAAAAAAGAATCGAGCCCTTATTCATTCAGTCACACCCACCTCAAAACACACAGGAACACTCAAGTCCAAGGGTAATGATACGAGTACCCTAACTGAGGAGAGGACAGGTGGAAAGAAGGAGGTTCCCATCACCTCCCACACTTGTGGCTGCAGTACATCTCTGCATCAATGCTTAGCTTCTGATCTCCAGGACATGCACATAGGGAATGGTTAAGGCAGTTCTCTCTGGACAGACAGGACTTTTCAAGGTGATTATCAGCATTTGCGTGGATTAGTGATGATTACACAAATTCCTGTAACAGGCTTTTCTGAACATCAACATCACAGCTGAAGCACAGCGTAAAAATTAATGTCAAGATTTCCATTGATTTCAGTGGGTTCTGAAGAAGAAACTAATTTGTCCTTCAATCTTAGCAAAACAAATGTTAACAAAAACATGAGTATAAGAATTTTTAAAACATATTCTTTTATAAGGTATAAATAGGTCACCTGTTTATCTTGCTCTTGAAACAGTTTCCTTAATTTCAGTGATAAAACAAGGCATGAAAATTGACCTTCCTTGTTTTAAATGAAAACTTACTGAAGACTTAGGAAAAAAAATCTCACAAGCATTCAGTCATAGTTTACCATCTGCCAGCTGTAGATACAGTCTTCATAGTATATCTTGACCTTTCTAAACAGAACAAATACATAATACCAGTGACCTTATGTGGAGGGATGAAAAGTCCGGATCTTTTCACTCTCATACTTTGGATCATAAAAATAAAAATGAAAAGGCATCCTAATTTCCTAAGATGCAACTGTGTTTATTTTTCTGAAGAACAAAGATGTCCTAACTTTCTCTTTTTTTTCCCAAACTGTACGGTAGCAGACTTTAGCCTGAACTAAGAATCTCTATATCCATTTCAGGCTAAGGCAACTCATAACTGAAGAAATATTTTTGTAATTGCTGAAACGCTAGCAAATTTTTCACTGTAGTGACACCTGGTGAGACTACTGTATTTTGGAATTATGCACTGCAAATATAAACACATCTTTGTAGTTTATAATATAAGCACAGCTTTGTTTAGCTATATGAAATGCAAACTGTAAATATCCTGGTACTACCTGCCTCAATTACTTGCAGATTGGGTAAATACATGAATATTCTGAAACACATGTCAGTTTTTAAAATTATCAAATATCCTAAAATGGAACATGTTGCTAAAACACAAAACAGAACAAGGAAAACAGTATTAATCTCCATTAAGCATATACACTTCTGGTACATACACTCTGGGAATACACAAATGAGTGTGCACAGACTCTTAACTGTGTACTAAAAGAGTAGAACATTACAAAAGCTATTCATGTTTCTGACCCCCTTTGCTACCATTTCCCATTGCAGCATCTCACCATTTCCCTGTCCTGAGAATTTAGGGCCATAATGCAAGTTAAATGCCTTCAATTTTAATCTCTTGATAGAGCAGCCTTCCTAAACCAGCAAGTGTTAAAAATAAAATCCACACTAAAAAAAAAAAAAAAATCTGGTTTCACTGCAGTGCTCTTTCTTCACTTGTTCTTTACATTTACAATAAGAATAATTTTCAGCATTGATTCACTATTACTATTCTGGGCATCCTTTCAATACATTTAAAATATAGCTACACAAAATAAGAGCCATCAACTTGTTATTGTTGTCTTCCTCCTGACCCAATACGTGCCATTCTCCACTAAATCCTATTTCACTACTCCCTCTCATCCCCTAATACACTGTCTCACTAATTTTATACCATTGAGACACAGGATTTTTGCCCTCACTAATAATACTTTCATCTCTAACATTTGCCATGTAAGTGACAAAACAGCAAAATTGGAATTTCATGCCAATTTGCTCAAGAACAGATCTGAAGGATAACAAGTTTTTGCTATCCTTAAAATCTAAGGCTTGCACCTATTATCCTAAGATGCTGCCAAAGAGTATGAAGATAAATCCAAGAGAACAAAACCATGTCTCAGCACCACTGGGAATGACAAGTGATGTATTCCCACCACCCAAGGTAAGCAGTAACTCCAGCCCATGCGTGGGTTTAACTTTCCATTCCTGCAAGGCAGGGCACCTCCCTCTTAGGCACTGAAATATTCAGCAAAGCAGTACTGATGCCCCTTTTTGCATTTAACCTACAGCAGCTAGAAAGGAAGAACAGACTCCTTTATTAGCAAAAGAGAAGAATGGAATTAGATCTCTCTCATAGTTGGTATTTTGAAACTTTCCATCCAAGTACCATCAGTATTCCTGTTCAGTAAATACTTAAAAACATGCCAGCCTTCAAATTCATGTCTCCAGAGTGCACTCCTGAAATCATTCCTGCTTATCTTCTAAAAAAACTGGGCATAAAAGATTTATTCTACATATGCAACTTGTCAATTTAAGAATACTTTTGCTGCCATCTTGAATCTTGAAATTTTTCTTTGTCCAATTCAGACTGCAAATTATGCAGGCTGACACTAATAACAAAATCTAAAAAAAAAAAAAAAGCAAAAAAAATTGCCAGAAGTCTCCAGCAAAACCTACTCAATCCCAAGATGCCTGAGAGCACATCAATACACACTTTAAACCTCCACTAGATCAAGGTGCTTCTATAAAAACAAGAGGCATGATCGGAAAACAAAAAAGTATTGCTTTTATTTTTTTCATAGTTCATATTAAGGATGCTCATTCAAGAGATAAAGCCTATTTGGGTTTGACTTTTATGTCTCTGCCTACAGGGACATGATAAGCACCTCTACAGTCTAAAGAAAACGGAAATGCTGTTGAGGAAAAATCAATTACATGAACTCAACTGGGTTAGAAAAGACCTCTGATATCACCGACTCCAACCCATACAGGTTGGGTGGTCTGTAACAGACCACCACCACTATGTGGGCCTGTTGGTCTCATCCCTGATTCTCAGCCACAGCCACTCAACCGGATCTACTCAAACCTCAAGTTCTATAGAGCCAAGAGACTCCCTAATACCCAGAGCCACCCCTCCACCTTTCCCTATCTCACCTGTTGCTAAAGGAAGCAACATGAAAGAGACGGAGGAATTACATTCAGATAAGAAGAACATTTTAGGGATTCATTAGAATTGAGCCATTCCAGGAAAAGCATCATATTTCTGGGAAAATGTGTTCATCTTTATCAAGTACATCAAAGGAACCTTTACAATTCACAGTACATTTAACAGCTCTACTTTATAGCTATAATATACCAAGGATGTTGTCAATGCACAAAATACTCTGGATACTCTCAAGAACTATGATAAGGAAGAAATACAAGAGTCCTGCCATCTAAGATCTGTCTAGCCTGCAAAAACATAGGTTAAAGTGTCACAAGAGTAAGAAATCCTGTTAAGGATGTTAGTCGACCAGAGATTCCTGGCTTGAAAAGAGAGCAGATTTTGGGCTAGTTCCCAGGGGACTGTTTGCACAAAATAGAATTGCTGTTATTTATAATCCATGTTAAGTAGGCAATGCTTGTTTCCAGTAGTAATACAAGTTCATCTATTGATATGACAAAGATACAAGGAGAACTCTACATAATAAAATATGCATTTGCATTTTACCTGTAGTCCTATTTTTATTTGATTTTTTAATAGAAAAAGCAGACTTGTCTGCTGAATATTGATTTTTTTTCCTTCTCTGATGATAATCCAACTCAGTAACACACACAGAGTAAGACAGTTCAAGATCAGGGAAACCAACACTTGCTATCTTTCATATTAAAAGTTTTAATGATTACTCCCTAAACAAGAAACCCCCTCTATTTGTAACGCTGCTAGGACTATAGCGGCTATTAAAATGGCAGGCAACACAGTGCCACTTACTCTCTCCCAAACTTTTGGCAGAATAATTGTCACAATATACTGCAAGGCATAGAGGAGGATTGTGTCTACACTCTTCTAATTGATCCTTTGTCACCAAACTGTGAAGATGTCCTCAGATACAAATAAGAATGGTACTAGAAAACTTACCATACAGACTGCATGGGACAGTGGTAATGACTATTTGAAATCCTTGCTGCAAAAGCAGTTCAAACCAGAGAGCAAGTTTTGCTTGCATTCTTCTTTTTTCCCCCCAGATAATCTTTAAATTTCTAAGGCTCTTAGTTGTCTACTTGATACAACAGAGCTTTTCAGACACATTATTGTCCAAGTACAGGCTTGAGGTGACTCTCAAAAAAATTGTAACCTTACTGTACTTACCCTAAAGGTTAATCAGAAGTCACTCCACAACAAATACACCAAGATGATGCATTTTGAGGTAGCTTGTTTAATCTGAACCACATACCATAGCACTGAGTCAAGACACACAGAGTAAAGGAACAAATGCTACACAGGACTAGACAAAAGAGCAGGCAACTTCTGAAATGCATTCATGTGGAAACCACACAGAAAACAGCCTGGTGCTATAGATGATAGTGGAGAAATATCAAAACTTCTTTCCTTGGGCTTTATTTATACCTTTTGAGAAAAGAATAATCTTTTAAAACATAAGTAAATAAAAAAATATTCTATCCTATCTCACCTACAGGCAAGCAAGAAAGTGTTAACAGGTGAAAGAATTTTTACATGAAAATAACTGTGACAGGGAAATAAGAAAAGTTAAAACCCAGATAAGCAACAAAGAGATCACTCTGCAGTGTAAATGGGCTATAGCACATCTAATTATGTTAACAAAGAAGTCACCTCTCAGCCACAACAAAATTTTGCATCATTTCAAGGCATGTAAACTCGAGATATATTTAATGGAAAGAGTTATGAATACATTTATACAGATCATTGCTGTCCCTAATTCACTTTCATTGTAGGTGATAAATAATTTCTATATGTATTTCCTGTTCTTTCAGCAATTTAAAATCATCACTTTCCCTCTTTTCTACTGACCAATACTTTTGTTATAGAATCAATACACTATATATTTTCATTTTTCTACAAATTTGATGCACATACATCAATAGGCAGGCAATGTATGTACTACAGTATACTAACCTGTTAATTCACTCACATTTCCTTCTAATTCTGTTAACGGAAAACAGTATGATGTGTTCCAGAAAACCATCCTTGCTCATGAAATATGGATTACCAGAGAAACACCAAGCACTGCTTTTGGTCTTCAGTATTATTGCCTGGTACCTGCCACTCTGACACTGTACAACAAACAAGAATAAAGGTAGCTTCCCAGACTGTCGCAAAGGAAGAGCCTAGATTATAAAAGTGGACTTTTATCTGAAAGGTGATGTACATTCTGGCCAGATGCAGGCAGAAATGATAAGAGACAAAAAGGAACTCTAGACTGCGCTGAAAAGCCATTCATTCACCAAAGACAAATATACATGTACTACAGAGTAAGGTTACATGCAAGAAGTATATAAGAAAGCACAATGTATACATTTAACAAATATATTTTCCAAAGTAAGAATTCCAGAAATAGAAGTAAGTTCCAAATGTAAGAGAAGCATTTAAATACTTATTACAGGCACAGATCAATCATGTGTCAACAATTCTTCATTAATGGATTTGGAAAGAACACTTACTGCAGTATCTGAAGCATGATAAACTTTTCCATATGAAAAAAAATCATTTTGCAAAAAGCAAACAAGCATCCAAAGCTATTTACAGAATGAACACATAGCCTTGATGTTCTTAAAACAAATAAAAAACTCTCCACCATCTAACAATAAAAACTACTATAAAGTACCAAGAATTATTTTAATGCAGAAGCCTGGGTACCTCTGTGTTTTCTATCTGGCTGAATTATTTTAAGAACTTAACATTTTATCAGCTTGTCTGAATGCAGAGGAGCTTTTTACACTTATACTACAAATCTAGATTAGGGATCTAATTTAAATGGTTTCTATGCAGTTAATGAGAGAAGGCAGCTATTTTTTAGGAATATGGTTTTAGAAAGTTAAATACAAGCAGAAGTATTTTACTCTTGGAAGGAATTTTATCCTTTCAAACAAAAAGGTAAGAACTAAGATCAATCAGAACAGATAAAGAAAAAACAAGAAAAATTTTCCAAGTCCAACAGATCACAAAGATACTAATACAAAATAGAATGACAGTATCTTTAAAATTGTCATCACATGCTGTGGTCCCCTCTTGTTTAGATGTCCAAGGTCATTGGTCCTACAGTTAATTACTCGTCAGTCTCCAGAAGGAGTTATGTCAGAAGGGAGATTACAGCTTTTAAAAACAAAATAGCATGTCTTAGTCTGACAAATGCATTAGTTCTTTTCTGAAAAGAACCTGCACATCAGATAGGTCTGCTTGTTTTCCCTGTGACCTTCTTTCCTCAAAAGAGGAAAGTCAAACAACTTTTTCCAGCACAGATTTACGACTATCCTGGTCATCATACAGAAGCAAAATGCATGTGGGGAGGAGAAATTTAGCTGTAAAGCCTTCTTCTTTCAGAACTCAGATTCCACTGTGAGGGAATCAGTGATGCCCTGAGCATTAATGGACTTGTCTCCTTTCCATGGCACAGTTGGCTATCACGTAACTGCATCATTGGTTGCCAGGGAGCAATGAGTTCATTACACGGCATCATCCACACCCTCCACAAGAGTGATGGCACAAGCCTCCCATCTGGGGATACTATTGACTGAAGTAACATGACTAGAGTGCCTGCCAGTCTCCCAGGGCAAGCAGGCCAGTATAGCAGATGCTAATTTTAGCTCTACCTTCAAGGATTTACATTCTAGTTTTGTGAGCCTGGCCAGGGCAACGGAACCCACAATGAGGTCAGACAGAACAGCAATCCACAGCTACAGGCAGGGTAATCCTTACTTTTCAAGACCAGTTCTAGACAAAGATGTTCCTCCTGAAATTTTAGCGCAGACATCGCTTTTCTAATAGAGCAATGAGTGCCACTATTCTAAAATCCATGTTAGAGGAGAATTCAGCAAAAATGGAAAAATGCTGAAAAAACATATTCTTTTTAGTCTTTGAGGGAGCATAAGATTTCAATGCATTTAAAGAAGACATACAGAACTTTGCGATCTCCAAGCTGTATATATTAGATCCCTAGAATGGATGTCAGCTGTGAACAGTCTGGGTCAATTCAAAGTCTAAGCGTACAACCTTAATGCATTTTTTTCAGCCGTTTGTCTCATTATCACTTCACAGATCTATTCACAATGAAAGAAAAAAATCAAGAAATAAAAAAGTCACCCTGCTTCTACATGCCAGGAAATTTACTAACTAACAATCTATCTGCATTTGTCTGTACCTGTCACATGTCAAATGCCATCCAAGAATTCTCAGTGCTGGTGAATTAACAAATACATAAGGGAATACAGCTGTAGATATGCATAGATACCTACATATTCAAGTCCTTAGGCTACTTCAACATGCCTTTTAACTGCATAAAGAAATATAAAAAGGAATGAGGAGGAAGGCAAATTGGGGTGATTCACTCATCAAATGCATGGAAACACAGCTTCATTTGAGAGGGACAGACAAACACAAAAGCATCAACTTTCCCTCTTACCAAGAGTAAATTCTTAAGAATTTATGAAGACCAAGATACAAAAATGCTCACCACTAACACATAAAATAGTTCGATGGACAGTCATGTATCAGTCAAATGCATTTTAAAATAACTGATTAGGTACATATTTGTGTTTCAAACTAAGTCCTTACCTGTCTCAACAATTTTTCAATAGCTGACATTACCATGAGCCCTCTCCACACAACTGGGGCGGTTTCTTCTACCAAGAAACCCATAGACATACTGAAAGAACAAAGCAAAAACTTGAGCTTTCCAGCACAATATCAAGTACATCAGAAAAGAAGCTTGATTTAAATTAAAACATAAACTCACCATGCGATTCCATAGTTCTTAAGCGGCCTCATTAGATTTTCTAAAACAGAAATAAAGAAGGGGGTTTTTTTGGAGAGGAGTTACGTTTGTGGGTTTGGATTTTTTTTTTAAGAAATAAAAAAAAGTGTAAGTTTATTTCTTAAGAGAAGTTTTCCCCCTCTATTAAAATAGTTCTCTATTATTCCCCTTCATCATTTCATGATATGCATATATATATATATACACCTATTGTATTCAAGAATCTGATCCCATCTTAGATTGTTATGTTTTACTGATATCATTCATCTTTTGCCAGAATAACAATGCATTTGCCCACAATATAATATCATCACGTGCTGCCAAAACCAACTTGATCTATTTTTATGAAATTCCCATCCTGAAAAGCCTAAATTCCCTATTAGGCAGCCTTCTACTTCTGCAATACTTCACTAAAAGCTGAGTCATTGATATCAGAACAAGTCCAAAGTCCTACAAGATGATGGGATTTTAAATATTTTTTTTAAAACTACACTATTCACCAATTTCATGAATCAGAAGAACATTCCCATTAACACACTAGAGTTTTGGGCAATCATCTCCTTCTCTTAAGCCTGCTTTGAAACGTCAGAGTAGAGGTACCAAATAAAGCCACTCCTAAATTACGCATTGTCAACAGTCCCAGGAAAGAAATCCTGGAAAGAAATCCTGGACTTCTTCAGGCTGGTCAGAGTCTGCAGAGCTTCTAAAAGTTCTGTAGGAACAGAAGATGCTTATTTAAATATTGCATAGGTAATGTCCTTGTCATGCTTCATGTCCCATGCCCTCCAGCATCAAGAATAAAAAGGAGGGAGGGAATATTGCAACTGTTCTGCTGCTAAAGGGACAAGTGAGCAGAGAGTAAACAAATGAGAGCATTCAAAACAAAATCTCTCAAAAGCTAAAACTCCTCTTTATGGTCTCTGACATCTCACTCCACACCTTATCTCAAAATGGCACACACACACACATAAACACAAAAGAAGAAAAGGAATTGTATTTGGTCTAGCTAATGTCTTTTAAGAGCATGCACAGACAGGAACCAACAGAAAATTGAAAGAATACTGTAATCAATAAAAATATATTATAATACAGATTTTTACAGAAACATTTGATGCACCCAAAGCAAAATATATAGAGTAAAATAAAACCAATGCGAATGTAATGCAGTGCACTCAAAGCCAAACTCCTAATTTAGACAAAATAACAACCAAAGGCATGCAAATTAAACAGCCAAACTCTGCAGATGAAAGCTTTCAAGCAATCAAGTAAGTGGGCATTCAAGCCATGTAATTTTGTAGAAATATGGTTGAAAATAAATTGGATGTTTTGGTTTACAAATGAAAAAGAACAAAATAAGAAGCTAAACAAATCACATGCATGACTGCTGCATTTAGGAATGAGTATGGAACTACCACTGGAAAAGAGGTTGGCTTGGACTGATACACTGTACTGGTTCATATAGCTCATCATGAATTGTGCAGCTCTTCAGTGTTTAGTCAGGGCTTATTTTAGTGCCATTATACTGTCTAACCACATTTCTAGCAATCACAGTCTTACTTCTCCCCCTGCAGTAAGACTGTTTTTGTTATGAAGAAGCTGATGACATTCGAACCTCAGCCTAGAGCCACCTCTAGGCACTGCTTTGGTGTCCTTGTAAAGAACATATACATCACCACAAGTTAAGTACTGAGAGAAATGACTATGTATTTACCTAAGAGAGGATTTTTAAAAAAGTAACAGGAAAAAAAACTATCTGCAACAGTACATATCACTGCAGATTCAAGGTCTCTTTCCTTTTTCACCATGAAATAAGGACAATTTTAAGGCAAGGCCAATCCTTGACTGCTCAGCACATGAGGACCAGGAACTGGACAGCAAGATGAATTGGGAAGATGCATTTATTCTGAGAAGTTCACCAAAGTACTAAGCCACTTCTCAGTTCAGTCCAACTGCTCTACACTATGCCAGTAAAACCTCCAGAGGCTAACATGCCCACATCCACTATCTGCATGGATGGTTTCTTCTGCTCAGAGACCAGGCACACAGACTAATCTCACACACTTTCAGAGATCTTCCTCTCCTTCACTTTGGTGGGTAAAATAGGAGAGTTGCTATGAGTAGACAAAACCTGACCTACAGAGCGACCTAGGGGGCCTCTGTTGTTAGAGCATGCGTTCTTTATTTCTCAACAGCAGAGTTACCTGCTACAAAAGCTGGATCTCATTTTCTCTGGTTAACAAGGACTACAAACTGCTCTGAGCAACAAGATTTAATCAAATTTATACAATGCACAGGAACAATTTCCAACCTACTGTACATTCTGACAATAATTTTCTGCATATTCTCGAAGTAATACAAAATACTGCAAAGCACCCTACTGTTTGCCTACCACTAAAAATCAGTCTTAGGACTACCTCAAATCTCAAGTGCTTCAGTGGGATCTGGTAATCACCTTCGTCTCATCAAAAGCAACAGGCCTCCCTTCTTCACCCTGGGACTTGTAAAGATTTTCTAATACATAACATGTAAAGAAGATTTAGCTTAATGAGATCTCTGTAACATCTCAAATTCCCATTGCTTTTAGAGTATGCTTCTCTGTTATGGTAGAGGCCTACCATACAGCTCCAAAAATTTGACACATAATAAAACAGATTCCTTCAAATCACAACAGACAGCAATACTATGTCACCTATGCCAAGAGATCAATAAAATAATCTTGTTTACAATTTTCCTGTAAGCTTGATGACCCTAAAAAAAAGATGCCGTTTTCTATGAACATAAAAATCAGATCAGTAAGACCAACAGAGCACCAATGACATGTCAATAAATACCTTTTCTGATAAGTATGTCACAAGTATGTCACTAGGAGAGGCTGACACATGCAAATTCAGGACAACATTATAGCAGATTGCTGATTAAAAGAATTCTAGGACTGGTCTGAAGGCTGGATTGTTACACAATTGGGGAAGAATGACATTGATATAATGAAGATGGATCTTCTGCATTTTGTATTTACTTTTTACTAAGCTTTTCCCCACACAAAAACAGCAAGCCTTGCAGACTATCCTGACAAGGTAACTGACTCACTCCAGACTTTTTCTCTAAAAATGCTGACATAGCTGTTCAGTGGTGGCCACAGATTAGTACAGCACAGAAAGTATGTACAGAGCTATATATACATGGTTTTGGCTGGGATAGAGTTAATTTTTTTCATAGTAGCCTGCATGACAATATGTTATGGATTTCTGATGAAAACAGTGATGATAACACAGATATTTTAGTTATTTCCGAGCAGCGCTTGCAGTGTCTGAACCTTCTCTGTTTGTCACCCCACTCCAACTGTGAGCAGGCTGGGGGTGCACGAAGGAACTGGGAGGGGACACAGTCAGAACATATGACCCCAACTGACCAAAGGGATACTGCATATCAGATGTCATCATGCTCAGAATATACAGCTGGGGAAGAAGAAATAAACAGGGGAACATTCAGAGTTAGAGTGTTCCCAAGTAACAGTTACCCATGATGAAGCCCAGATTTTCTGAGCATGGCTGAACACCTGCCTGCCCATGGGAAGTGCTGAATGAATGCCTCGTTTTGTTTTGCTTGTGCGTGTGTGGCTTTTGCTTTTCATATTAAAAAGTCTTTCTCTCAACCCACAAGTTTTCTAGCTTTTACCCTTTCAATTCCCTCTCCATCACTCTCAGGAAGAGTGAATCAGCAGCTGAAAAGTGCTCAGCTGCCCACCAGGGTTAAGCCACAAAGCTTAGTGTTCAGCAGAGGTCTGTTGACTGATACATTAGAGCAAGTAAAAGCTTACATTTAGTCTTGCCTCATTGGGTAAGTAAAGATCATTATTCCAGAATGCACCTCCTTAGGAGGCATTATACTGCTCAAGAAAAGCAAAGGTAGACTATAATTATTAAATATTAATATAGTGGATCATGTAATGCCCTAGCAAAACGTATTTTGAGCTCACTGACTCAGTGAGCACTAATGCAGAGGAGTTGCTTTGAGTTTTCGAGTGTCTGAACTAAGGGGTAGCTTGAAGATCTTTCACCATTTCAAAGACAAAAAAAAATTATCCAAACATAAGAGGAGAAGTCTAGAGGCCCAGATTTTCCTCCCTTTTAAAGATTTCCTATTTTACTCAACTATATTTGGAATTTGCCACTACAATGGAAGATCAGAGACTTTCTAGAATTCTAACAATTATTTTATTTAAACTTTGTCTTCAATAAATCCTAATAGTCAAAGCCACCCATCTGTCCTAACTGGATTTTTGTCACTGAGCAGGAAAGTGGTGCTTTGAAGCTTCAACAGCTAAATCTATGAAAAACACAACACTTGTACTATTTTCCAATTAAAAACATCCCTGACCTTCGCGTGTACATTTCCAAGTGTTTCCAAAGACACTACCAACAAAGAAGTTTTGCCAGCAGAGACACCACTGCAAGCTCCGGGCTATGCTCTGAATGCAACTGTTTCCTGATTCTTAACTTTTGTACAAGTCCCATTTCTATAACCCCCATGCACCTAAACCAAACATTTTTAAAACATGCTTCTAAGATGAGAAATTATTATCTCATTTACAGATGAAAGAATCAGGGTTATTCAAGATTCCTGTGGATGTAGAAACCTATGTTGTGTTTTCCAATGTCAGATACCTTAATAGAGCCACAGGTCCACTTAAAGCATTTCCAGTGTTGGAAAGCACGTAATGCACAACTAATAAACATCTAGGAAATCTAAACAGTTTAGGTGTGTTGCTGAAGTTACATATTTTCACTTGAAACTCACAAACACGTCTGAAAGAATTTAACTTTAAAAAGCAAGCTGAAGCACAAACAGCACACAATAGAAAAGGCTTAGAAAGTTACACTACATATTGTTCTTAATACTCAAGTCTCTGAACAACATTGCAGCATTTAAAGCAGCAGCTTTAAAAGCATATTTCTGAATTGCTCATAAGTTTAAGTACTCCATCTTTCATATGATCTTATTTAAATAAAACCCATCCTGTAACTCCTCCGCACGTTTATCAGAATTCAAGCAAGCTGGTAATTCTTCACAATTTATACAAAAGCTACAGGTTCTGCTGCTGTTTGCACAGCTTATCACTGGTTGAGGCTTTCTTGACTATTTGCTGTTTCCAACCTCCTTAAATCTCAGTGACAATTCATTGCCTGAAACACAGAAGTTTGGCACAATGAAACACACGGCCACCACGCTGTCTGTAGATTCTGGCGTATTAAACAAGATTATCTGACAAACTCAATTAATGTGCCATACATACAAACAAGATGCAACCCATTTTCAGCATGGGCACTTATAAAATCTCAAAAAATTTTGCATCACCTGGATTTTAACTGTGTACAATCTCATGGTGCAGTGACTACAGGACATTCTATCACAATCTAAGTTAGGACCCCAACATACACAGTATACATCCAACTGTCACTATGTACAAGTATAAGGACCTTATTTGCTGTTTATTTTGAAAGTCACCTCCCAAGATCAACATTCTGTAATGGGAGGATCCAGGTTCCAGCCACAGACACAAAGGCTTCAGACTATATAGGCTTTCCAGTAACAGGAAGGTGAAAGGAAGAAGGAAGGGGCGGGAAAGAAGGATGGGAAAAAGGGAAAGGAAGGAGACAGGTAGAGTTAAAAAAAAAATGGTTGGGCTTTATTTGCGTAAATACAGATGCCTCTCGCCACTCTGGATGCCTTAGGGAGTGAGATTTGTACAGGGCTAGCTGATTAGACAGAAGGCATAGGGAGAGCAATACCTTCTGAAGGGGCAGCTAGACACCAGACATCATACTCCAACATGTTCAAGCAGTACTAGCTTCCTAAGCAAAGGCAACTGAATTCCACTCAGTGTGGCAAAGAGGCAAGAAATGCAGCAGAGGAGGAGGGAATGAATAGCACCAGGGCCCCAGGGCATCCTGCAATAAAACACAGAGACATCAGTCTACGTCAGAGGTTAAAGGATGCGACCACCAAAAGGTTAGTCAAAGCCACAAATTTTAAATCCTTAACTGTAATTGTTGTTTTAACTGCTTGTGCCAGAAGCACAGAATACTCTATGGCAAATGACAGACTAATTGAGACTTCAAGCTTGATTTCACACTTTGTTTTAAGTTTATTTGCAGGACTGCCCCAGAAATATTGCAAATTGTATTTTAAGCTTGAAGGGCTGCACACAAGGAAGGCTGTGATTGCCCACTACACTGCTGCACTAGCAGTATTATCTAACCATGTAGACATCCCAAATACTCAACCAAAGCAAACCATTAATGAGACTTAAAGAGCATTATTCCATGCTCACTATTCAATTTCAAGAAACATATGCATATAATGAAATGCAACTTGTCCCAAAACATTTGGTTCTCATACTTAGGGGATGTAACAGTTCCATTACCTGAATAGGTTTTCCACTCTTTTTCCTCCTGATAGACTGCAGAGGAAACAAAGCTCTATAAAAGCTTTTTCATTAACAGAACTGTTTTGCAGATATTATTTCACCAGTCCTACTAAAACGAAAAGAAGTCACTGCTTGCTGGAAGACTATACTTCCAAAGCAAGTCTGGCACAAGTAAAGAGCATACTGATTCAGTCACATCTTGGTTACATTTTAAGGTAGCACTGATTTGTTTAAAATAGTAACACAGGACTAGGACAAGTCTTAAGTATCCTGCTGCTACCTTCCATCACAAACGTCTTCTTTACAGTCACTAAAATAACTCACATTTTGAAATGCCCTCAGATCCCCATGGAACTAAACCATTTACTTACAGTGGATCAAAGGCTTTATCAGACTAATTCGGGCAGGTTGTTTTAGTTCATTATACCCACAAGGAATGAAACAGACTAAATCCAATGTTCAGTTCAAGACATCTGTCCTGACACACAAAGCCTCTGGGAGCTCATGTTGTCTGATGCACTGACTTGGTGGTGTGACAGCGGCACTGCCCAGGTCACTCACATAACAGGGTGACAGACGACAGTGGTGCAGAACAGGGAGCAGCTGGGATCCGAGGGGCAGACATTCACTACACATTAGCTTCAATTCAAGAGCAAACTTCAAAAAAATATTCCTGTTAACTAGGGCTTTGCTTTTTCCAAAGCAAATCCACAGAACTTAATACATTTTGAGTTGATTCAGCCTTTCTAGGTTTAATATTGTAATCACGACCGAAAACCAAAAGAAATTTAGGTGAAAAGACATGGGAGAAAACACATGGGAGAAAAAAAGTGTAATTGTGCTCATTTTGGGCCAGTTAATTTTCTTCGTAGTAGCCAGTATGGGGCTGTGCTTGGGATTTGTGCTGAAAACAGTGTTGATAACAGAGGAATGTTTCAGATATTGCTAAACAGTGCTTACACAGAGTCCAGGTCTTTCCTGATTCTCACCCCTCCCCAGCAGTAAGCAGGGTAGGGGGTACACAAGGAACTGGGAGGGGACACAGCCAGACCATATGACCACAGCTGACCAAAGGACTACTCCACACTATGGCATTGTGCTCAACAAGGAAGGAGGGATGTTCAGGGTGAGGGCATTCTGTCTTCCAAAGTTACCCAGTACAGAGGCCTGCTTTCCTGGGGATGGCTGAACACCTTCCTGCCCAAGGGAAGTAGTTAATGAGTTCCTTGTTTTGTTTTGCTTGTGCACGTGTGGCTTTCACTTTCCTTGTTAAGCTGTCTTTATGTCAACCCTTAAGTTTTCCCACTTTTACATTTCCAATTCTCTCCCCATCCCACTAGTGGGGAAGAGAGTGAGCAAGCAGCTCCATGGGCCATAGTTGCCAGCTGGAGTTAAACCATGGCACTGGACACTAGCAACAATATTGAAACTACAGGAAGCTTGGTGATTCTCTACTCTAAAAAAAAAAAATGTTCCTGTGTGTAATTAAATATTTCCTTTTGTATTTCACGTGGATCACCTCCTACATCCTTCTGTGGTTTTATTCTTATTTCTTTTCTCCACTTGTTAGGTGGAATTCTAGGTACTTCACAAAATTAGGGCCATCACCTAAAGAAAAGGAAACTCTTAAACTCCTACCATCACTTTTAGCCTCTGGTCTCTATACAGAAAAGATGAAACCAATTTTTTTTCCTATTTTTCATATATTCTGCTTCATTTCTCTATTCTGAAAAGCTACTCCATTGTACTGCAGAGAAAGAAAGAGAGAGAACACGGCAAGAAACTTACACAGGAAAAAAAACATGAAAGTGAAATTGTAAGGTAAAAATATCGAGGAAATTCAAAATTAGTTACAGTCCTTCAATATTGCTTCTAGCAGAGAAGAATAATGGAAACATTTATTCCTCTGAAATAAGCAAAATAGTAAAAGCGTTCAGTGTGCAAAAACATGATTAATTTCTTTTGTTTATCTATGTACAATGAAAAGTATCTATCATGTCCCTATAATAAAACCACTTTGCAGTGAAATTCCAACTTTCATACAAGTTGAACCAAATAACCGTTTGTATCTGTAAAAGTAAACTTTATAATATAATGAATATCTGCTAATAATTCATATCAAATCATTTAGAACCACTGCACTGCAGGATTAACAACACGAAGATGTTACTTCAAATGTATTTTTTTTTCAGATTACAATGTTGTGGTAATTTATATTGGAATAGCATTTGGTAAAATTTGATTTGCAATTTATCCAGATTGCTCTCAGTAAGTCTTTAATTACTACGTTATATTTCTCAAGTTATCCTTTTTGCATTTTTTTTTAATTGTAAGAATTTATGTGTAATGAAGGATAACATTTTAATAAATAATTCCCTAGAGGTTTTTAATTGTTTTTTAAACAGCTAACAATTGTATGCCTATCAATAATTCCTTGCAGAATTGGGTATCCTCCATCTCCTTTCCCTTCCAAGTAAAGATCATAAATTGTTGCCACAAGTGCACTCAATAGCTGGATTTATCCAGTTTGAGGTTAATTGTTACAGGTTTGAATGTAATAGTCAAGGTCCAGAATAAAATATCTAACACTTAAGTAGTCTCTTCATTTTTAACAGCTTGATCACATATGAAAAAGCCTCCAAAACATAAAACACAACTAATTATGACATTCTGAATTACTATGTCATGTATAAGACACATGGAACTACTCTACTTCAGCCATCCAGATAAAGACCAGGATAAGACATCACCAAAACACAGTTTCAGTTCAGACTTCTTTCAAAAAAGAATCAATAAAGCATATCATTACACTATACGGAACCTAAAAATCACTTGCTCACAAATGAGCTATGTCAGTAGCAAATACAACTTGTTTGAAAGAATCTAATTTAGTTTCTATTCAAATTAAACATACAGTTCTGCTGATAGAGCATGATAAAGACAACTTTGAGACTACAAGCTGTATCTTTATAACCTTATGCAAGATCAAGAACTTCTTTGTGATTATCAAAATAAATATGCTACCTACATAACATTTTCTCTATTTAACTAGTCCACTCCAAATTTTCTTTTGATACTATTCCAGCAGACACCTTGAAACAGTTACAACTATTTTAAATTTTCCCTTTCTGTTGCGAGTCTGCTATGACACTCTAAAGAATAACAGACATGTAGCTATATCCCACTGAAAAAATGGCAGTGCCCATTTCTATTGCTGCTGCAATATTATTAGACTCAAGGGGAGCAGCCACAAACACTCCTACCATTACCTCTAAGAAATGATTTTTTATTCTAAATTTTGAAAACAGATTCCCAGTACTGATTTTCTGAATATACTGTTTTATTAAGAGATAGAAGAGACACAGAAGCTGTCATAAAATGGCAACAAAGCTTTGAATTACTAAGAGAGCAGCCAACCCCCATAATCATTTAAGGTAACTGAAGGAACTTCTTTATCTGGCAAACTGGCAATATCTTTTTGGCAATATAAGTTTCTACTCTCTGGCAACTAGTTTAAATGGCAGATTTAAAAGGAAAAATTGAAATCCTGCAGTTCACTTAGACAAAAACGGCTTTTAAGTAAATTTTTTGAGGACAGAAGCAATGCTATTGTTACTTGTGTTATTAGCATTGCCTTGTGTATATATTGTAGCTGATGTTAATATTTATTCCATAGTTAAGACAATCCTCCATTAGCTAATAAAATTCAGTTGTGAACTTATTAACCAATATTTCCTTAATCATTTAAAATATTTTGAATGACAGCCTATTAGATGTTAACACATTTTCCAATGTACTACAGCTTGCAAAATCAAATTCATGGACTACCTTCCATTTATACAGACTCTCTTCACCAAGAAATCCTAATTCATTCTGAATAATTAAATTATAGCATAACCATAATAATTTCTATTCAGAAGTAATACTTTCTGCATGGACTTAGTTTGTACTGTACCAGGCATCCCTAATCCCTTTTCAACTGCTCATGTGAGAAAAGAAATAGAAATCAGAGATTGCAAGCGTGCTCAGAACCTCCCAGGATTGCTCTACAGATTAATTTTCAAATCCAGCCCTCACAATGCGAACAGAATTAGACTTCAAACATATTTTTCGATTGATATGCTTTTCAAAACGTTTTTAATTGACTTACTGTTATATAGACATAGCTCATGTACATGAGTAACACAGCAGTTGCCTGGGCTTTCTCAATTGCTATGCAATATTTGCTCAGAGCTTCTTTTAGTCTTGAAAACATAGTAAGAAATCAGATGGTAACACTAAACCTCATTACACCAAAACACAAGGGTCATGCATGTTCCTGTATCTATACACATACATACCTATATATAAACATCATAGATATATATACACACACCTACAGTGGATCATCTCTTTGCAAGCTTATCACAAATAAGCAAATTCCTGAAGTTCACAAAGTTTCCTACACCACCCACATTCCTATTTTCACAATTTAAACCACTCTACAGTAACTGCAGCTATCTTTCCCTTATTTCTTTCAGTCTTTTCTTTTTCCTTCAATTAGTGGCTTTTGTTCTTTAATTGAAGGTCATCTATTGTAGAATACTGTATAACATTTTTAAAACTAGAAAATAACCTTCTTTTCCCAGATACCCTTTCCAGTGTTGCTAGCAACAATCCATGAAAAATCTTACATTAACAAAAAATAAGTCCCTGGATATGTTCCTAGTTGTTCTGAAAGCAACCTTGAGACTATACATAAAAAAATACAGTCTCCTTCTGTTTGCAACCCTTCCGTGCCACACCAAGGAAGCACCAATGAGTGAACCATGCTCATCCCTGTACAAAGAAGACAGCAAGAAAAATCACTTCCACTTACTTGGTGTTAATTCTGGGTTTCCTTTTAAGTTCATCATCTTTGGAATTGAAGGTCCATATATGTCTGCATCAAGTAAACCAACTTCTTTGGTCTGCGTAAGAAACAAAAAAAGAAAGTAATTGTCAAAATGTCTGCCTTTCCAAATTATTAGCTGAGCAAAGTTCAAAACTGCCCACAGAAATAAAAATGGGATCTTGATTTTAGACTTCAGTTACCACTGTCTCCTTTTTCTCTAAATTGCAATTGAAAAATAAAATACAACAATGTCTACAAGTTGGGTCAGATGTCTTCATAAAAACTAGATACTCAATACACAGGATCCTCACTTGCACATTTTCTCACTTACATAACATAGACCGCAGACTTTATACTAACAAACAGCACAGAATAACAAACAGTACAAAAAGATGTTATCTCTACTCCATGCACAGAAATAATAGCGAAACAGAAATAATATTAACTTTTTTCAAAAGGTGTAAAATTTTATGGCAAAAAAAAGAAAAAACAAGTGAGGTATGTAAATATATTCAAATTAATGCAATTTAAATTCTACTTGTGACTACAAGGAATAGGAAAAACAAAACCCACTTTTTTCTTCAAGTGGCCAGAGTAAACTTTTGCAGACATCTTGAAGTTACTGAAATGCAAGTCTCTGCAGTTAATTAAGCAGGCATAACATTTTAACCAAATACATTTACAAAAAAGTATGCTAAAAATGAGTTTCTGCAGCTACATATGGTACATTAAGCAATAAACTTTACATAAAAATTATTTCAACTATGTAGTCTAGACTTAGAAGATTCTTTTCTACATTATTTTTTTATAGATATACATACATATTTTGTGGAAATTAAAACTATTTTTCCTACAGATGGGAAGACACAATTACCAAGTTCTGCAAATTAAGTAGTAAAGAGCAAGCCCTTTAAAGTGCTGAATGTCAAGTTTCTCTAATATAAAAAGCTAAATGTATTCAACATTTCACAAAATTGCAAACAAGTACGTTTAAGAGTTTGTTGGAAAGGTTAAGGCAGCAATAGGAGCTTTTCCAACATTGCCAAATCAGACTTCCACTGTCAGTGGGTTTTTCGGATGATGCTATCCTAATTTGGAAATATGAATGAATATTAAGTCATTTTGTTACCACAGTTTCAATGGTAAAGAGGGAAAGATAACAGCTCAGTGATAATGATCAAGTTTCTGGTTAGAAGAAGAGGGTGACGGGGCTTCTCATGCAAGGACACACCACCTTTACTCTCAAACAAGACTTCTAGACATGAGGTACATTCTGTGGAATCACAATCAGTTTACTGTTGTTTTTTAAAAGAGAAACACATTTGGATTAAAAACCTAGGTATTGAGATTATTGCTAAATAAATCTGAATTTCAATTAAGACAAGCAAACTGCCTAAACACTTGAGAACACTTGTTACTTCAACATATCATAAAACGGTTTAGGTTGGAAAAGATCTCTAAGATCGTCAAGTCCAATCATTAACCTGTATGCAATAATTAGAGTTTCTGTACATTGCTCTTCTGTAGAGGTGTCTTTCTTTTTTCCTTCTCACTCTTTAAACTGAATCCTGAAGACACCTTTAACAGCTCAACAATCTGAAGTGTTAAATTTACCTATTCAAAGCCAAATATATCTCAAATTTTACAACTAAGTAAAAAAATGCATTACCATATTTGATCTACTATGTACTTCGAAAAATAAGACTTTACTACAAAAATAATTGAACCCAAATTTCATTGATTCAACATACTTTTTATTAAACAGAGGAAAGCATATGAATTATATGGATTATTTAAACCGGTTTTTTAAAACTTTTTCTTCTTTATAACATCTTGTGAAAACAGTTTAGGAGTTACTCTAACAGATTATTCTACTTCTTGCTTACTGCATGAAAGCTGCAATTTCAAAATCATTGAAAAGACCCATTTTTACGTTAGACTTCAAAGACATCAACAACAGAGCATTAGAGCTTCTTTGCTCTTGTACGAAATGCATTATTTTACCAGATTAGAAAGATTTATGCCTTAGTCCCTCTGTGTCAGCAGCTAATCAAACCCACCAAAACATCATCTAAGGGGTGTGTTACTTAATTCCTTCTCAAATGAAAAACTCATTCACTGTTCTGAACCTGACTGACACACTTTCCCTCAATCTTTTGACTGTTTCCCCTCACTCAAAATAAGGATTGTGACTATCCATTGACTGACTACAATGATCTCGACACAATACAGATTTATTTTCACCTAAAGGGACTGAAGATTTAGGATGATCTAAATTAATTAGACTGACTTTATGACCTCCTGTACATAATCAGGTCTTTACCAGTACAGGCCACTTATTACTAGGAGTCAGCAGGAATATATGTGCAAAGTTTCATGAAAAGAAGAGTAAGTACCTGCACCTTGGAGAAAAACATCCTTCAACTACCTAGGAGGACTTGGCAAATTCAGCTAGTGCTCCAAATTACAAAGCTGATCTTGGTTTCAAGAAAATACAATAAACCTGACAGTTTCTCAAAAAAAAAAAATTACACACTTCCTCAGGAGTAAGAAAAGTGCCTGTTTCCAAGACACTTACTGTGTTCATGGATACAGTTCAATAAAACTGTTGTCTTCAGACAGAAAGATAATTAACAGATTCTCGATTTTCTACAACTCAAGTTTATGAAAGCACAAGTGTTCCTGTAAGCTTGGTGCTTCCTAGAGGATTACAGGAGAAAGATCTCTTGGAAAATCTTTAAACCACTGACAGAAGCTCACTAAAGATAACCTGTAGCAGGGGGTTTCCTTCACCAAGCAATTCAACATGTTAGGTAAGAATTCATACTGCCTGAAAGTAGCAGCTTACAGAGAAAGCATTGGCCCAATAAGCTTCAGGTTTGAGTTTTATTTCTCCCATCTCTTCCTGCTTTTGCAGTCTGTAAGCATCCCTAGAATACCAATAACCCTTCACTAAATATATAATTATCATGGAAGAAATATTATGGTAGTCACCAAGGGATCTTTTAAGACAGACACAGTACGGTCCAGATCATCTCTTCCAGCATTTACAGTGTTTTAAATTCCCACGAGAAGAAATAATATTCACACACCTGGATGCTACCACATGAAACTCTTAATCAGAACTACCAACACCAGATACTTCTCATGCCAAGTGAAATGTAAGCCAGATGCATGAGTTGTGATAATTAAAAATTAAATTAAATTTTAATAAATTTGGTTTCTCCCCATATAAGCCACACTTCATATTTCTGTATTAAAACAGATCCTAAAAAAACAGGCAAAACAACAAAAAGAACATCTAGGCAGAAGGAACAGATTACAGGAGATCACAAGCAGGACCAAGAAGGCAACTTGAAATAAAGGAGGAGGAAAAAAAAGCTCCAAGATTCCTCTTATGCCCTCTGACATTATTTTCACATGTACATACATCTCGTTTTGATGCTGAAACGTTTTTTTTCTTAAGTACTACTAGTTATGCAAATGGTAAAGCAATACTTAAAGCACATCCAAGCACACACAAGTCCCCCTGCCTCTAAACGGTTTTCAGAGCACAGCACACACCACTGCCATAGCCACCCTTGGCACTCTGCAGGAAAAGTATTCAGGAAGTAAAACTCCACCATCTTCTTACAGCTGCATTTTCTTCTTATGTGTATGCTTCTATCCTATGCTATTAACAAACAGCATTCCATCTCTCCAGATGGCACAGCAACAACCAAGTTCAAAACAGCTGTACTCAAGTTAACATTTGTCCTCTTCCTTCCAACTGCCCAGCTGTGGAAAAAAGCTTGACTCAATCTTCAAATCTACTACACTTGGAAAATACTTCCTAGAGACCAGTATATTTTGTTGCCTTAACTGAAAATTCTGAACAGCTTAAATTCTCAAGATACATCTGACAATATAACTATTCCCATATGATTTAATCCCGTAATTCCACTTCATTAGAAACAACTTGGAAAAAAAAAATATACAAACACATGTAGAACTGTTGACCTCTTCATACAGATCCTTATCAAAATTCCATTAGGCAGAGAACACAAAATCAGAATAAAATCTATTGTCAGCACATGAAAACACAAAGCACTTTCTTGTTAGCAAAACCTACACTTAAAACCTCACAAATGTTCACATTTACCTTCTTATCAACCCTTTTACAGTTTCCCCCTTCTCTAGAACAGGCTAACTACCGCTAGGATTTGCTTTTCTGCAGTACTGGTATTGGTCATGGTCTCATCTGATCATTGGTGGGCCCAAGACTCCAAAAAAATTTACAGAATAAAGGACCGTAGTAAAGAACTATACCTCCTCTTCATCTTCTGCTTTTACATCATTGACTACATAATTCTTTCTACTTCACTATCATTCATCTTCTCAGTAAGAGATTAATTTGCCCATTAGATCTCTCCAAAGATTTCTGACAAATGTTCAGCATAAGGCATTATAAGGTACATTACCACTACAGCTCTTAACACAGAACAAATAGTGAAGTTTTCACTCCATTTGGAAATTTCTCTCACCTACACCAAGACACCAAAACAAGTTTTCGGTCACGAGGTACAAGAAAAACAAATGCTACATCAATAGATAACGATATTCTTGCATATATCCCTGAAAGATAACAATTCTACAGCTTTATTTTGTGCAGTGTACAAATTACAGGCATAGATAACCTCACTTAAAGGATTCTTTCCCTTGCCTTCTTTGGCAAGATTCTCTAGGTAATTCAAGTTCAGTTTAGCCCTTGAACCTGGCCACTGTCATGTGAGCAAAGCAATCAAGACTTGGAAGACAGCTGTATTCTCAACAATTTCCAAGCTTGGTACTTAGTTATAATTATTTTGGGGGGAAAAAATAAAGTTGTTGAAAGCCATATCAAAGTCCTGGCAGAGAGAGAGAGATCTTGTGAAAAAAGCAGTAAATTCTGTCTCCTTTGCTCTTCCTTATGCAGATTAGAAAGTATTCAATTGTTACGTTCGTTCCCTTAGGAAGGTAAGTTTTACTACACGTGATCAGTGCTCAGATGGCTTAAGTCCATGCTACTGACAAAACGATCCACACCTTTCCTCCTCTTTGCTATTTGAGCAGACACTTAAGAACCATTTAGTTTCTCCCTATACTTTATGTAGCTTCCTTTTTTTGTCTTTCAGGGAATATTAACTATGAAATCAATTCCTTTTTCTAGTAAAAAAATTTTAACCAATTGCAACCAGTTCTATTCATACATCACAAAGGACCCCTCCACAGATAATGCCACATGCAGTGGAGAATCTGGTGACATTAATTTCTTCCAAGTTGCAAACAGTTTATTGAAAAGCAGACCTGATTAAAGACTTCTAAAGAAAGGAAAAATAAAAAATAAGCTCACAAAAAGCTGCTATAAGTAGCTGTTAACACAGCCTACATTACTGCTAAGCATCCAGAGAATCTTTGACAGAACTAATTTCATTTTTGCTCATATTTTTTGAGACTTCTTTCCATACTTGGCAGGGCATATGTATCCCCACTGGATGTTAAATGGATGACATTTTACTTTGAAGTAAACTCTGCAGCCCACCAGAATTCCCTCGTGCTCAGCCTAAGAGGGATAGAGGCACAGGTTAATGAGCTGTCCTTGTTCCATATGGTGAAGGATTTCCTACACTAGAAGTGCTCCCAACACTCAGCAGCTGCAGTCCATTCCAAAGACAGAGATTCCAGCTTTGCTAAGTGAAGGTGCCATTATTTTAAAGCTGGTGCTCTTAATCCACCACCAGGACTCTCAATTTACCCTTTTAATGTCATTAGAGACTTAGAGCTAATCCCAAACTGCAAGCAGCAACACACAGGACAAAAGGGAACTTAAAATTAGGATAGGCTATGGATTCTTCATCTGACATACTGACACAATGAATAGCCATCTTTAAATCCCTGATTCTCTAACTCTTTCAGCTGCACATTATTTAAGTGCTTAGCTGCAAATTGGATTGAAGCCAAAAATGTACCACTGCAGCTTCCTCACTATCCTAGAAATGCAAACTTGCTTTAAATACTCAGACTGCTACTGGTTTAAAAGCCCTTTTCCTTCATATACAGTTCTTCCAATTTTCTGCCAGCCACAGAACCTTTCTAGCCCTTTTCTTTTTCCCCACAAGAGTCTGCATTAGCTCCTACACAGTTTTCTTAACAATCAGATATAAGTAATTCAACCCTACGTGGCCTTCTCAAAAAAAAAAAAAAAAAAAAACCAAAACAGAATCCCCAACATTATCCTATCTCTACAAAATGCCTCTCCACTTTCACAGCATGTCAAATTATTTTAAACATGCTCTATGTGTCACATCAGTCCTTCTGATATCGGCACTAAGCCTCCAATCACTTAAAGAATAAGATGCAGGTATTTAACTCAAAAGGCATTAACAAAAAAAAGGGAAAATTTTTTTCAAAGTAAGCATATAGTTATCTGGACTAAATAATATATTTTAAGAGGTCTATGTCTAAAAATACTTTTAATTTCACTTTTTACTTAGAAAATATTAAGATTTTCAATAAGCCTTATTCTCTTATTTTCTCAATTGATCTAGAAGCTGAGCTGTCATTGCAAAATAATCCAAATAATTTCTAAGTGGCACGAAGACCTCATCTACTGCAATTAAAGGCTTCTTATTCTCTAAGCAACAGAGGTAAAGATGCATAGAAATGAAACCCTAATAATTAGAAAAGCTGCCCAGGAAGACAAAACAGGTCAAAACGTGTTTTCACACTATGATTACTCACTGAAAGAGCCCATTATTGCCTAAATTCTTCTAGATGTGTTTGTCCTCCCACACAGGACTTTTTCCTTACCAGCAAGAAATGTATACACATTGTGAAGTCATCTATGAATGCAGCAGTCAAATATTACCCTGTGGACAAACAGTTTAGTAACAGGGGTCAAATATTTGGAGGAAAAAAAAAAAAGCCAGAATGGAAATAAAGTAAGCTGGGCAGGTTTTGAGTGGTTTCAAACGTGTGATTAAGTACACATTTTGAACAAGTTAAAACTAATTACCACAATAGTGAATTCACACAAAGATTCATCTAACTACATCACTTCTGAGCTGTAACTTGCTATATACAAGCATGAGAAACCTCTTAGTCGCCTACGTGTATAGTGGGCAGATATCCACGTGAGTTTTAAGGTTTTTTAAAAAAAAAAAANAAAAGGGGCCGCTCCCGGAGCTAAAACCACCCCCCTATGCTGCTCAAATTTTAGGCCTGGCCCGCATGATCCAGTAATCCCTTGCCGCAGAGCTACTCTAGAACTGCTTTTTAACCACGCGCCCCCACAAGCGGCAGACGCTAACTTCTTCCATATGGGTTTACTTCTTGCTCCTCTGTCCTTCATAACACAAAAAGCAGCTCAACCTATAGTGAAAAATGTAAATCTTCCCGGAATGAAAAGGCAAGTCAGAGGAAATCTGACTGGGGAGCTTGCCTCGTAGTGACAGCACAAGCATGCAGCCTCCCAACTGGATTTGTGCCATCCTTAGTCATGCACAGCTGGTGTTTGCTCACTAAAATACTCTGTTCATAAACAAGCAATCTCTACCCTATTATTGCTGCCATCTATTAATTCAACTTGTTTCTGCTATAATAAATCGTCTCTGGCCAGGCAGCTTTTATAAATAGTCATTCTTGTCTGAGTATGAATCGTCCTGGCACAAAATCCAAAAGTTCTTCCCAAGTGCTCCTAAGGGAGCACAACTGACTGCTGGTACATCAAAAGAATCAGCTGTCAAACTAAGCAAGCAATTAAAAATAGGACACAAGGGTAAAACCTTAAGTTGTTTCTCAACACAAAAAGAACATTGTATTGATTTATAGGCCTTGGTACAGGCCCAAGAGCTTATCCATTTCTTAACTAATCCATCTACAACAGGTAACCCAGGGTACGAAAAAACTAATATTCCAGAAAGGGATAAGAGACTGACCCGCTTGTTTTCCCTGGCTTTGAATCAAAAACCAAAATCAAACAAGCAAAACTAAAAAAAAAAAATAAAAATAAAAAACCCCTCCTCTGTCTTGGACATGGTATCTAGGCATCTAAATGAAATCTTGTGTTGAATTATTTACTCTGTAACCATGAGGTAAAAATATGTATGCCAAACAGGCTGAGCATCAGCATGCAAGACACTGACCTCCCAAATTCTAATCCCAGCTCTGCCAACACCACCACGCAACCATGACAATGTCCAAGGCTCTGCTAATGCCTTAGTATTTCAGACCATCACTATAATAACTGGAAAAGCTTCTAGACCAAAAAAACCCTATAGAAACAGTGGGAGGTTTGTTTTGTTTTTTAACTGTAGGAAGTAGACTTTTAAGAGAAGACAGAAGGACGCTTTCTTTTATCGAGAGGACTAAAAATCCTTTATGCTCTGATTGTTAATCTTCTAGTTTATGACACTATCAAACAAGATGTCACACCTGTTGCTTAAAGCAGCAAAGATCTGCTCTAATCCAGTCTCCTCTGAAAGCATCTTTCACAGATGTTCTCTGTGACCTGTATTATCTTAGAAAAAGAACATTTAAGTTACAAGTACACAAACAGTCTGTCCTGTGAAGGAAGCACAGGTCTTTATTGCCATGGTGACCTATCTTGCTCCACAAATCCTCTTCCTTCTTTAAGCAGTACATGAAATTCCAGATCAGTTTCTATAAACCTGCGTTTTGCTTATAAGAGACATAAGGACTGTAACGAGTTGCAGCAAGCTCCCGAAGCCCTGATTTACTAACAGAATCATTACTGCTTCCTCAGAAAGAGACCAACTTTTACAACAGCAATGAAGGGAAGAAAAAACATGGGAAGGTGATGCACAGTCAGTAGTTATTAAATGTTAAATGAAGGCAATTCATTCCTGTGTATCTGAGGACAAAGAAATTCACTATAAACTTCAGCAAGAGGATTCAGTGGACTCGAGATAACAACCTCCTCACTTATTTCATTCACTGCAACAAAATTCGTGGCAATGATCTCTACAATTCAGAGCACTGGACAATTCTCAGCCTGGAACAAGGTCCCAGAGATATTCATTTCAAAAGCTTGACTCACAAAATTAGTGAAATTAAATCAATGTGAGTACACAAATGAACACACCGGTGACTTCAAAGCCAAAGTTCAAATATAAACATGATGTATGCACCATTATCTCATAAAAAGCAAAAAAAAAACCCACAAAAAATGTATTAATGCATGAACAAACGCAAGAGTTGAGTTTATTCAGTCCACCTTAGTTTCATATTTTCTAACTTGTAACTACATCGATTCACAATTTCACCAAGGCAGCGGCTCGCTAACAGCTATTTCATCCACTTCAGCTCCTCCTCATTGATTAATACCCACCAGATGCTGGCCTCCAACTTCAGACCGACAAATAAATGTAACATCAGAAATGACAGGGGCATTCTATGTTTACATAACTTTATTAGCTCAATTTCATTTAAAATTATTTCTCAGTCCCCAATTTGCCACATAATTGCAGCAACAACCTTTTCAACCATTCTAGACTATGGTCTCTCTTATTGTTGTGCTTTAGGAATGTTCTAATGGGCTATGGAAGTGGTGTATCACATTACTGTGTTTAAAGCCAGATGCTTAAATCCTAATAAAGGGCATAATCCCAGAAGTTGTGTATGTCAGACTTACTAGGAGATGCTTTATCTCCATGTTTGAAAAGTATCAGATACCATCTTAAAAACACATAAGATGGCACAGAAAGTGCAATTAGTTGCCATGGTTTCCATGGACCTACTCAATGACCATCCCACAACACACATCACATTGCAGGCTCACATTTGTTTTGCCAAAGTACTACAGTAAATGCCATGTTTTAAAGTTAATTAGAAGGAATCAGTCAAGCAGTTTTACTTTTCAAGATGACAGATTTTCCTCTGAAATCAAATTATTACAGCAGCCTATTTAAAACACAGAACTAAAACTGTGAAATAACAAGATCAGATGCCATCACAAACAGTTCATATTTCATGTAACAGCTTTAAACAGTCTCATTGTGACTGAGTTTATGGAAATTTTTTTTACTCTCTTAAAAATACTTCTACGGGCAGTGTGCAGATTGCACATAAATCTCGCTCCTTCTGCCTTCTGTTTTCTTTTATTCATCTTTGACCCCAAAAAAAAAGTTACATTTACCTTACTAAAATAGTCGAGGATTCTTCTTGGTATTTAATGTTTTACGAGCAACGTTTTATAAAGCAAAATCTGCTTTATACCCCCTCAGACAGGAAAGGAGGCGGATTTCTGAGTTTACCTGTGTGTCAATAGATATGCACCATGGAACTACTCAGAGTCTGTGGCAGCACGTGGACATAATGAACACCTGTGGGTTTTACACTTGAATGGTGCCCACTGTCTATTTATAGTGCAGATGACAGTCTGAGCAATACCACACTGCAGAATGACATTTTGTCACTCTAAAAAATGTATTTCCCAGCTCTAGGGAAGATACATAGCTCTTTTTTTTTAAGCTGTTTATAGATAAGTATTTTTGCACATTCATTTTTCCAGAAAAAGTAAATCTTTGGAGCTATACAAAAATATTTTGGACATTATCCAGCACTGACTCATCTTTTTCTCAAGTCAGTGTTCTGAAGTGATAGAATTTAATTGTTAAGTGTTTCCAACCTGCACAGGCATCCCCTACTATATCTACACATTCTTGCAGAACTGCAGCTGAACTCAGTGACACACAAGGGAAAGAACACAGCCAAACCAAGATAAAAGATGGTATCTAATAAGTTATTAATACTTATTAGTATTAATATTAGGTACTGATAAAATATAAGTAAACAGAAACTCAAAAGTCCACAAAAACCAAATACAGAAATCAACCGTCAGAGTAAAATATTTAATGTATGTGACTGCCCTCAGCAGTAACCATTTGATACATGACACACATTTCCCATTAAGGCTTATAATTAGACGTCCACCTACCGAATCATTTGCTGCTAGGGCGAGGGCTATATTTACTGCAAGAAAAAGGAAAACAGAAAAAGATTAAGTGCAGGAAAACTTACTGGCCAAATATTGAGAATGTTATCATTATTAACAAGACAAGAAAAATATAAATACATGACACTTATTTAATAATTGCATCATCAAATTGGTTCTTAGCTTCTTGTGCTTCTACAATATTTTCAGTTTAAGTGGCAGCAGCAATCACATTTCAGTTCCTGTTTGTTAAGAAGTGAACAAACTCAATCTGCAACAACTTGAAAACACTAAATTTCTAGAGGACACTGCAAAATAAAAATACCGTCTCAGTATTTTGCTGAAGCATAACATTAAGGAAAGATTTTTGAGGTATCCACTTTAGAAAAGTGGACACTGTACTATAAAACTAAATTAACCCTACCTTCACCTTCACAGTCTCTAACGAACGTTCATAAAACTGTAAATTAGGTAAGTATTGACATAAACCAGTAAAACACAGTGATCAGAAAAATAATAATTTCCTTTTTCTTGATTTCTTGTGATATATTGAACACAGACCTTTTCTGGAAGAAGGGGCAATACATGCCTATCACTTGATTTTTATGTCAGAAAGCAAAGCCACATCTACCTGAAAGCATCTGTAACAATTAAAGAAACAGAGAAACAGTGATGAAGCAACTAAAAAGACTGAGTTTGTTTACAGCTTTTACATTTATACCAGTACTTAACTCCCACAACTAAAAAGCACATGTGAGAAATGGCATTCTAAAAGCCTCATCAGCTTCCATTATGTTGGAAGACCTCCTAGAAGCTTCAGTATAAACAAATAGCAACTTTTATAATCCAAGCAGTAACATGTTTTAGGGAGTGGGGAAAAAAAACAAAACAACCATACCAAGAGGAAAAACCCAACACACACAACTCTTTCTTGTTTTCTTTACATGTTGCTGTTTGTCAGTTCACACAGCCTTTCAAAGAAGGTAATGTGTGGTAAATCTTGTTCTACTGGAAGAGTACAAAGGCTCTGAGAACAAGCTGGGGAGCCAGATTCCAATCTTTAAGAACTTAGCACCAAGAAAGCTAAGTTCCTTCAAACAAAACACTCAGGGCATTAACAAAGACAACTGTACAGACTGCTCTAACAAGCACATAACCTGTGTTTACTCCTAAACTAACAAAGCGTATCGATTTTATTCTTCAATTTGCAATTTAAACAGATGCTTGATGAACTATTTCTTAAATCAATCAGAGGAAAATTTATCCTCTGAAATTTGGAGACCAATCTACAAATCACAGATAAGAAGAAAAAACAAGCAAACCAATTATAAATGAAAAAGGAAAAAAATCAACTGCAACTCATGTCTGAAGAAGGAAGATACAACATCTTAAGGTCATTTTATGTATCTGTCTTCTTATGGAGCTTTCTTGTGTGAAAGTTCATGTATGATCCACAATGCTTCTTCGATAAAGGATATCTGACTAATGAAGATAAAGAAGGGGAACAATGTAGTATGTAAACCTACCTAAATCACCTTGTACTCCCTTGTCTTTGTATTGACCTAACCTGATCCTAAACATTCATATTTGCCCTAACTACTAAATTCCTATAAGCAGGAATGCAGGAGAGCAAGGCGACACATGCTAAAAATTCTCTACCACTTCAAAGCAGGCTCCAAAAAAAGTCACCATGGGGTGACTCCTGCTAACCCAGCAGCTCCACCTGTAACCGGTATCAAGAATGATGCATAGGTTGATCTGTGTTAGTCTAATCCAACCTGAGCCTCTAGATCTAAGATAGTCTAACCCTGCCATGAAGCTGTGTCAGGGAGGTTTAGGTCGGATATCAGGAAAAAGCTCTTCACCCAGAGGGTGGCTGGGCATTGAACAGGTTCCCCAGGGAAGTGGTCACAGCACCAAACCTGCCAGAGTTCAGGAATTGTCTGGACAACACTCTCAGGCACATGGTGCGATTCCTCAGGCTCTCCAGGAGCTGGACTTCAATGATCTTTGTGGACTCCTTGTAATTCAGGATATTCTATGATTCTGATACTCTTGAAATCAGCACAAATTTGGGAAAGTTTATTACTGTTTAGTTTCTCACTTCCAAATCCAAACTCGCCCTAGGAATAGCACAGTTAAAGTCTCCAAACACTGAGCTAACCATACAAACCAGACATGCACAGACTCAGCTGTGTCTGTCTATGTCTGTGGCATGGCTAGTATAACATCATCAGTAAAATATGTGTAGACAATACAGATGAACTCTGAAAGATAACCTTCAATACTTACATCTCAATGTAAGCAGCATTTAGAAATAGACTTTATCAGAATACTTTAACATGTAGGGAAGGCCCGAAATAAAAAGTTTCAGTAACAGTATATCCTACATGCAGAACAAAAGCATGCAAGAGAGAAAAAAAGTTTTAAAACAATTAACATGACAGAGAAAGTCCACACATGGTCAAATGTATCAATTTTCCTGAACAAAAATGAAAAATCTCAGGCAGCTAGTCTTTGCTAAAAAATGTCTGAAGGCCCACACAGTCAGTAGTTTTATTTTCCTCAAACTTCAGGATGAGCAAAATGTGAGCAAGAACACCAGTTTCAAATTATATTCCACTTGTACAGTTGAAAAAGTAATACTTCAAATTAATTAGAAATTTCTCTTCTTTCAAGGTCTCTTTGACCTCTTCTCATGCCAGGATCAATTTTCTTCAGCACTCTCATCTTCAGTGTAATGCAAAAGAAGAAACAAAAGAGAAAGAATAAAAAAGTACCCCAAACTCTGGCCAGATGGAGTAAATACAGAAGAATCCCATTAAAAGACAGGAACTTGATTGGAAAGTAACAGGAAACACGGCAAAAAAACCCACAAAAAACACACAAACAAAAACCCCACCACTTATACTAGACAAAAAGAAATAACAAAACACAACCATTAAAAAGTATTTCTCCTGTAACACAATTTCTTCTAATCATTGACTACATTAATTTCAGAAGACCAAAAAGCACTTCAAGCAACAGAAAATACCATGTGCAAACCCAAACAGTTATTCAACAGGTTAAGGAATGGCTCTGGCAAACTTGACCAGAATGCAAACTACGTATTATTTACACATATCATATTTTATGTAGAAATTATATATAGATGCCAGTTAGCAGATCTTAAATTGACACATTTGTTTGCAGACATGACAAGAATAATTTGAATTTACTTTTACTTTATGTTCATTTTATAAAGGGTTGACAGACAAACAGTTATTTGTTATTTTTAGTAACCTGAAACAACCAGTCTGTGAATTATCTTGGTTGATGGTTAAGAAATGCAAGTGTTAACTGTTTTGCATGTCTTTGTATAGATATTTGTACCCTATGCATAGGATAGTAGATAAATGGATACTTAAAATACCTTCTTTTTTTCCTTTAAGAACAGTTACTTTTAGTACAAATATCATGGTTGTCTGTTCTACTTTTTATTCAACAATCAGTCCTTCTCAAGTAGGGCTGAAATACAAAACAAAAACTAACAAATTAAGAGCTACATCCATGTGTTATTCACAACAAATGGAGATGAACAGAAGACATCATTTGACTAAAGGATGACTCTTCTCCAATCTAGATGCTAAGGAAGAGATCTTTAAATAAATTTCTAGCACTTTACAAAGATCTTTTCAAAGAAGTTTAATTTCAGCATCACAGAATCATAATAGAATGGTTTGGGTTGGAAGGAACCTAAAAGATCACCCAGCTCCAAAGCCCCTCCATGGACATGGACACCTTCCACTAGACCAGGCTGCACAAAACCCATCCAGCCCAGCCCTGAACACTTCCAGAGATGGAGTATCCACCACCACTTATCTAAGCAACCTGTTCCAGTGCCTCACCAGCCTCATATATAACCCTCAGAACAAAGAATTACTTCCTAATACCTAATCTACATCCCTCCATTTCTAGTTTAGAACCATTCACCCTTGTCTATCACTATACACCCATGTGAAAAGTCACTCTCTTTCCCTTTTATAAGCCCCTTTCAAGTACTGAAAGGCTGTTTTAATGTCTCCCTGGAGTCTTCTCTTCTCCAGGCTGAACCACCCCAAATCTCTTGCCTGTCTTCACAGGAGAGCTGCTCCAGCCCTCTGATCACCTTTGTAGCACTTATCTGGACCCACTCTAACAGGTCCACTCCTTCTTACACTGAGGGGACCCAGACCTGGATGCAATGCAGTCATCCAGTCAACTCCTTATCCACCAAGGGGTCCATCCATCAAATCCATGTCTCTCCAGTTCAGAGACAAGGATGTCTTATGAGAAAGCGTCAAATGCATTATGCAAGTCCAGGTAGGTGAAACCAGTTACTCTTTCCTCACCCACCATGACTGTAACCCCATCATCAAAGGCTACCACCTCTGTGGTGGCCACCTCTGCGCGTTGGCACAACCAACAATTTTGGTGTCATTGTTTACATTCACAACAATTTCTGCGGTACTGGTAACCCATGAACTATCTCATTCTAACACCTAGGAACTGCACAGTAAGAGAAAAATTAATTTAAAACCTAATGGTGGAGTTGAGAGAAGAGTGCAAGGTGCTTCATAAAGCTCTCATCAGTTTGTGTGATTTACAACTACTGTTTCCTCTTTCATTTTTGAAACACACAAGTAGTTGAAAAAATTGCATGAAGTCCTGATTTTGAACCTTTCTAAATACTGGAAAGGAGGAAGTGTCACTGCTCTGGCACACTAGCTCTTTCACCTCAGCTTACATGGCCTCTTAAAGCAGACTGTTCAGGACAACATTGTACTATTAGATATTATTTCCAAGCTGTCTGATTGATCTACACCTAATTTAAAGGCAAGATTTTTGTACCCGAAATGATTCTCAACACCTACAATAGGATTTGACAGAGGTGAAAGGCAGTATTAGCAGAACTCGGTTACAAGGTAATGATACAAACATCCAAATATTCCTTACAAAGCACAAGAAAATGCACAAAGTCAACAATTAAAAAATAAATCTTACCTGCTGTTGTTGATTTTCCAACTCCTCCTTTTCCTGATGCCAAGACCACCACCTGCTTAACTCCGTCTATGGGCTTCTGCTTTGGCAGCCCGCGTGACAGGATCCGTGAGCGTCTGTCCCTCAGAGACTCATCCCCGGAGCTCGAGGACTAAAACCAGAAAGCAAATGAGCGTCTATGCACAAACCTGCAAGTTCCGCAGAGAAAGCAGACAGGAAGGAACCCATCAGCACGCCGAGAAATTTTCACTCCTGGCCCAAAAGACCCTTTGGCACACGGGCTCTCCCCCCAGAAGGAGCCTGCTTCACAGCGGGCAGGGACAGGACCCACTTAAAAGTAATCCCAGTACCATTTTTTTACACTCAGATATGGTCGATCTTAATACTTAAAGCCAAGGGGAAAAAAAAAAAAAAAAAAAAGAACGAGGACTTGTGTTGAAATAAACCACGGGATTGGTTTAAAAGTTAGAAGCTTAAGAGGTTAGACCTGGTGGTCTTTTCAGTGGTTTCAGACGCTGCAAACACAGCAAACAGCGAAGGAGCGAGCGGGTACCCGCAGTGCTGCGGGCACAACCCGCTGTCCCGAGCCGCGCCAGAGGCTCCCGCTCTGCTGCTCCCGCCCCCGCGGGCCCCGCCGGCAGCACGGACCGAGCAGCCGAGCGCAGCACCCCCGCGGGCAGCTCCTGCCTGCTCCCGGAGGGCACAGTTTTACCGCCGGAGGCTGAGAGCGCCGCGCTGCTCCCATGGAGCGGACGCGGGTTCAGGCAAAATGCGGGCAGAGCCCATCTCCCTCTGCCCAGCCCGGTCTTGCTCCAGATCAAACCCCGCCGCTAACGCCTGCAGCGACCGCATCCCCTCCCGCGGGGATTCTGCTGCTGAAGCGGCCCCGCCAACCACAGGCGGACTCGGGGCACGGCGGAGCTCCCGCCTCACTCACCGCGGAGCCAACGAACGGAGCGGCGCAGGCGGCAGGCGCGCAGCCCGGGCGGAGCGAAGGCGCGGCCGTAGCCCTCCCGCCGCCGCCGGCGGGCNCCGGCGGCGGCGATGGCGCGGGGTAGTCCCCGCAGCCCCGGGCGGGGAGCGCTCCCGGCTGGAGGTGGGGCCGTGGCGCTCCCTGGTGCGGCTCCGGGCTGGGGGGGAAGGTACCCAGCTCCTCCCGCACGGATCGCCGAGCGGGGGCGCTGTGGAGCAGCAGCTGCCCGGGAAGCAGCTCTCTGTCTGGAAGGAAACGGGGGCCGAGGGGTCAGCACCGAGTGACTACGGACGTTACAGATGGGTTCGGGTTTACTCCTGATAGCGCCGTATTTGTCCCCGCAGTGCTGCCTCGGACTGCCGGTGCCTTGTGAATTCTCATCGTGGCCTGCAAAACGGTTCGCCAAGAGCTTGGTCCTGTCTTGCTTTGTATCCTCTACAAATAAATATATACCATTTTCTCCTTTGGATCAGTAAGTAAAAGAAAAAACAAAGAGACCTGTAGCCAAGACAGATGCCACTTGTTTTTGTTTGTGTTGTGTTTTGTTTTAATAATACTAATGCTGAAGTACAGCATCACAGACTGGGTGAGGTTGAAAGGGACCATAGTGGAACATCTGGTCACGTCCCTGCTCAAGCAGGGTCATCCTACAGCATATGGCACAGGATTGCATCCAGATGGTTCTTGAGTAGCTCCAGAGAAGGAGACTCCACAGCCTATCTGGGCAATCTGTTCCAGTGTGTGGTCACCTGCACAGTAAAGTTTTTTTCATGTATTCAGGTGGAACTTCCTCTGCATCAATTTCTGTCCATTGCATTTTGTCTTATTGCTTGGCACTGATGATTGTTCTGGTTATAGTTTCAGTGTTCCATCCAGTTTACTGTCTCTCAGTAAAAGCTGCATCAAAACAATATTTCTATTCCTTATGTTGGGTGAGATTTGCTTAAAGCTTTAAGACACATGCTTCTCTCCCATTTACAAGGCTTGTAACCAAGTTGTGCAAGGAAATTAGATCAGTTTGACATTATTTGCTCTGGACAATTCCATGAACAGTCTTTATTCACCTAAGTGGTATTATAGAAGTAATTCAAATCTTGGCAATTTCAGGCCATTAGTTTTCAAATATAAAATACAGTGTAGATGGTGTCTTCTGTTGGTGTCTGTTGTAATAGGTAATGGATCAGAGGATTTTACAGCAGTTTAAAGCATTATTATGAAAAACGCTTCCAGTCTTTCACAGTGAAATTTTCACCACTATTTTAAATGTTATTTTTTGACTTTTGTTATTAAAAGCACTAATCAAGAATTTTGCTAAAACACACAATTTTCAAAGGCATATTCCAGGACTCAGCTACAATACATAAATTACAATGACAAAAATAGGTTTTTTCTTGTCTTTTAAGCAATTCTCATTCAACTTCTCATTTTTGATGTACCCACATGAGCATATTTTGCATGGCTAGCACAGACACCTGAAGAGGTCATATAGTTTCCCAATAATTTACTGTCAAATCAAAACGCAAAACAGTACAGAAAACCAATAACCTGTTTCATTTTGAAACTGTAATATAGATCTGCCTCAAGGGCCCTTTTTTCCACTGTGAAATCATGTTAACCTTTGCATTGCTGTAAATTTGCATAATTGTTTTTTCTACCTTGATCAGTTGGAGGCAGTGTTAAAGTGCAAAATACTGTGTGTCTCACATAAATGCAGTGGGTACTGCAGGAGCTCTGGTAAGCATACACTTTACATAAGCATCACTTCAAAGTCTGTGCAAAGAAAAAAACATGGCAAAAACATTCTATAATATACTTCTTCGTCTTGAGAATAGCTCCAACACTGACTGGAACAATCCTTAAATATATTTGTGGGTTTGCTTTTTTTTGTAAAGCTGATCTAGCACAAATTAAAATTGAGCTAATAGTTCTTAATATTTTTAGCTAATATGGCAGTAGGTTATATTGAATGTAAATATGAAAAGTAATATTTGGCCATTAGAAAGAGAATCAATTTATTTGGCAATAAAGCAGACATTTCAAAATACCTTTAGTGGAATATACTGACTGTGGTTTGATTGAGTGGTTTCACCATTGCTACTAATTGTGAAGACAGTTTTATGGATTATACACTTCTCGTAATTGCTCTTTGCTTCCTATTTAAATACTTGAAAATATTATTCTATGTTGTTTCTCCAATGTGTTTTTGCACTCCACATACAGTGGCTGAGATATGAGTCTAGGAAAATGAAACCAAAAATTAACTTGAGTTTTTACTGCCAGACTTGAGTCTTGATGGAAACTACAGGTAATCTCTTCATCTTTCAAAAAATTCCACTTTGGACTTTCCAGCAGTTCAACAAAATGAAAACTACAACACTTAATTTTAATACAAATTGGTAATGTTTAAGTAAATGTAGCAAAATAATTCATAGACTTTAAATTGATATTCATCCTGAACACTAACATGATAAAAATAGAATTGATTTTTGTCTGAAATTAGATTGTCTGGTATTTAAATATATTCTTTCTCTACCCAAAATCAATTGAGTTATTCAGGTATAGCTAGGAGAGATTTTCTGCCAAAATCACTCCAAATTTTAAAAAGGAACAGCATTTGAAAAATTACTTGGTAGATAATTAGGTTCGTTTGTGTGCAGTGGGAAGTAAGCAGCTAAAAAGAGTGTATTATCTATACTGTAGGTGTTTAAGGCTGTGTTTCAAGCCCTGTGTTCCCATTCTCATTTCTGGCTGTTTGCATAGTCCCACATTCATAGTATAGTAAGTTAAAGACACACTGCAGACTGTTTCCCATATGAGCCAGAGGTCTCAGAATCTGGTTTGGATTTTTTTCCCTGTCTGGTTGGCCAGCCTAACACCTTTAAGATAAATATGGTTAAAATTGTGCTTTTTTTTTTTTTTGTTCGCATGGTGGTAATTACTTGGTTCATGAAGAAAGGAATTCTAATATATTTGAGTTTTAGTCCAGTTATCAAAGCTAACATAATGGACTATGAGGGTGATGTTGCATGATTAAGAAATATAGATGAATACATTCAATTATTAGATAATTTTCCACATATTGTAATACAGTAAAATAAGATGCAACACCCTAAATTGTGGCACTTCTGGAGAAGTCAGGAAAACTCTCATTGGGATTGCCTTTTAAAAGTTAAGAGACTGCTTCCATCTGAGCCTCAGACTACTAGAGAGCAAGGAGGACACCTGGAGTCATCATGTTCCCTTTTTCCCATGCTATTTAAACTGGAACAGTTGTTCCCAAGCTTTTCAAAGCTAGACCTAGTTTGAAAAAAAAAAAAAAGTAGTAATCCTTTGTGACTTCTTGTGCTCTTACCCAACAACTGCTGGTGCTGTGCCCTGGTTAATGAACCTTGGGCTGTCAGTGTTACCTCTTGGCTCAAGCCCATGCACTGTGTCTCAGGATGGCTGCCACCTCCTCCCTTTGGCAGCTCTGAGACCAAGTCAGTGCTGATCTCTTGGCTCTTGCCAAACCAGCATTCTCCTGTGGTGCTGACAAACTATGGCAGGCTGCAAAACAAACCAAGCCAAAATGCCTACCAGTGTGAGTGCTTTGCTTTGTCTCCGCTATGCTGCACATGGAAGTTAAAGTAACTTCCAGGTTGCTTTACTTCATACTGAGACACTGACCTGGTCCCACACAGAGCAGAGTCATCTTGGCAGAGCTCGTGCATGGAGGCTCAGTGTTGTAACTGGGGGGTAACAGATGTATCAATAAGGCACACCTGAAAAACAGGTAAGTAGAGAATTTCAAGCCTTAGAGGAGAACAACTGCAGGTGTATATGATGAGAGTCCTTATGTCTTATCCTATTGCCTCTCTGTCATTCTTTAGAATTTATTTTCAAATGTCTTTTTTTCTGCAAAGCTTAGACACTAAGGCCGACTTCACCGATATGGAGGCAGTTATTGCAAAGTAAATTTGGCCCAAGGGATTTTAACAGATTCTGATTTCAAATACCCACACAAAACAAGGAAGGTTTACCTGTGTTTTCTTATACAATAATACCTTAAGAAATTCATTATATAGGGCAGTGCTTGAAACTGTAACATCTAAACAAGCACAATGAAAACACGCAAGAAACAGTAACAATTTATTCATTTTTTTTCTTTATTATATGCATTACTATTTCCAATAAATAGCAGACCACATAAGTAGCTTCATCCAATGTGTTTGCGCTGCCAAACCTTAAACTGAGAAAGAAATGAAGCTGTCTGCTTTAGTTCAGTTTTGATAAATGAGGAGGAAGGTCTGGCAGAACTGAGACCAATTTAGTTTGTATATTGCTTTCCTCTGGACATTTTAATCAGTGCAGTCCTTCACAGTCAAGAAGAGATGAAAACCTTATTTAAATTGACAATAGACTCTTCTGAAGTCAGTCATGAAGTTCTTGGGGTTAATATTGCTTACTATAGTAACAGTGAAGATGCAGTTGATATTACAGTAATTTTTCGAGCCTTAAGGAAGTGCTGCAGAAGAGGAAGAGATTTATTTTGGTAAATATGCCCTTCTGTAACAAAGCCACATAATTTTTCTTAGCTACCTGATAAATAGATATTCCTTGCATGAATGGAATTAGCTCAAATTAACAGTATTACCATACCTGAAGAAAAGATAAAAATAAAGGTTTGGAAAGTATTCCTAATCTTTGCCATGTATTTTGCAAACATTGAAGGAAGACTGGCATTTTCTTTCTTTTTTCTTTCCTATCTCTTTTTTTTTTTTTTTCTAGCAACAGAGATAAATTTCAGTGATAAGAGTCATGTGGTGTTAAGCATTGTACAAATACAGAATAAAAAATATGATCATTGTCCTAAAAGCTTCAGTACACCAGTTCACGCCACTAATCTGAGTCACAATGACATTTCAGTCTCAGTTTCTGGAATCATTTTAATTCTGCTCTTCATTAATTTTCTTAGTAATGAGCTTGTGTTTTGCAGGAAGCATTTTTGTTAACATGAGAACCTTGAGCTTAAATGAGTTCTGTGTGGCAAATTAATCTTATTTGATCAATGAGGCTGATTAAAACATTACATCAATTTTTATTGGTTTTGGTGTTTAGTAATTATTTTTAAAATCTGGATAATGTTCTAAACCAGTTCAGTTTTGCTCCATGGCCATTCAATACTTATGAATCCCAGTGCAATAGCAGTACAAGGTATTTCAGAAGGGCACTGATGCGCTTTGAGTCTATATAGACTACTTACACACATATGACACTAGAAACCTCCTCCAGAGGTTGGTGTGCAAGGACCAATCTCAGCTGAATATAAATGTGATCTAAGAACACTTCTTGTGTCTGTGCAGCCTATTTGAAGCACTGTCACATAGAACTGTGAGGCACTCCACCACTCTGGAGCCAGAGCACCAATCCTTAGAACACAATCCTCTCTTAATCCTCAACTGTGAAGGTAAATTAACTCTTCTTCAGGGTTTTACATGGAGCCAGTGGTTCTTAACTGGTTCTTAACTGCTGAACAAGGACTAGAATTTTTTTGTTAGTGAGCAATCCCCGGCCTAAAGTATGTCAGGAACTGCTGAAAGTAAAGATGAGTTGCAGTGGCCAAAAATATTTCCTGCTATTGATTCTTCCTAGTACAGATGTAGCCTAGAGGTTTACCTGAAACTGAGCTGAATCATTCTCCATGAGTTAGATCTGTGTTTTCTGTGACAGGAGCTAAAATGTCATATTAATGATGGAATTTATTTGTGGGCACTAAAATGAAGGATTTTTTTAAAATCTAGACTTGGCCCTCATTTAGACTGTTACTATGATGACGTGATGATTTTTTGTCCTGTGGGCAACAGAGTATCCAAGGAAAGATGAAGTATCTGTAATTGATATTAAAATATCCCAAGTTAAAGAGTAATCGTTTTTGTGTTAATCATAAAAATGTATGCCTCTAGCAGTTCCAAGAATTATCTGTGAAATAAAAAGGTCTTTAATAAAAAGTTGTACCAAGTATGATTTTTCTATTCTTTCATAACATCAAATATCGAAGCCTTTTATTTCCACTATAGCAGCTATTTACCACCTATTGCAGAAGAAAGAAACTGACACTCTGGCAGCATAAAAGACCCAAAAAACCAATCAAAGGTTATGTGAAAAACCTTTTCATTATTGCAGTGTTTCTGAGGTATCTAATAATAAACTAATGGTAGAACACCAAATGAGTTCAGAAACATGCATTAAAAAAATCTTTGCTTTGACAAAGTATGAAAATTAAAAATTAAAATACAATTTTTGACCCTCGAAGCTCTTTTCATCATGTTAAGCTACACTGGAAGTCATAGCAGGAAGCCACATTATTTCTTGACATGTTCCATGTTATCTTATTTGACTCCATGAATATTGATTAGAATTTACATTCTTTTATTATTTAGTTCACTGCATTAAAGATCTGCTTTTTCACCCCAAGATCACCTTTTATGTATGTTCACATATGTAATGTTTTCATTATTTTAATGTATATAAATTATTTGTATTAACTGAAACAAACCAACAAAAATGAAAGGCTGATGGTAAATGACAGTCCTACAGTTGCTATTTGTTCTAAAGGAATTAAGTTGCCAAAATAAAATTTTCAGACAAGTCCATAGATCTACATCACTGCATCAGTGTATGATGCTGCACTATGGCAAAGTGAGGTTCCAATTTATGTTGTAGTGCAATGTTCTTACATCGAAGGGAATAAAATGCCAAAATCTGTCAACCCTGCTAAGCTCACTGAGCTCTGGCAATCTTGTTGTGTTCTGGGAACAATAGCTCCAACAACTGATAAATGTCAGACCAAGCATATAATTAGCACCTCCTCAAACTTACCGAGTTTCATCGTGATGCGTGGCAGATAGCACTTGGGATGGCTGCAGAGCCTTGCCGTTGGAGAATTTCCTAATGACCTATCATTTGTGTGCTCCCTTTCCTGACTAGTTAAGAATCGGTATGCCTGAGGGGAAAAAATGACAGGAGTTGTGACTCAAGGAGAAAGCTTTTGGCCTGAAGCTCTGGTAAGAGTTTTACTTTGAAAGTCATCCATATATATGAAAAAAAAAAATGGCATGCAGCCTTATTATGCCTGTACACTCAACAGTAACTGGAGGGAAGGAGTCCTCCAGATACAGGGAGAATAATAAATGAACTCTGTTTGTGAAAGGAGCAGAAAAAGCCACATCTCATTCCATGTACATTTTTAATAACATGAGGCTTTATGCCAACACTCTGATAATGTTACATGTGTCATCTATTGAAATCATGGAAGCTCAAGCTTCAGATCCTAGAAGATATTGATGCATTTCTGTCTACAGCAACATCTTCATACTATCATGAAATTTCTCCTGAAGATGGAAAAAAGTGGGATTAACTAAGAAAACCACATCTCTAAAAAAACCCAGTACTAATCGCTATGGCAAAAGTACTTATAAGGTGAAGAAAGCAGCAATGTAGCAGTGCCTGGGGAAAAGAACAGATTTTAATTCCTTTACATGGCAGGGGTAGAGGGCAGTTATCCAGCATAACAGAGGCCAGTAATACAAGGGCTATGGAGCACAGCACAAATACTTGGTGGAGTGACCTTATGTCTGCACCAGACCAATCCTGAATGTAGGTCATTAAGGAATGGAGGACATGTTCTCCCCTCTGCCTGGCCTAAATACCTACTCCATCAGGAAGAACCCACTTTACAACACCCATCTAGGTGAGTCAGGGATGGGTTAGCTCAGTGGCTTGAGGTAAAGCAGAACCATTGCCTGTCACACTACCAGAGCGTAGGTACCACTGCCAGGTACTGTGCTGATGTGTGGCCAGCTGCTCCACACAGAGCACAAGAAGCTGAAGCTGACTTGAACTGATCAAGGCTGGCCTGAGTGGCTATGCCAGTCTTGCTCAGGGATAGTAAACAGCCTCTACAGCTGCAGCTGTTACTCATTCCTGTTTAGTCCAGGCCCTGTGACCATATGGTTAGGCTTTCAGAACTAGGTGCTGGGTCCTTTTTTCCTCACCACTGCATGAGTTACTGTCCTACATCCAAGTTGTTTTCATGTACTGCTGTGTAGAACTCAGATCCAAAAGTCATGAAACTGGGGTAGCAGATATAAACACATTTGACTATGCCTGCAGGGATCAGCCTGCATCTGGCAGCACCATTCCTAAACAAGAGCAGAAAACTGCTGACCTTTGACAGATCATCCTGGAGTCAGTTTGGTGGCTCTGTACATCCTCCCTCTGAATTCTAGAGCTGAGAGTGTCATATTGAAACTCAAGGTTGGCTCTGTGCAAAAAAAAGTTGAGGACTATAGTTGTAGCTGTTTGAAAAACAAGGCTTTTGAAGGGAGGTGTAAGAGAGAAATCCACTTACCTGAGTTAAAATTCAATTTTCCTCAAAGCCGTTGCGGGGGAAGGGGCCCTTGCTTCAGCTGCTCTCCTGGGGTTTGGGGATGGAAGCGGGGATGGGCTGGGGCCAGGGCCGGGAGGCCCCCCGGCCTCCGCTGCTCCCGGGAGCACAGGGGCCCTTCCCTGCAAAGTGTGCGGCCAGGACCGTCCCTTCCCACGCGGGCACAGTGGCTTCCCGGGACGAGCAGCGGCCTGGGGGCACGGCTACGGGGAAGCCCCAGCGTCCCTCCGGGGCGGTGGCTCCTCACCCCCAGAGCGTGGGCAGCAGCACGCAGCCCTGGGCCAGCCTGGCTGGGAATTTCAGCACCACTGCTGCTTCTGGACAGTGATGAAGGGCTGGCCCTGGCACCGTGTCGGCGCTGTGGCATCTCTGAGGTGCTGCAGCCATGAAAACAAAGATGGCGCCTAACGACTGAGACCCGTGGGTTCTTTATCTGGAAAACACCAGAAACCGAGGCGGGCCCGGCTGGCTGGACGGATGGGAAGCCAGCTTGGCCAGGAAGAAGGCGACGATATCCATGTGAGACGGAGAAGGCTTAAAAGTCGAGGCATGGCCCTCCCCCGCCTCTTCTTTTTCTGCTGCCGCTGCGAGGGAAAGACCAGAGCTCCGGTGTCCAACGCCTGCAGGCCCCCATGGCAGGATTCCACCCATTNTTTCCCTTTTTGTGTGTTTTGTTTCCCTTGCGTGTTGGGTGTCCCTCAATGTAATTCTGGGGTCTCCTGTGGGTTATCCCTACCTCCAATTTAATTCCCCTGGAATAAATTGTTCACCTGCTGAAAATTGTATTCAGTTTTCTGTCACGTTCATTGAACCTGCCCCCTGAACGCTAAAAGGTGGATTAAACCACCACTGTAGTATATAAGATTAGCTCAGTTCTATGGGGAGAAAAAAGCTTGTATTGCTTCTAACCAGTACACAGTGTCACACTGAGCCTCTATGGTACATGTTGATTTCACTGGAGCAGGACACAGAAGTCTTTTTTAACATTAATATCTGTCAGTCATACAGACAAAGGTTTGGTACAAGAGATACCCATGCAGGAAAAAATGCAGTAGCTAAATGTCACAGGCAAATGAACATGCCTGACAGCCAATGAGAAAGAAACTGATTAATAGTGTTCTTCCTTCCTTTAGGCAACTGCAGTAAGAAAGAACATTGTGAGTCTTCTAGATGGACACTTTTTTTCTCTAATAGATCCAGATTCTGCTTCTCCCATAGAAAAACAGTAATTGTACCTGACACAGCCTTCATACCAGTTATTTTGTTCATAAATGTAATTAACTTTGATTAGTCTAACATATTTCAGTATCTGTTTTGTAATTGTATGAAGGACCAAACAAAACACTAATCTATTTTTAATACTGTATTAAATTTTTGCTGCCTTCTTTAAACACAATCAGCTGCTCAAATCATAGAATTGCATTTCCGCAACAGGAATACCAGCCTTCACTGCAAGCAATTCTGACCTTTGTGAGGACACTGAGTTGGCTCTGCTGGAAGAGCTAGGGAGTTGAACCAACTCTGATGCTACAAAACTGGGACTGAAGAAGTCACAACTAGAGTGAGAAATATGCTACAAAAAAAAGCAAAGTGCTATCTGTGATGAGGCAAGTAGCTCAAAAAGATAAACAGAGTAAGTAAACTGGGAGAAAAAGAGAAGAAAAATGGATCATCTAAAAGACAGCGAAGGACTTGATGCAGTTCAAGATGTAAGATCATAAACATCACTTCAAAAACAAATCACATTAACATTCTGAGCTGTCTTGTGGCAGTTTAGACATCTTGAAATAAAGATGTGCAATTTTTTTGTTTCTTTAAGGGATTGATTTGTTGTTTCAGCATGGACAAATTAAAGTTATTAAAGTATTAAAATATTATTTATTAGTATTAATTACAAAACTGTTAAATTATTCTGTGAAAATATCTTAATTTTACAATGGAAATTCACAATTCACTGCTGCGAATTCCACTTTTCTAGGTCACCTCTGATGATGAGAGTCTTCTAACAGCAGTCTTTAATAGCTGGCATAGAAAAGTCCATCAGCTCTGTCTCACCCTTCACATCAGCTGTGATACCTACCTGTGAGTTACTAAATGCTTCTAAGTGATTGAACTATGTACTCTTTCCTTCCTTGTATATGCTCTGATATGTGCCCCCCCCCCCCCCTTTTTTTTTTTCTTTCCACTCTGTGTACACAGGAAGGGTTCCACAATGAGCAATGGAGAAAATGAAACATTGAAATCTAATTCTTCCCTTGATACTCTGGAACCTTTCAGCTATGTCTTTCCTTCGAGAGAGAGTTCTACTAAGATACAACCCTTGCCAGCAGCCTATTTTGTGTCTTCATTATCTAAGTGCCACTGCAGCATTGTACACCTTTTCTTCAAAACAGATACCACTACCTAGGGTCACTCTGTCAATGTGGTAGCTGCATGAAAGACCATTGATGATGTTTCAGACACCGTAGACAGAGGAATAACATCCCAGATACATCTTCTTCCTTCAAAGATCCAATCAACTACTGCCCCTGCCAAATGGTATGCAACACCAAACTTCATACTAACAACAACAAAAAACCTAGGGAAGAATGCAACCACTTGAGATAATTTTGCTACTGAAAGACCTCTAGCATTCCATCCTCCTAGGAAACAGGAGAAAGCCAAGTCCCTGGATAGGCAGAGTTCCCAGCACCACCCTCCTCTTGGCAGAAGTATTAATTCCAAATATGCATAGAATCATAGAATAAGCTGAGCTGGAAGTGACCCATCAGGATCATCAAGTCCAGCTCCTGTGCCCATGCAGGAAACCCCAAGAATCACATCATGTGTCCAAACACTTTTTCAACTCAGAAACAAGACTGTTCACGCAAAGGGTAAGGAAAAACACATGTTCACTGAAATTTGTAATACTGCTGTCTGCCCCTTTAAAAGAGAAGTTACGTGAAAATAACCAGAAATGTCTTCTGGGTACCATTCTCAAAATACTTACCCTCTGCTCCAGTAACATCAAGCAGAGAGAATATAGGAAATATTCTGGAAAAACTGTCAAATCCAAACCATGCTGAAAAATGTCTTTGTATACTAACTGATAAAATGATGAATAGATTTTATGCATAGATATATTCTACTTTATATATTCCTCTACTTTAGGGAGTGTTTTTTTCTATATCAAAACCAGAATCAAATCCAAACTCACGCTGAAAATTTAACCAACAAATTTACTGTTATTCTTTGGCATACAAAGAGAGGCCCTTAACCTAACAATTGGCAGGAAAGATTCAAGAAATTCAAAATGCAACAGAATTAGTTTGACTTCCCAAAGAAAATATGACATAATCCCACTAAGAATCCATAAATGAACAATGACATCATACAAAGTTTTCTGTGCACTGTTTCACAGGCATTTGTGTTGAAACTTCACATGAATAAATGCTCTCCATCACATCCTGGTGTAAATAATGGCACTGCACCAAACCCAATCAATATCCTTATATATTAATATCCCTTTATAATCTGCTTGCATAATTTGCCCAGCCTGTAGTAAAATCCATTTTACTTAGCAATCCATTTATATTGCAAATACATATATGGAAACCCCCTCTCATTTTAAATGGATTTCCACCTCATTAAACTCTTCTTAATGAGACTGGGGATACAGCTTTCAAGTAAATGAACACAAGACGTTTTAAATAAAACTAGCTGAGTGTAAATAAAACCAGCTCATACTTTACAATACCCTACAGCTAACAAATATGAGCTACTTTTACACTTGCCACCTAGTGCAATTTCCTGTTCTTCCATGAGGGTTTGCTTTGGGAAAAACAACCTCATGCAACACTCATACAAGAATCTTATTTTAAAATGACAGACAGAAGCTGAATATATCCCCATGTGTGACATTGACTATTAACAAGTGCTTATTGACCCTTGCTGTGCAATAGTAATCTTTGGTAATCTTACTCTATGATTGAGGCCAGGTAGTAAAATTTGGCTCCTTACTCACTCTGCTACATATTAGTATTTTTTAAATAATTGCAAGAAGAAAAACTTGTCCTAAAATTAAATCAGAGAGAGATGCTGAGTTCTGTATAATTCTATCTGACTTCAATGAAACCAGTATTATTCAAAACTTGTCTCTATCAGAATTCACAGATGGGAGGAAGATACAATTCTTCCAGTTTTGAAGCTGTTCAAGGAATATCAAGCTATGTAGCCAAAAACCTGGAAGATAATAAAAGAAGCAGCTGCGACACTTTAACTTTTCCCATAGCAGTTGGATCTCATTTCAAACCTATGCCTTTTTTTTCCCCGATGATTTTGATCACTAGTTATCCAGATCCCTTTTAACTACGTTTATGTTCCATGTGCTTCAATGCAGCATTATTGAAAACAAATGATCCAATTTGACAGATTCTTCTCAGTCCCCTGAAAAACGAACATTATTTCTTCTTAAAGAAGTAACAAAAAATATTCTTATCTTCTTTAATATACATAAACTACACAGCATGTTACTGTTATCACAATGTAATCACAATGTAATGTTTCATTTCTCCTCAACACAAGAAACCAAAGCCCGCTTCCTGGTAATTGTAGCACATCCTTGAGCTGTAGAAATACTTCGTTTCACTGGGTTCCAAAGATTGTATCCTTGCTGCCATTCCCCGGCACAGACGCCACTGATCGGTCAGAGGTCCTTGTGTAACCTCCTGCAAGGGGTCCCCCGTTCCCTGTCCCCGTCCGTGTCTCCAGGCTCAGCCCAGCGGCGCCGGGAGGGCGGGGCCGGCAGCGGGGCCGCCCCGGTTGCTGCGGGCCGGCCATGGCGGCGGTGCGGGCGCGGGCGCTGCTGCAGCGGAGCGTGTCCGCCCGGCTCCAGGTGCGGCCGCCCCAGAGCGGCTCCGAGCCACAGTGGGTGGAGGTAACGTGCGCCCCTCGCCATCGCCCCTCCTGCCCTCGGAATCGCCCTTTTTGCCTCGCCCCTTCGCCCCTGGGCCCAGGGCTGCTCCGGGACGGGCAGCGGCAAGACGCGCCGTACCTTGCGCGCGTGGTCCCACGAGGAGAGAGGGTGGGAATTCAGACGTTCGAGGAAAACACCCCTCGTTCTCCTTTTCCAGGCTGAGCTTCTCTTCAGACGCCTTTCCAACGCCATCCTTGGTCTCCACTCCGGAGCCCTTTCTTCGCCTTCTCGTTACCGCCCGGTCCCTGCAGCGGAGGGACGGACGGCACAGCAGGCGGACATGGGACAGCAGCGATCGCAGCTGCTCCTTCTCCTGCCTTGTGTGCCAGTATAGCTCCTCCACAGGCTGTAGTCTTTTCAGGAGTATGACTGCTCGACCACAAAACGCCTCCTTCCCCTCTAACCAGGTTGTTCCTTCTTTTCTTAAATACGCTTTCACAGAAGCACTAGAACCGTGGCTGGTGAGCTCAGCTGTCGGCTTTGTTTATTGTGCAGTAGTGTAGACTCGGAGAAGAAAGGCCAGGTAGGGCAATGGGACTATGGCAGCAAGAGTTCTGATGTTGTGGGGTTTTTTCCAGACCACTATCTCAACACGAAATTTAGGATGTAGACCTCCACGCAGGTTGAGGGAAGCATTGTATTTTCCTCCTTTTCCTCCTCGTGTTCTGCTAGGAGAGGTAGGTAGACCTGCATATTTTTTGGGTTAAATGCAGCATGAAGGTTGCCCGGTGGGATGCACTGTCGTGCTGAAGTTGTTGGTGTTTATATTACCTACACAAGAATAACTCATCTATGTTACTATCAACTGTTTAGCCCTCAGGGGTTTTTTTGTCTTTTGTCCTTTGTTCCTGCTAGAACAGAAATGGCTTAATATAGTCACTCACATCAATTTTTAAAAAGTAAAAACTCTAGCATGTGTAATGAGTTAGTGTTTAATGAGTTCATTCAACAGTTTTGAAAAGAGTTCACTATTGGCCTTTCACATTGACTTTAAAACCTTTGTCTCCTTCTTCAGAAGAGGCAGATGAGTCCTTAAAATCTAGTTGCTGCAGCATGGTCTGGAAACCACAATGTTTGGCTCAAGTGCACATGTGGATATTGCATAATTGCCGTTCCAACGTAAGGATAATTACAGTGAAAGTTGCTCAGCCCAGCATAAATTAACCATAGGAGAAATAAGCTTTTCTATTTCTAGCTTGCTAATGGCAGAAGCAGTTGTACATTTATAAATAAAACCAGAAAAGTAATTTTGTTGGCTGTCTTTAAAACTATCTGAAAAGAAGCATATGTTATATTTGAGAGACATCACGAGAAACTCTCTTACAAGGAGGTTATGTAGTTTATATCTCTTATTTGAAGTTTTTATCAGCTTAAGCAAAATCCCTGTGAAAAAAAATAGCACTAAAGGAATCTGCAGGAGATTTGGGTGGTCTTGGCAGCAGATATTTTTCAGACATGAACCTTACTTACATTTTTCATGGTTACTTAGGAATCTTTCCTGGGTACTTGGGGCTTTTTAAGAGAAATCTTTTTCACAAGAACTAGTCACCATGCAGAAAAAACCCCAAAACTCTTGGAATTTTGTATTTTCTTTAAATACAAACTACTGTAGAGGAAACTTTGCTGCTGAAGTTTTCTGATAGCGTAATGTTACTACTTATATGTGCATGTCAATGCAAAAATAAATAATGGTCAATGAGATCTATATTTTTTACATCAGCCAGTGTGTTGCTGATGTTTTATAACAACTTAAAAGTAGGTCCTCACCTTGAGACATTTCTAGCACACTATAAATAGCATATTATGTAGGTGGCTTTGAATAGCTTCTGAGCTGCCAGAGACCCCTGTAGGTATTTTAGGAGAATCAGAGCAGATGTTCTTTATCTGCAAACAGGTTAGGAGTGCACTTTATACTTCAGCATGAATCACTGCCTTCATTGTGTTTTCATGATTGAGTTTTTTGGGCCTGTTGAGGATTACTGGGGATGGGATGTCTTGTTTATGGAGAAGTGTTGGTTAGAAGCCTCCATAAAATTTTATCTATACAGCAGAATACTTAGGAGGAAAATAATAATGCTTCTTTTAAAGGTAAAGTGGAAATAATGGTGTGGTTTGATGTATTTCACAACTGTGGGAGAAAAGAAACATAAAATTAATATTCAGCTAAAAGGTACAAGCACCTACATTTTATGCAATGAAAACTGTCTTTTCCTTATCTTCTTTCCCTTGATTTGTCTGGTTAATGTAGCAAAGAGAGGTGCAATGTACCAGGCACAGACTTGTTCTGTGACCTATTGCACATGATGTAATCTGTCTTTGCTGCAACTGAATATAAGAAGTATGAAGAAATCTTCCCACAGGGTAGCAAATCTGAACTTGAAGTGGAAATATCAAAGAATAATTGATGTAAGTTTCACAAAGTGGCTTTCTAAGGATTACAAGTATCTCTGTTTTCATTATCCAGTCCAATTCCCTGGGGAAAAAAATAGAGTTGAGATAATATTTTGCAGAATATATTTTGGTTTTGCTAATGAAATATTGAAAAATTCAGATAAATGTATTTTGTAGGGAGGCAAGGAAGGAGTCAGTTATTTGTTTGGGTTTTTTTTTCTGCAAAAGAGCTAAAAACCAGCATTTGGAGGCAGCATTGCTAAGGCTGGCTGTACGGGCTTAGGGCTGGATACTCCAGCCCTTCATAATGCAGGTTACCTGATTTGGTGGTTACTTAGGAGAGTCATATAATGAATGCCAGTGTTGCAAAGTAACTTGCTTTGCTGGTTTATTTATGGTAGGCATTTTAGTGATAACAGTAAGTCCACAGAGCACAACTTCCCTGTCAAGCCACCTGCCTGTCACTATTAAGTTCCTTGCAGTGGTTGTTTGCACATCGGGGTGTTGAATTTATGACCTCCTTTTTTGTATTATTTTGCTTGATTTGTCATGCTCTGAAGAGCAGTCACCTAGACTTTGGTAGGTTACAGAAGACCTTCAGCAATGGCAATGGTTTTGCTTTTGGTTCATACATTCCTGTTCCTTACATTGACAATGAGCAAAATTTGGGACACCTGAAGCATTCAAAGTGACATATCTTATTTTAGGTTTGCTCTTGTAATGACATTCAATTTCATGTCTTCTACTTGATGAAGAAAACTAAAGAACAAAGTAAGACTTAAAACGAGGTTGAAACATGGCCACACATGTTTTGAAAACAGTGTTCAACCACTATAGTTTTCAGTCATAGTTAAAACCATAACTTTCAGCTTACAAATAGTTGAATACTCTTCAAGTATATAATGTTTGAGAAGTGTTCTCAAAGACCATAAAGATGCAGTATAAATAAAAGCATTCTCTAGCAGCTTTAACTTTTCTCTGAATTAATTTTTTTTTCAATTTACCTCCAGAACCTCTGTTTTTCCTCAATATGTATGTCTCATCTTGTGATAATAGGTTATTCAAAAACAGGCATCAAATAATGATAGAAGCTGGAATGAGTACTTAACATTTAACTGTCAGGCCTTAGGACTTGGATGGGTTGATTTATTTTCTTTTTTGTCTCTTTAAATGAACTGCTTGCATAATATTGTTACTTCTGTGAGACTGCAAAAAAAAAAAAAGCTGTCACAAGTCTCAGAATTAAAATTATTTTCTGTGATATGTGTCACTTATTTCTAATGCTGTGGTCAGGCATATACAATGTAAATATGTTTGTCCTGTTTTATCACAAACTTTTTTATTAGTAGTTTTGTGTGCATTGTTTTTATCTATTAATATCCTGGCACTAGTCTGTTTCTGGAATGAATACTTAGCTAAACATGTGAGGATATCTAATATTTGGCAGCTTGCATTTCTTTCCTTTGTTTGAACAGATGGTTTGAAATGTCATTGGAGGTTCAGGCTATCAGATTTCTTATAGTGTTTATGAAATATGGCAGTCATTTGGGAACCTGTATAACATTCTGCAAATTCTGGTCAAAATGAGTTTTAAAAGGAGTCTTTTAAAAGATGTGACATTTTGGCTACAAAAAGCATTCTCTCTCTTCAGAAGTTAATCACTAAAATGATAGTTGAGAAGGCATAGCTTTTCTCAGTTCATTGCCATTAGCGTTTTATTTCATCTTTGCAAGAGCAAAGGGATAAAATCTCATGTGTATAGCTAAGTTTTCTTCACAAAGAACCTTTATCTTTTAAAGAAGTGGGGAAAGAAATAAAAGAGGAGAATTTAAGTAAAGATATTTTTTTAGACACTCTTCCCACTTCTTATCTTTTTGCTTTAAATACATTGATATTAATGAATCCTTCCTGTCCCAATCTATTTAACTTCTCTTCAATGGTATTTCATAAGCTGACATTTATATTTTTTCTGACAAAAATGTAAAGATACTTATTCTTGACAGAGCAGTGGGAAAGCTTTTTTTATATATGGCTGTGGATATTGTATGCCTTTTTGTTTTTTTTCCCAAAGAAGTTAAAACTAAACCATTCAGGTATATTTGTATAATTGTGCATGAGACAGTTGTTGGCTGCAGAGCCTGTCAGTTTGTCTTAACAAAGCACAGGTTGTTGGACATGCATTCCTCGACAGTGAATCAAAAGAGCAGAAAAGCTACACAAGAATTTTCTTGTGCTTTCTCCTCAGTACAGACTAAATTCTTCCCTCAAATACTTAGTTCTTACAAGTAATGTCTCTGAATGCTAAAGTGGCCTATCCATATGTATTAATCAGAGGAAAGGTTCCATTTCACCAGTAAGATTTTACACAAGCTGATAAATAATATTTTGAACAACTTAATAATATTCTGAACAACTTCACAGTTGTTGGTCATCATATTTAAATCTTTAATTAACAGACCCTGTGGTTTTTTCAGAATTATGTTGGTTTTAATATCAAAATAAAATTCAGTATGCTGACAAGTTCTGTGGTGTTTGTCATGGGAAAAAACCATGTGTATTCACACTGAAAATTATTTTAGCTCTGTGTTTGATAAGAAAAAAAAAGAAAAGCTTAAATTATTTCTTTTGCTGGATTTAAGTGCACTAATTCATCTTGTCACCTTTGTAATGTTAATACTTTACATTGTACATTCCAACTAAATTTGGCTTCACATGGAGCTAATAAATTGGGTTAATTGTATGTAGAAGCATTGTACAGATAATCAGTATATATCTTATAAGCTTCCACAGCATGGTGTGTAAACTTAATGTCTGAAGCTATACTAAATAACTAAAAGGACTCTTGGAACCATTTTTGTTGTGTGGTCTTGTGATTTTTGGTACTGGTTTTAATGAGAAATACTGACATCGTTTTTTGTAATCTTTTGTAGATACAGAGAGGGCTTGTTATCTACATATGCTTCTTCAAAGGTGCTGACGAGGATCTTGTTCCAAAAATCGGTATGATATAATCCTTATAAATTCTTGTGTCGTTTGAAAAAGAAGAAAAGCAGTAGAGGCAGGGAAGGCAGCAACTATTTGGACAAGTAGAAGTCAAGAAGCCATAAGATGGCATCATTCTAAATCCATCACCTGGCTGAAAGAACAGTTTAGTCTGTCTTGTCTCTTTTGACATTTGTCCATGCCCCTCATTCTGTCCATCTGCTCATGACCACCCTAGAAAATCAATTCCCATGCTGATAACATTCTAGCAAACAGAGAAAATGTTGCTTCTGCTATTTAACACATTACATGTATCAGGCAACGGATTCAGTCCAGGACAGAACTGAATTTCAAATGGTTCATGTCTTGATTTGATATGGGTTTTAACACTAATCTCACTGTATGTGCAGGATGTTTAAAATTATAGCCAGTAGAGGGAGTTGAGTGGATCACTAAACAATGTCCTTCCCATCTCATTTCAGTGGTACTAAATACACTGTTAGCAGTTTTCTTGTTCAGAAATTATAACAACAACAATATCTGCAGCTCTTGTCATCTTTTCCACATTTACATCAAAGCAGAGATGCTGTGAATAAGGTGAAATGGTATTGATTTCTGTCTTCACCCTCTGCTGTTTTGGCTTGGGGTTTTTGTTCTTTTTCTTATATAATTTCTTCTCCTTCCTTCCTTCCTTTCCTCCATCAGTAAGTAGCACTGGGAAAATCTGTGATGCCACAGACTCCAAATAAAAGCGATCCTTTTCTGTGGCTGGCTAATATTAGTGATCTGGCAAAAGGTTGTGTAACGAGTCTATTTCAGGCTCGTGGCTGGGACTACCGGTGCACAAGTCCAGGTACTATTGAAAATGCTTAGAGGAGCTGCTGTGGGGTTCTGTCTTGGTCTTGGAGGGCACAGTCTGTCTGAGATGATAAATAAAGTTGTCATATTTGCGTGTATTTAAATCTATGATAAGAAAATTTATTTTGTTCTTGTAAGAGTTTCATGAGAATGTCACTTAAGAATCCTGAATCACAACTCAGTTCTATTTGCTTCAAACAGCATTAAACATTTATGGATTTGAAGACATGACTAGTATCCTCACAGCTTTTACAGAGTTGGAGGAGGTTTTGGAGTAGTGATTTGATTTGTTATAGAAACATAGAAAATTTGATGTTAGTAAATGCATTGATTTTTTATTTGTAAGTTTATATATTCTAACTTATTAGCCAAATTGCATCTGACCTTCCTGCCCCCTTCCTCTCTCAAAAGACAGACTGGTCCCTGTACTTCTCAAAGTGAAATGCTGAAGGACACTCACTCCACTTGAGACTGAGCTGTTGTAGCTGTGCCTTCAGCCCAGACCAGTGCTGGGACCTGCTACAAAATACTGTAACCAGCATGAAAACAGCCAGGGCAGAAAGCTCTCCAAAGGGCACTGAGGATGGTGGTGTTTCTTACAATGTGTAGTGTTGTGCAAATGCTGCCTATTTGAGTATCAGGCAGTTAAGTAAGGATCATTAATTGGATCCTGGGTTCTTTTGGGGGTGTCAAAATTGAATCAGCTTGAGGATTTTAGGTAGCAAATCACTTTCTCCAAAAATAAAACTGGAGACATATGATATTTATATTAATGTAATTAATAACATTCCTCCTGATACTCAGGCATATTGCTGGATTAATAGTATTTATTAACTGTCCATTTTTAACTAATAAACAGTTTCTTTTATTTGAGTAGTTTTTCACACATCAAAATATTTGTTGAATCTTGCTTATTATGTCTTATTTAATTTACTTCACTTACACTAACTCTTAATTTTATTTGCAGTCAATATGCTGTTGAATGTTAAATTAAGTGAAAATGAAAACGGCGAGTTGGTTTCTGTTCTCGACTTACCGGGCGATGTACTCATCATACCACAGGCTACTCTAGGTGGTAAACCAAAGGGAAGAAAGATGCAGTACCATGCGAACATTGAAAAAGAAAAAGGGTTGGAACTTTATTCTCAGTTTGTGACTTTGTGTGAAAAAGAACTGGCTGCCAATGCCAAATGCATAGAAGCAGGTGTTCATGTCAAGCATGGCACATATGGAAACAGGCAGGTGTTAAAACTGGATACAAATGGACCTTACACTCATCTGATTGAATTTTGAAGAAATAAATTGCTTGCCAGATGCAGTATTGGTGTGTTTTATGTTTTGGGTGGGTGGGGTTTTTTTTCCCTCCTAAGCATTAATATACCTGAATGCTTTGGGAGATACAGTGTAAAAAAGGGCTTTCGCTTATCAGTGCTGATGTTGCCAATCCCATTGAATAGAGGGATGCCTGAGACTTTCTATAATGAGTCTGTGTTTTATGTTCATATGCATCTGAGGTGTGCTCAAAGTAATTGTTAATATTGATCCAATAATTTGAAAGGTTTATTAACAAAGATGAGATAATACAATCATTTCTTGCTAAAAATGTAATGACAAAGCATTAAATGTATAGCTTGAAGAAGTGGTTTATAGATTAAAAAAAAATACTCTAGACTTTGAGTCGATTTCTACCCTTTCATTTTGTAACTATAAAATGGCAATCCTTTCTAACTAACCAATGTGTCAAAAGCACAAATTCACTAAATTTTTAGCCTCTTGGAGACTAGGTGAAAAATGAGAAAGTCATCCCCCTCATCCAGAGTGTGTAGGGATAGGAGACTTAAGGTAGTACTGGACTGAACATGGGCTGTGTAGGGAAGAATAAGTGAGGCATATCTAGGAACTAGCAGTACCACTGAATTGCTTCCTCAAAGTTTGCCTTCTGAAATCTCTGATGTGTTTTGATAGGCTGCTTGTTATAACTTGGTCTTTGTCCTTGTTACTGCGCTCTGGCTGTCTACTCAATTCTTTCATAACAGAGCCTCAGGAAAAGAGCAAAGCATTCAAATGAAAACAAAAATAAAGATGGTACATTGTATGCTGCCGTCTCATTGTTCCCTCTGCTCCTACTGCTTCCTTCCTTCTTTTTATCTATTGAATCTGCACATCAGAGACTAGTTTTCCTTTTATAGACAGTGTTGGTACATTTGAGTTCCCATTCCCAGCCGACCCCCTATGCAGTACTGCTAAAAACTCTATTAACAGATGGTGGTAAGCAAATATAATGGGAATTTCTCTCTTGAAGGGCAGTGAGAACAGGACAGCTATATTAAAATGTGGCAAATTCAAAACTGATTTGAATATATAGAATCCTGTGAGTCAAGTTTCTCTTTTACTGCAGCATTATGGCTTAAAAGGATTCAAAGTGAAATTAGGCACTTATATGGCTTGCAGTAATTATCAAATTGTTCTGGAAAAGATGTAAACCCCATGGTTAGTGAGGATGCCAACTTGTACAATCCAAAATTGTAGGTTTGTAGTTACAGATATTCTGTCCTTTATTTTTATTTTAAAAAATTACTGAATGTGTAATCAGCAGACTCAGACTATGTCATGAGAATCACATTTTTCTAACAGATACAAAGCTCATAGTTTTGATAGGAGAGTAATGAGATCTTTTTCAGATCGCATAATGTATGGTTAATAATTATGAAATACATAAGGATGTTGAATTCCTGGCATCTGACACTCTCACAGTTTAAAACAACCATTTGCACAAATGGCCTGGAAATATTAGCTATTTGGTCCTGAATGGTGTGGTTATTCATTAATAATTTACAGTTATGATAGACACAATATGAGTTATGTTCAGAGTTCCTACTAGGGACATTTAAATAAGATTGTCCTGATGAGAATAACTAATACAAATTCCTTTTCATCTCTGTGCTTGAAAAAACATTTTTATTCCTCTTTTTCTTGGAGGTCAAATCCTAAAAAGTGCTGAGTAATACCACTTCTCACAGATCTTACAGGAATTGTGGGTATTTAATGTATCTCAGGAATTGATCCTTTGAGATATAATAGAAAGTGTTCCATTTTTTGAGGTTTTTTCCCTGTCTCAGAAAGATCTTTGGCAGTGTGGCAATTCATTCTCTATGTTTCAAAAAAGTCTGTGAGTTATAAGAGAGATAGGCTTGAAAGTGCTCAGTGAAAAACAGACTTTGAAACAAAACTCCATCTCATACTGTTCTCTCGTAGAAAGCACAGAAAACCTAACATATTTCAGTGGTTCTCAGGACCAGGCAGAACTCTGAAATATCTATAAAAAGGTGCATATTTTTATATTATATGCACATTTCTGATTTATTCCTGTATACATCTTGGAATAAGGATTTCTGCTGTCTTCTGCTCCAACGATTGGCAGCTTGTTGAATGTTGCGCCCTTTGTACTGCTTTATTTATACCTGCTATTGATTCACAATCCATTTGCTGAAAGAAGCCATTTCTGAAAAACGTGCTGGACTGTACTGATGAAAAAATTGATTAAAATTACTTTTCAAAGCCAAATGCTCATTCCTTTCTGCTATGAATATATGCTTTAAACAGATGACCTGACGCAGCTTTAAATAGTTTTTCTTCTATGACTAGACAAAACCTCAAATAATTATCCTGTTCTATATTTAGAGACTATCTATTGGGAGTTGCTTAATATTCCCAACTCCCTTGAAATAACCTATAAAGTCAGGAGTCATTCATATGCTATTATGCCTCCAATTCAACTGCCACACGGTAATTGCAATATCAGGTTTTTGGGACTTTGTTTGCAGCGTACACACCCAGTGTTTCAAAGCTAAGCTTGTGTGGACTATGAACTGGGCTCATAAAAGCTCAGCAATGCATTCAGGTGCAATATCCTGTTTTCTAGTCAGCAGTATTCCTGCTTCCTTCCCATGCTCTTTCTGGAAATTTTTACCTCAGCTGCCAGGTACAGTATGCAACATAAGAATTTGTAACATACAAATATTAATCCAGAATTGGAAGTTAATAAACAGTGTATAGCACAGTAAGACTAATAACACCGCTGCAACTGTATTGCTATTGCAGTCCACAAGCTTTGTAACAAGTGTTACAAGACCTCGGGATAGAGGCTTCTCACACGCGCTCTATCTGAACTTTCCTCAGTCTTCTCAGACCTTTGGTTTTACTTGATCTAGCTGTAATAATTTTTCTAAGGACAGGGGACTACGGCTGATTTGTTTTACTTTCACATTGTGTGGTGTGACCACAGTTGTTATATAGATATTAGTAATAAGTAGTTATTCTGTGTAGAATGATGTCTTTAGGACTTTAACATAGTTACAGTGTACAGAGATAAAGGCCTATTAGAACAACAGCAACCTTGAGAAGTGGAGACATTGATGGCAGTGCATTGTAGAGGCATGGGATGATAAGAGATGGGGCATAGACTGGTACTGGAGACCTCAAGGCTATAAACAACTTGCCAATGGTCAGTTAAAGAAATGCAAACCTGCAGCTGGGCAAAATTAGTCCTAGGGATGAAAAAGAGAAGAAAGGGTGAGTATATAAGATAAACAAAGAGCAGCATACATAGTTGCAGGCCAGTAAAGAAAAAGCAAGGTGTAAATCTTTATTAGAAAACAGGCAAAAATAGCCCCATCTGAGAGCTATTTCCAAAAGAAAAAGAAAGGAGAGAAAGAAGAAGAAACCATAAACACCAACATCATACTCCTGCAGACACAGGATTCGAGATGCTGATAATCCACTGTGCTTCCTCTGTCAGATGGAAGCCACATGGAGGTGAAAAAGTAACCATGACACTAGGAAAAGGGTAGGGGTATGTACTAAATAGTGCATGCATAACAATTTTAACTGTAGTAGTAGTGTTGAGAGTCTCTGTACATTTTTTTATTTTTAGTTCCTTTTCTGCAATAATTAGATCTGGACTGAAAATAAATTATTAAATTGCAAAGGTTGCAATTATAATAGATTTGATGTGACTTTGCAAATAGGTTGGATTTCTTTTTGCCCATAGCAGGATTTTGCACACAACAGTTTCTGCAGACAGTTGCTTCCCTGTGTTGAAATGGCAGCCACTTGATGGGCTGCTGGATATTAGCCAGCCTTTGTGGTGCTTTTCACCATGTCCTTTAATGCAGCTGTGATGTCTGATCTCATTTACCACAAAAGCTGCACAGAAGTTTCTTTCTTTGTTGCAACCACTGCTCTTTAGCCCTTTTTAAAAACAAAATGAGTTCCACATCTCCTTGGAGTTGTGAGTATGATCTGGTGAACCTCAGTCTCACCTCTCATATAAAACCATCTTCTTTGGTAAAGGAGGTATGAATCTATTATGCTTCCATGCTTCCCTTATATTTTGCTTTTAGCTTCTATTACTATCTGCTGTATGGACTCCTTCAAACACATTATGTTTCTCTTCTGAAGCTGGAGTAGAAGTATACCACAGAGAGCTAGAGTGGTCTCCAGGGTGGTCTCCAGGCATTACCTGAGGTCTGCCACCAACCTCTGTTGTGACTGGCTTCATTTGGTACTTCTTTGCATCTCAGCTCTCATGGAATAAATGGGCTTGTTTTCTGGGGGGGGGGGAGGGGGTTATCGATCCTTGAGACATTGAGCAAAAAACCAACGACCATCACTCTGTTTAGTGTATTGCACTGCACAGTGGGACAATACTGGACTGTCTGTGAGATCCACCAAGTGTTTTATACTAGGATTCAGAGTCACAATTGCTGGACAAGAACAGAAAGCAGAGCCTCCTCCTTAATCTTTTACTAGGGAAAACAGCATCCAAAATTTGAGACTCTCAAGAATTTAGTGAATTTGTTATTTCATTTTTATCCGTTCTTATTTTCTTGACACTCCTCAAGCAACTCAAAATTTAAGAATACTGCAAGATTCTGTTATCAGAAGTGCTGTGCAAATACAGTTGAAAAGTAAACAGGATACACATACAAGAGAAAGAAACAGCAGTTAGAAGAGCCAGAATATTTTGAATGTATCGCACATTTTCTGTTTAAACCAATGCTGTCCACTAGTTCAATTACTGCCAGTGTGCAGCTTTGGGCAAAGCAATTTTCTGCTCCACTTTTTCCATCTGTGAGACAAAGAAAGAGTAAAAACAGGGGAGAAAGAGGTTTAAAACCACTTTTTTCCCCTTCACTAAAAGAAAAAAAATTTCCTCTGATCCTCTTTTTCTGCCAGAAGGCAATATGGTTTCACCTCTCTTCACCTTTGTTGAAGCTACAGGAATTTACCTTTCACTACCTCCTGCATTAGTCTATGCCTCACAAATGTGACTTGAGCTAATGTCCACAGAGTACTTTGAATGCCTCAATGAACAGTGTGGAATGAGTACAAATAACACCCCATAGTATTTCTAAATTAGGAATGATCCAGACACCATGGAAAAGCAAATAAATGGCATTCCTGTTGCACTGTTCTAATTCATATGTATTTATGTATCTCGTTGCTCTGATTTTAAGATTGTTTTCTATTCACTTTAATTGTATTTACCAGTGTAAGTGCCACAATAGATGCCCTATTACGTCACTATGTATTAAAAATGTGCAATTAAGGAGCTTAAGGCTATTTAGATGTGCTCCATTAGGAAAGAGATTGGCAATGAAGGGTTTGGATTAGCAGTGAAAGGAAAAGGCTTTTTGGGAGGCCTTAGCATTTGGCTGGCAATCCAACCCTAGATCTAGCTTTCTTATTTTCCACTTCCATTTTGTTAGCTGTAGCTAACATTATCTAGGCCTGCATAATACTTTTATTTACATTTTAGGATTAAAAATAACAGCAGGACTGTGTAATTGCTTGGCAGGAATTCAGGCCTTGCATTTTGTGATAGTCTGAAAAGCAACTGTGTTGAGAATAAAAAGTACAGCAGTATTGTGGGATAGACCTATATATTATTTTTGAGATTCAATGTGTAAAAAAGGGATTCATACCTAAGGCAATGCAAAAGCTAAGACGGGCCGAAATGGGTTGGGTTGTACATGCCCCCAGAAGGCAGCTACTGCAGGGAACTGCATGTGTCACTTTTGGATTTAGAAACACATAGTTACTGTCTCAGCTGAGGGAACACTGATGGACAGGCGCGGATGCTAAGGGCTGCCCTTGTCCTAGAATTGAGCATGTTACAATGTTTACAGGCAGATTAATAACCTCACTCAGATTAAAACCAAATGTAAATTGCCTGTAGCTGGTGGTGTAACTGTTCACACATTCAGAACTTGTCTCACTCTGTACTTACAAAGGGCATGTTGATTGTATAACATAATTACAAAGAGAAAGTAAAACTAAATGGTTAATCTTATAATTAATCTAAAAACATTCCTTCTTAATGATTTTAAAATATAATGGGATTTGGTTTTGTTTGTTACGTAATTATTTGTGATGTTATATTTGCTTCAAATCAGGCCCCTAGTCCTGTGATTCTTAGTCATGCGTGGACAGCCCTGCTGAATTCAAAAGAATATATTCTTTTTTTTTTTTTCTTCTTCCTTTAAAGTCACTGAAGATTATAAAGCTGAAAGAGAGAAATTATTTAGCTCAGAGGCATATGTGACTGTATAGTTATTCTACTATGTCTGGAATTTGTGTAGCAGCACTGATTCATGCTCTGAATCAGTCAACCCACTTTACCAAAATAGACTAATGAGAAGACTAATCAGTTGGTTTGTGCATTTCAATTATTTGCCAGTTGCTTATTTTATTAAGTAATTTGCTATTGAAGCATAGTCAGGACTAACAGGGAAATGGAAAATTGAATTAATACATGGCAAATACATCTAACTGTCTTATTTTTTCTGGTTTAGAACCAAATACTATAAACTTGCATGGCAATTTTTTTTTATTTCAGTTTGAAATGGTGAAAAATAAAAATGGCATGCATAACTGCTGAAGTAGATGTTAATTTGAATCAGTGCATGGTTAACATTCTGTTGACCAATTTAGGGAAAAAATCAAAAATCAAAGTTAGCCATAAAACCAGTAAACATAGACTCTTACCCTCATGTTTGCACTGCTGGCACAAAGCAGCCTTAAAGCTGTTGTACCCAGAGATGGAAGGAGTGTCCTGCATCAGTATCCCTTGTTATTCTAATTGATTCACATCACTTTAGCATAAGCAAAGCATTACTTAGACATGATACTATGTGGCTGAGGGAGACTTTCCTTCTTAATGAGTGTTATTTTGTCTTGCCCCATGCTCATGTAACATTCAGCATTATCAGATACTAATCTTGGGTGGGTCCCTGCCTGCTACTATATCGGAGTGAATAATAGGCATAGAGATGACAATAACTGCAATAATCTTCCAAAAATTATTCTAGATTTGGGGTTTCTTATTTGTTTCTCTGTTAAACATGATCAATCCTTCAGAAATATTGCCAGGTCTTTCTGTTACCTCAGAACTATCAGCTAGAGCTGCCTTTGTTTTTCTAGAGTTCATGGAAAAAGCCTTTGAATATAAACTGTTTAGCTGACCTTTCTCTTAAGCAAATTGCAGATCTCTTTGTGAGTAGCTGCAACTCATTTCATGATCAAAATGAGGTTAAGTTAGCAAATAACTCTTTTCTGGGAGCATACATTGTTTTCAACAGCAGCAGTTTGCACCTTTGCGCCAGTAAGACTTTGTAGAGTTGATTTCTGTAAAAGTATAATATGTAAAGTTTCCTGCTTCAGGTATGAGGCATTTATATATTCTTCATTACCAATTCCAGTGCCAGACTTTTTTTAAAAGGTCATTACATCAGTGCTTATGTTTTTTTATCACAGTTCAGTCAAAATGAAACCAATGTCCGTATATGGTAATGCAGCCTGGTGCTCGTGGCATCCATAGCAGTGTGGTCAGGCAGCTCTGCATGTGCTCTTTGAAATATTTCTCAGCAGTATCATCTGCATAACTGAATACAGATGTATGTAAACTCGACATGCAGAATGTATTTGAAGACAAATGTACAAGCTTATGTAAGGGTCAGACACAATTTTTGCTCCAATTGTTGTTCATGTGTCCCAGGAATTAACCCCTCCCCACAATGGTTCCCTCTCTACAGCTACCTAAAAAGGGAGGTCGCAGCAAGGTGGGGGTTGGCACCTTCTACCACGCAGCTAGTGACAGGATGAGAGGACACAGCCTCAAGCTGTGCCAGAGGAGTTTCAGTTTGGACATAAGGAAGAATTTCTTGGTAGAAGGGTTGTTAAACTTCGAATGGACTGCTCAGGGGGGTGCTGTAGTGACCACCACTGGAGGTGTTCAAAAAACAACTGGATGTGGCACTTAGTGCTGTGGTCTAGTTGACACGATAGTGATTAGTCAAAGGTTGGACTCGTTGATCTTGGAGGTCTTTTCCAAACTTAGTGATTCTGAGATTCTATTTGCTCCAGTTAAAAGAAGTTAGTCCTCCAATGGAAATTTTCTCATGACCGGTGAATTTGCTTATGAAAATTTGGAAGAGTGGAAGTCACTCCCAATGGTGTACCAACCTGTTCCAGTTGGAGTACTTGGAATAAGTGCCTACTGCAGTAGGAGAAACCAGGTGAAATTCCTGGAGGAGCTCTAGCTGACCTGATCTGTAAGACAGAGAATGACTCCTTGATTTGGGATCCCATATCGATTTGGGGTCACAATTTACACAGAGGCAACCCAAGAGTAACAAGTTTTGCAAGTGTTAGGTTTGACAAGCGCTTAACATGAAGGGGCTGTTCCTGCCCTGTGCAGTGCCCTGCGGCTCTCTCCGGGAAGTACGGATGGGGATGCTTGTGGGGTGGAGTGGAAATCACAAGCCATAGAAGACTCTGATCACAGCCAGGTACAAATCGCAGCAGTGCCAGCTGAGGTACTTTAAAGAAAACATCATCGAGAGGGATTTTTCTGCTGCTGTTTTCGGTGGGAGAGCGCTGCGCTTCGGCTCCCGGCTGTGCCCCGCTAGCGCAGAACTGCTCACTGCGCCGGGGGCTGCAGGGCGGCCCCGTCCCCTCCGTCCCCGCGACACCTCGCCCCGGGCTACGCGCTCCTCGGGCCGCTCCCACCCCTCTCCCGGCCGCCGCGGGCGCTCGATGGCTCCGGGCCCGATTGCACAGCCCTGAGCACCGGAGACGCCCTCCATCCCCTCCTCCTCCTTCTCTTCCTCTTTTTCCTCCTCCTCCTCCCTCCCCGCCGGCGGGAGGCGGCAGCTCGGGCGAAGGACCCGCCGCCCCCCGCGCTGGAGGAGGGCGGGCGGACGGACGGACGGGGCCGGGCCGCGCAGAGCGGAGGGGAGCCGTGCTGGCGGACAGGTACAGCGCGGGGACAGGAGACAGGGGCGGAGGTCGCCGGTGCTGCCGCCGGGGCAGGGGGCGCGGGGAGCCC